>CM066034.1:999932077-1000453122 GCA_033557465.1 Ichthyophis bannanicus | reverse complement strand
TTCCAATCTAAAGCAGAAAAATAATGTGGGGGCTGCATTAATATTTTTCTAAATAGCTATAACCCGAAGTATGTTGTGACAGGTTTTGCTGACTCTGTGGGACGACTTTTCTGCTATTTGAGAATGCAATTGGGGGGAGTTAGTTTGGTAATAACTGTAAATGCTATGCACCAAAATTAAGGAGCAAGGGGTCCTTTTCAAGGAATTAGGGGGTAGGCTTGTGAGCATGGCTGAAGGGTAATTGTCTCCTAATTGGTTAGTGTGGGTATGAGGGATTTCAATAACGGCGTGGGATCCTGTGAAGTATAACTCAGGGCATTTCCAGTAATGGTTAAGGGTTTGGAAGGAAAGAGTTTAAGGATAGACAAATCTTAAGGGACATTATGTCAGAGAACTAGGACTGTTTGAACTTTGGAGGCTGGTTGCAACCCAAATGGGAGGCTGTTACACTCAAATGGGAGGTCATCCCAGATACATAATATTTATTGTAGATTGTTATTGATATTTTCTGGACAGTGGATTAGTCCCAGGTGAGTAGGTGGAAAAAAAAAAAAAAAAAAAAATGGAATATAAAGAACCAATAGCTTGGGTTGGACCATGCTCCGGAAAGGATGGAGATTCACAGAGGGAGAGGCTCCAAAGAGTCTACAATTTCTGGCAATTAAATAATTCTTCACTAGGTACGCTGTGATGTAGGTTGATGTAGTCTGGTCGTTTTGGTTGTGAAAAGCCTGAAGAAGAAATATGCTTTGAATTGTTGGAATTCCTTCTGGCTATTTATTTATCTTTTCTTATATGCTGTGGTCTATTCCACATCAGTGCAGTTTACAGTGAACAAACTGAAATTACATTGAACAGGGCATTATCACTTGGAGATAACTATTTTGACAGGGAACACTGGGGCTATGGAGGGTTAATTGGCTTGCCCAAGACCACAAGGGCGCACCTGTGGGACTGAACAATAAACCCCAGGCCTTCTGGACCAAGGTTGCTGTTCTCTAGTGGGATTTTGAACCCCCCCCGACCTTCTGGCCTGAAATACCTTTCCCCACCACTAGCCCACTCTCCACTCCTTCAAGTTTGGCATTTCCTTCCAGCTAGACCAGGTAAAGAGGGGTGGACCAACTGGATTTGATCAGGCTGTTGTTGTAGAAGATGGGGTCTTGACTGAGCATCAAATTATATATCTTACTGGGGGAAATAATACTGGAAAATTGCCTTATATGCGTAAGTGGTAGCTGCAAACTAGGAGGGTCCTGTAACTGGATAATTGGTTACTATCACAAGGAATCTCTTGCATCTCTCAGTCTTTGTTAATATTACGTACTGAGATTAGGTACAAAGTACTCCTCTCCAATGGTACATGACTCCAGATATGCATAAGTTTTATGAACATGTTTTAGAGTTATATTGGCAAAAGTGTGGAGGCAGTCGGGGATATGCTGTCATATATGGGTGTTCCTGGCCAGTACTATAAATGTTCCGGGAAGAAGTTTGGAATTTTTGTTTGTTTTTTAATACTTTTATTTTCATTTTGCAACAAACAAAAGAAACAACACACCAAAAGAGACCAAACGGTAATAACAATAAGGACAACAGTAAACCCATTACCCCCCACCCCTGATGCTTTCTTCTCTACCCCCGAGGAAAAGAGAGAAGGAGAAAAAAGGGGCCTGATATATCAGCATGTGAGCGCTTCCAATTAACAGTGATTATACATCAACGATCAAAAGAGTCTCTACAATACAGCATGATCATGGACAGAGATATATACAAAGTTATACAGGCAGATGAGAAGCAGTTAGAGTGCAAACATGGTACATAGTCATTAAGCAAGCTTCCCATGAGACCAATGAGAAGGAGTCTGAACGTGAGGAAGCGAACAGACGAGGTAATTTGTTTCATATTTACTGTAAAAACAGGCGGATGATTCCACCATTCATTGGGGCTCAGATGGGAGGCTAAATTTTCCAGTGATTACTTAATTAGGGAAATAGCGATGCCAAGCATAAAGTTCGAAAGGAGATAGAGCCATTGTTTGGGAGAGAGGGGATCCCCCCCCGCAATTGGGCGAAGTCCCACTATCCTCCAAGAAAGGGGCTCCTGAAAGTTGCGGGAGATAGACTAAATACGACCCCAGACCCCGACGCCAGTAATACTGTAGTGCGGGATATTCATGCATAACATGAGGCAATGACACCAATGGCCTGCAGGACGTGTCCAGCCATCAGCCATTGCCCGGAGTAGTGTTTTTCCATTTGTCTAATCTGTGAGAAGTGTAAAACACACCGGTTGGCATAGAAAGAAAGAGGGTCTGAGTGAGTGAGGCGGATCGGAACCCGTGTCTCCTCTACTCCAGATAAGGGCTCCATTGCTACCGAGGATACAAAGTTCAACATGCAATTCTCCTCGTCCCATACTTTGCTGCGCTAGAACAATAGGGGTATCTCTAGTTACTAGCATTACATAAGGTTTAGTAAAATTGGATGCCTACACCCGGTGAACTACCGAGAGATCGGAAAAGTCTCCAATCAACCTTATGTAGGTAGTGCCGATGGCGGGAGTACTCTAGTGCTCCGAAGGCGAATGCTGAAGTTTGCACTGACCAGAGTCATTCGGGAGTCTAAAGATTGCATAAGAGTATTAAAGAAGGCCAACCCTAAAGTGTCTAAAAGCATTGGTAGATAGTGGGAGTCTTTCATGGGAGAGTCCATACTCAGGAGAGAAAGGTAAAGAAATCGGTTTTTGCAAAGGCCCGCTTCTATATCTAGCCCACACACAGGTCTACTTTACGTTTACGTGGATCTTCCAAACCAACGAGCACCTTGTTTGGAAAAGAAAGAGATTGAAGGGAAAAACACTTGAGTAAAATCGCCACCAAATATTAAATGGAGCATCTGGCAGAGGCCGAGGCCAACTGCGCAATACTTGCATAAGTAAGGTCAGGGTTGTCCACATGGCCGGTGGGCATAATGCAAATACACGTGAATTCACTATCTCCAACCCCAAGGTGTACGCGGGGGCCCATCTACTACCCTCCTTGTCAGCGGCTAATGATCAGATACTGTAGCATGCAAAGACTTCTTAACCAGAATGGTTATCGCCGTACCATTTTGGAAACGGTGGGAGAATAGGCAAGCTACCATGTGAGGCTTAGCATTGAGTTTCAAGTGTTTCAGCAGAGTTTAAATGCGGTTCCCTGAAAGAAACACTGAAATCCAACATGCTCATGACTAAGATAAGGCTAAGGATTTTCTTTCCTTTGAGTGGAACCCATTATAATGCCTTTGGACGGTGAATGATAAGATTTTACATAAGGGGCCCAATTCAGAAACAGTTAAAGTTCTGAGCATGATAGCCACACATAATTTCACTATGTCCCTCAAAAACTGACTGTAGTCTGGCTGTTACACATTGACATAGGAAAAATAAACTAATATAATACAATGAAGCGGCCCCACATTAACAAAGAAAAACCGCAGTACGGTAGAGGAGAAGCAAAACCCCAAAATTACTGGCGACCATGGTGTGCTGCGGGGAGAAACCCCAGAGAAGGCCGAAATTGAAAACAAACACCCATAACCTGTAGGACTGTGCGTGCTCCGACTCCCGGACCGAGGCACACAATCCATGAAGGGATAGGAGACCAAAAAAACAAAAGTCATAGTAGAGAAAGAAAGAAAAGGCCAGGCTATTTTCTGTGGCTTTGGCTATGACCGCCGCATCGGGCCCTGTCAAAATGCGCGGATTGAAGCCGGTAGATAAGAGTCCATCCAAGATTTTGGGATTAGCGCATCTGCTCTGCTTCTTTTGGAGGTCTAAACAATGTTGATAGTAGATCAGGATCTTCGACGTCCCTGGTTTGGTTGTGGAGAGTCACTTCGGAGCTTCGCTGGATACAACAGGCCAAAGCTGAGCCTGTAAGCTGTTGAAGTCGAGGGCGGAAAAGGAAGCAAGGAGTTTCTTTTCTTTCGTTCCGACGGTTCAACGGTGTAAGGCTTTGCCAAATCAGGAAAGAAGGAGACCTTAACGACCTTCAAATTCCAAATGATGATTCCCCGCTCGGGCAAGCATGTACAAATTTGTTCCCCACTTGAGCACATTGATATCGTAGCAAGACTAAAAGATAATGGCCGGGGGGTCGTTGCGGGTTGAGCGCCATGTGAGCAGGAAACCACGGTGTGCTCGATCGATTTCCAGTTTCTCTGTGAAAAGTGATCTTCAGCAAGGAGAGGAAGAAGTTTTGAGCAAGAATTCTCTTATATCTCCTGCTTCCACCCCCTCCTGTCATTCCCGAGGAGCCTCACATATTTGTTGCGACGGGCTCGATTATTGCTATCTTCTAACCTCCGTTGAGAGATTCTGTATCTGGCGTCTCCAGCCTTGTCCAGTTTGCCCCAAGCGCACCTCGTGCGAGTCGAGGGACCACCCGCCCCCTCCATGTTTTGTCCTGCCGTAATGAAAAGACTTTCAAGTCGGTCCTGGGAGCACTCCAACAGTCTTCAGCTCGCATGGCTCGAAGCGCTTCCTTCTCCATTGGACTGCACCAATTCCTTCACGCCGCGTATTTTCCTCCAAAATCTCCATGGTGCATTGTAGGGGTTTTCAAACGAAATGGGACCGAGCATCTTCTGTGGGTAGGACACCCTCTGTTTTGGAGGAGCGTTTTCCGTGAGAAGAAAGAAGGAGACCCCGAAGTCCAAGAGCGCGCTGGTTTATGGGCCGCCCATCCCCCCCAGAGGTTACCCCGGTCAGCTCGGAGCGAAATAGTAAATTTGTATAGGTATTAGTCCCAGGAATTCTAAGTAGGCCTCTCGGGGAGCTTCAACGCAAAGCGTCCTACTCCGCTGGACATCAGGCTCCGCCCCCCCAGAAGTTTGGAAATTTATTCATAGGGTGCCGTGTCAGGTGATTCCGAAGGATGATCCCTATTTTTTTTTTTTGTTGCTTTATTTGCCTGAGGAGTAGACACCTGAGATGAAAAGCTGGATAACCTGCTGTCTTATGGCGGCGAGATGTGATTTCGCTAAAGCCTGATGCCAAGTGGAGGCTCCCATTCTGTTCAAGATACCCACCTGAATGCAGCTTGTATACTCTCTGAGCAGAATAATAGTGCTTAACAGAAATTAGTTGGGGAAATTTGAGAGTATGTGGGGCCTCTATATGGCAGGGGGTAAGGGGAGGTTTGATGTTTGAGGGAAGAGAGGGAGTATATGTTGAGGCATGGACGTGGGACTATTTCTGTGGCACCAGATTAAGGTTGGTGCTTTCAGTTTTGCTTGGATGTGTTCCTTACCTTTTATACTTAGTATTGTGCAGTTATGTTTCAGAATGATGTTTTATAAAGGATTTGAGGGATGGTCTCGGATGGTTGAGTGGGGGGGCGGGAGTGGAGTAAAAATGTAAAAAAAAATGAAGTTGTCTTATTTGACGTATTTAATGTACAAAACTGTTCAACTGTGAGCTTAAATATATGCGGAGCTTGGCTTGGGTAATGCCTGATGTGATTTCGTATGCTTAGGGGTATGTTTACTAAACCGTAATAAAGAAGCTGTCTTTTCTGTGTGTTAATGGCAGCGATAAGGGGTTACTATGTGATAAGTGTGCTGGGCGTGTCAGAGGCGTTCCAGTGTTAAGGGGTGCTAGTGGACACTTACCATGTGGTAATAGCACATGCTGTGTTAAGGGGTGCTAGTGGACACTTAGCAGGCAGTAATAGGACATTAAGGGGTGGTAGTGGACACTTACCATGTGGTAATAGTGCATGCTGTGGGAAGGTGTCTGGCATGCACCTTAATGCAGAAAAGCCACTGAAACGCTGAAAGGGGGGCAGGGAAGTCATTGGAGAAGGTATGGATGCAAGCACGATTGGTAGCTGATGGAGTTGACTCATCTGATGCCTAGCAATGTGGCAGTATGTGTGATGAGTATGTTTGACCGTACAGCAGGCCTATGCTGTTGACTAGGCGAGATAGGCGCTGCCTAGTGATTTATGGTCAGTGTGGGTGTTGGCTGTGTCATGGGTGGGTGGTGGCGGCAGCGGAGTCAGCGGAGGGGATACAGCAGTGGGGGGATCTGTGACAGTCATGTAGTCCTAGATGCACCAGAAAGCATACACCGTGCCGTAAGCTACATTATAGTGTCTGTGAGGTGTGGACAGGTATCCAGATGTACTGTCAGTGTGTGGCATGCCATAGGCCAGGACAGTGTCTGGATGAAGGCAGCATGTGCCTGATGTGGGCAGCAAAGGGAGAATTGTCCATGAGTGCTCATGTGGAGCAGTCATAAGAGAGATGTGCATGATATGTCTAACTGCTGCAAATGACCCCTGAGAGCCATGGTGAGGCAGCTTACTGCCAGTAAGCTGTCCTACCATGAATCTCCTTGATGGTCAAATGGTAGGTGCAGGGCTGTGCCATGGATCATCCAAATAGAGAATTTGCATTGTATGTGGTGAGTAGATGCATGGGATCATACAGGACAAAAGCATTTGGTGTGTGTGAACAAAAAGTAGCAGTGCCATGGACTACATGAAACACTATTTGTGTCGGTGGGACTGGTGCCTCAGCCTGTGCAACTGCAAGACAATATACCCGACAGAGTGGCATGATAGAAAGGGACAAGTTGTGTCCATTTGCCCCATGCGGGACAAGTAATGATGGCAGAACAGTGGAGGGGATGGCTATGCAACGAGTGTTAGGTGCCTGAATGTATGAGAAATATCCTCTTTATGTAAAGCTGGGAGGTCACAATGACGGCAAAACAGAAATGCATCCATACCAGTTGACCCAGACATCTGCTGCGTATACATCACTGACCCGCTGCAATGTGCCACAGCAGAGCCACTAAAGCTATGCTCACAAATGTCCATAATGGGGAATGCCATATTGGGCTACCCAACATGTGGCAATAATGCATAGAAATGTAGAAGACTGATTGTCTGCAGGTCACAACAGAGCCAGGACTGTGTAAGCGCACCCAAGCACTAAATGAACATGTTAGAATCAAACCCTGGACCTTTGACCATGGAGACAGTGTACCAAACAGTAGGCTATACTTCCACACAGTGCTACATAGATGTATAGAGTCTGCAGATCTCTGATCAAACTATTTGCTGTCTGTCCTGGCATAGTTGAGCTGCCACTACCCATGAGGTGCTACACATGCAAAACAGCGGTCTACAGTGAAGAACCAATGGAGAATGCACCGATCCAGCATATCAGCTCAGTAAGACGCAATGGCTGCATGTGCTATATGCACATAACAACAGCAAGCTGTGCTGCAGAGCGGTTTCAGTTACCACCCTGAGGGTTAAGAGGGGTGCCCAGCACCTGGTCCACTGAACCTGAACTATTAGATGATGTCTGCTGGCTGTGCTGTACGTTCACATCACTGCTAGTGTGTGGTAGGTATTGTCTGCATGTATGAGAAATGTCTGCAGTGTGTTATGCTTTTCTCCTTGTTTCCTGCATGTAGAGAGTGACAGGGATAGGCTGTCTATCCTCAAAAAACACTCTTTCCATCAGGTTTTGAATTGCATTAGGGTTCCTGCCGTTAAGATGCCTGTGTTAAGGGAGCAAGCCTGGCTGCCGCCCACTCCCTGCCCATTGAACCCCACTTTCCGCCCCGTACACACTTCTCTCCACCTTTACCTTTAATGCGTGCTAAAGTGGCTGGTATCGTTAGTGTGCGCTAAAGTGGCTTTTTGATGTGCTAAGTGTGTACATGCACAGTTTGCGCAAGCTAATGGCACACTTGCTCCTTTATCGCAGTTTAGTAAACATACCCCTTAGTTGTATTTTCTCCTGGATACAGCTTCAATAAAGTTTAAATTAAAAAAAAAAAAAAAGAAAACTGACCTCATCACTAATATATTTGTGCTGTCTATATTTAGGCCAAAATGATATATAACCCCCTTTCTTTGTGATCCAGACAGTTGCTTCAAAACTGCTTGGCAGAGAGGGGAGCACATCAATCCAATGAGTTTTTACCAGAGTATCTCCAGGAACAAGAAAGAATGTATTCTTCACATATGGGTGACGTCGGTACCGAAGGAGCCCACGCGGGAACGCTCCCCAGTGTCCAATAGGAAAGCTTTGGGAGCATCCCACTGTGCCTGCGTAGCTGCCTTCCCGCCACATTCCAGCTCTTCCTTTTCAGTTCTTCATTTTCTGCAGAGCCGACAAGAAGAAATTCCTGTCACCGCAGAAAATTAGATTTTTCTTATTTTTTTGTGGTCTCGTCTGCCTTCCCGTCAACGCTGGTACCAACCCTGTCGATGCTCTCTTTCTTTCTGTAAAAAAAAAAAAAATTCTGAGGGGAGAATCACTTCCCTCAGGGGGCATCGACACCATCTTAGGCTTAGGTCTTGTTTTCCAAAATGAACAAACCAGCTAGTGGTTTTAAAAAGTGCTCCAATGTGGCAAGCTGTGGATGACAATATTCGCCTGAAGAAGACATTGGTTTTGTCTGTTTAAGATAAGTACTGATTGGGGGAATAAACATAAATATAAGTTGATTGGGCACGCTGTGACCTTTTTGATTAAAAGGGTACTTTCGGTAATGAGGGGAATGGAACAGTCCTTCCTCTCCAACCAATAGCCCCCGACAAAAAATAGTGGTTGTGGGATCATTTATTTCCAGTGGTAGCTACTGGTGAAAGTGTTCAATTACTTTCTTTTTTGAGTACAATTTTAGCCACAGACACCCATGACTGGTGTCTGAAATGTTTGGGACAGGATCATCAACCGACTGACTGTTCTCTCTGTAGGAAGATGACAAAGAGAGGCCTGCAGATCAGACCTGTGAAACTCGGCACCCTCTTTGCCACCGATGCAATGTTGGTAGCATCAACATTATCTTCCTCCCAGGGAGCTCAAGTATGGAAACCCAGGTCTTCGTCGAAGACTAACCGGCCCTCCAAGGGTAGATCTCCTTCTAAGCATTGAGATGCCCTAGATGTTGTCCTGAAGGGAGACACACCAGCAAAACAACTCCGGCAGGAGGTCCTTGCCTCCAAAGCATTAGTGGGGTCCCAGGATGTTCCCGAGGCCTCGAGCTCTGGAGGGCTCTTGGTGCCATGCTCAGGGATCATGGTCTGCATCTCAGGTACCGATACCCAGGCATTGGTAAGCTCAGCAGCCTTGCTAGTAGCTTCCATACCAGTAAAGTATCTACAGTTGATTCCCCAGCCATTGGTACCAACAACGTTACCGAAGGTACCAGCAGCAACATTTTTGTCACTTACCATGCTACCACCTATGCCAGCCCTCGAGTCTATCTCCATTACTGAGGTTTCAGTACAAAAACCTTTCAATGCCGGTTTCAAGTGGTATTGAGTGCAGGTAGAGCATGAGCACCCGGCCCGTCGATACTTCGAGTCTTCAGACTCCGATTCATCGGATGACGAATCAACCGATTCAAGGGAAATGAGAATTCTGCCATAGGATTCATCTCTGTCCTGATAACATTGCATGTCCCCTCCGGAGGACATGTCTTTTCAAGATTTTATCTGCGATGTTGCTTGAGGCCTCTCCATCACGGTGACTTCGGAGAAGGAGTCTAGGGCTGAGTAGCTTGAAATTCTTCAATACCCTGCAGCCCCAAAGGAAGCTGCTACTCTTCCTATTCATCGAATACTTCACGACCTTATGCTTCAAATGTAGGAGACGCCCTTAACTATCTCTCCACATACTTGAAGGCTCGATACTATGTACCAGGTACCGGAGTGTCCCGGCTTCCAGAAGATGCAATTACCACACCATTCCATGCTGGTGGAATCGGCAGTGTGTCAAATTAAAAGTGCCAAAATGAATTCCTCAAACCCTCCGGGCAGGGAATTGAGAACCCTCAATGCTTTTGGTCATCGATGTTTTCAGGCCTCTATGTTATCGACTAGAATCAGTTCCTACATACTCTACATGGGTATGTTTCTTAAAGAGGTGGCTAGGAATTTGGAGTTAATGACTCCTTTCCTCCCTGATGATAAAAGAGCTGATTATCTCACCCTGGTGAAGCATGCCCAAAATGTTTCCAAATTTGTTAACAGAGCAATCTTCGACTATTTTGAATGCATCAGCAGAACTTCAGCTATATGCATTGGTGCACGCAGGATCGCTTGACTCCAAGTGGGTTCAAGATAAGTTGGGTAATATACCTTCCACAGGTGAAAACCTTTTTGGCAAAGACTGGCAGGATAAGGTGTCTCAATTAGAGTCTAAGAATACCACTCTAAATAGACTTTCTAGATCAACTGCCAACCCAGCTAAGAAGAAGATAACAAAGAAACCCTTTTTCAATAAGAAAAAGAAGTATTACTCTTCTTATAACCCTATGGTGCACTCTCCTATCCATGCTCCTCAAAAAGAGCAAAAAGAACCAAAACAACAAAGAAAGGCTCAGACTCCCAGGTCTCAGCCAGCTCAGCAAACCCAACCTCCTCTGGGTCTTTGACTCCTTTCTGGAGAACATGGCCGTCCTGCTTCTGGAGATTCCAGATTCCATCTGCATTCCAGGCAGACTATGTCACTTTGCACACAGGTGGCATCTTGTAACATCAGAACACTGGACTCTCTCCACAGTAAGAGAAGAGTACAGGCTTCACTTCCGAAGTCTACCCCCCCTAGTCTCAACCAAGAAAGTTCAGTTCAGTTCTCAACCCCCTCTCACCACTCTGTTAGTGCAGGAGAATTACCACCCTTCTCTCGCTGGGTGCAATAGAGGAAGTGCCACTCTCCCAGCAAGGTCTGGGCTTCTATTTTCCTTACTTCCTCATTACAAAGAAGACAGGGGAATACAAGCCCATTCTTACCTCAGAAAACTGAACAAGAGAAATTAAAGATGATCTCCCTAGGTACTCTTCTCCCCTATCGCCAGAGTCAGGATTGGCTCTGTTCTCTAGATCTAAAGGATGCATATACTCACATTCTTATCCACGCAGAACACAGAAGGTTTCTACGTTTACTGTTCCAGGAAAAACATTATCACTACAGAGTCCTGCCTTTTGGCCTTGCCTCTGCCCCAAGAGTCTTTATAAAGTGCAGGGCAGTTGTAGCTGCATTCCTAAGGACTCTAGGGATATTTGTCTTCTCCTACTTTGACGACTGGCTCATTCGAGCAAGCACACCTCTAGAGGCCAATCTTTCTCTCATGCACACCATGCAGGTGCTGCAACACTTGGGATTTGTAATAAATCTTCCAAAGTCCCAGTTCGTTCCCTCTCAAAATCTGGAGTTTATAGGAGCCCTTCTAGACACTCAACAGTCAAGGGATTTTCTGCCTCAGGCCCGCTGTGCTCGACTCATCCAACTTTCATCCCAAGCAGGCCTCAAAATCTTTCTCATTACTCGAGAAATGCTGCAACTCCTGGGCCATATGGCATCTACTTTACATGTGGTTCAATATGCTCATCTACATATGTGTGCAGCTCAATGGACCCTGGCTTCCCAGTGGCCTCAGGCATCCGGTTGTTTGGGAGACAGGATAATACTCTCTACATGTCTCATCTCCTCTCTCCAGTGGTGGCAGTCCCCAGAACACCTTCCCTCAGAAGCCTCTACATCAATACACCCTGACAACGGATGCGTCAAAATTAGGCTGGGGAACTCATCTGGACAATCTTTCCACTCAGGGACTTTGGTCTCAGCAAGAATCACAACTCCACATAAATCTGCTGGAACTCAGAGCCATCCACAATGCTCTCAAGGTGTTTCATGACCACCTTCGCTTCCACAAAGTTCTAGTCCAGATGGACAGTCAGGTAGCCATGTTCTACTTCAATAAGCAGGCGGAACAGACTCTTGGACACTTTGCAGCGAAGCCCTACACCTATGGTCCTTCGCCATACAACACCAGATTCACCTACTTGTGGTTTATCTCCCAGGCAAACAGAATCTCTTAGCAGATAAGCTCAGTCGGGTACTACTACCCCACAAGTGGTTTCTCCATGCAGACAAGGTTGCTCATATTTTTCAGATCTGGGGAACCCCAGACATAGACCTGTTTGCAAGTCCTCAGAATGCCAAACTTCCCCGCTTCTGTTCCAGAACCCCTGCTCAGAACAGCCAAGCGGTAGATGCCTTTCACTTTTCTGGGATCAAGGCTTCCTATATGCCTTTCCTCCCATTCCCCTCATTCCCAAAACTCTCTTCAAACTCCAGAGAGACAGAGGCAACATGATTCTTATAGTCCTGCATTGGCCACAACAACTGTGCTATCTTTTGCTTCTACGTCTCTCTCAGGTTCAACCAGTAGATTTGGGGTCTGCCCCAGATCTCTCACAGGAGAACATGACACTGATGCACCCCAATCCACAGTCCCTACATCTTACAGCATGGCTGCTGAAGGCAGAGAATTCCAGGGTATCAGCCTCTCTCAACAGGTGAAAGCTATCCTTTTGTCTTCTAGGAAACCTTTCACAAGGTGCTCCTATGCCTTCAAGTGGTGTAGATTCTCTTTCTGATGTTCGAAAAGGGATCTTAACCCCTTTTCAGCTCCCATGGAAGCATTACTTGAATATCTTCTTCACCTCTTTTCTTCTGTTCTCAAAACCAATTCGGTAAGAGTCCACCTAAGTGCAATAGTGGATTCCCACATACCCTTGGATGGTCACCCCATCTTCTCTCAACTGCTTGTAGCATACTTCATGAGAGGTCTTCAATTAACTTGAAGGACTAGAAAGGGGGACTGTTACTTCTGGAGAGAAATCCGCAACTGTGAGTATATACTTCTGGTAATTTTCTAAAAATAATTCTTTGTATTAAAGCTACTTAATCTGTGAACCCACTGTTTTTTTGTTGGATCAGTTAGGGCCTAGTAGCAGCAATTTAAGTTTGAATTTAAACACAGAGGAGAACTTTCTGGTTACATTTCATACCCAGCAGAGAGCTTGTAGTTTAAATTTAATAGTCACTCAGGGCCAAGTAACAGCAAAGTACTTTTAGTTTAAATTTAACACACAGAAGAGAACTTTCTGGTTACATTTGGAACCCAGCAGAGAGCTTGTAGTTTACATTTAATAGTCACTCAGGGCCTAGCATCAGAACAGTACTTTTAGTTTTGAAACACAGAAGAGAGCTTTCTGGTTAAATTTAGAACCCAGCAGAGAGCTTGTAGTTTAAATTTCATAAGAAGTTAGAGCCTAGCAGCAGCTAAGAGCTATAATTTAAATCAAATCAGAATTTAGCTTACCTCAGCAGCACAAGACAGGGTACTGTGTAGCAGCCCTCTTTTACTAAGTGTTATTTCCCTCCCTCCCTCCCCACACCCACCCACCCCTGGGATAATCATAGCTTTATAGGTACTTACACATCTTAAAAGACAGGAGGTGCTTTCAGGTGAAACTCATTACCCAAATCAGTCATACACTAAGGACCTGAGATTAATTAAGCTTCAGGTGAACAAGGTATATTAAACGTATTAGGTACAGTTTTATTGGTATAAATACCCATAGCAACTCCTAGTAAGTAAGAACTTAAAGATCTAGACACAAACTTAAAACTAAGATGCAGACAGCAGTCCAGCAGCGGGATGGGGGCTTTCCAGTCTTTTGCATTGAGTGTCACATGTATGATTTTCTCCCAGTTGGTGAGAGGTCTTACGTGTGCACGAGGTGCAAGGAGCTCTTTGCTCTCAGGGAACAAGTCCGTTCTCTAGAGGCTAAAGTAGCAGACTTGGAAAACATAAGACAGACAGAGAGGTACATAGACGAGACCTACAGGGATATAGTCCTGAAGTCTGTGATAAGGAAGCTTATCATAGCTCAGGAAGGAGCTATAGTAAAGGTGAAGTGACTCTGAACAGGCAACCTGTCAGTTCTGGTAGAAATAAGAAAACAGAATTTTCCCATAAAAGACTACCAGTCCCAGAATGCACCAGGTTTCCAACAGCCATTAGATGAGCTGAAGTGGGGAAACGTGTGTTCAATTAGGAGGGCTATGAGGTAATCCCTAAGCACTCATCTCAAAGGGCAGGGCCTGATTCAGCACAGCTGCGCTGTGTTAAGGTGGAGCACTCATCAAAGCAGAATAAAGGTAGAGTTTATTCTACAGAGAATTATCCTCATCATCTTCATGATCAGCTTCGATATCCTCATCTTGGACAGCTTCATCATCTGGAGGATCATCAGAAGCAGAAGCCAGAGCGGACGGACAGAGAGGGCAAGAAACCCTTTGGAAGAAAGAAGAGAAAAGCCTTTGGGAGGTCTAGAGGAGTCCGGAGCAGTACATATACTGGGAGGCATTCCAAGGGCCAGCATACACCATTGGACTGGGGAAAGCTAGAGGAATGGTGCTGCAGAGCTAGGAATCTCCAGACGGTACCTGTGAGGGAGACGGCTGCACTTGGAAGGGACCCTAGGACCCGTGCCAGAAGGTATGTGAAGAGAGACCCAGTGTCCAGGGATCTGGATTGGAAGGCTGGACATAAGAACTGGACTACATACTGGCCAGGCTATATAGAGAGGAACTCTAACAGCAATGGAAGCTCAGGTATGAACACTGATCTATGCCCTAGCTATACCCTTGAAAGACAGCAGGGAAGCAAGTATTCTCCTGAGAGTGCCCCATTGAGAAATTCCTCTGTGCCAATCCATGATATTGAACCCATCATTGTTGAAGAAGGGGGAGAGGTTGCAGATGAAGGCAGTGTTTACATGGATTGCTCTCTGTCTAAACTCCTGTGGTAATTTTCTGTTACAAAGTACAGCAACAATCACAAAGAAATACAAACTTGTTCTTTAATCTACTCAGAAGAGCTCCTGAGTAGGATTCTTAGCCATGCAGTAGAAAGCAAGCCAGCTAAGGGGTTTCAGCTGGGTAACTGCTAGCAATTGAGCCTTAGTGGTGTACCCCAGGGATCTGTGCTGGGTCCGCTGCTTTTTGACATATTCATAAATGACCTGAAAAGTGGAATAACGAGTGAGGTTATCAAATTTGCAGATGACACAAAACTATTTAAAGTTGTTAAAACCCAAGAGGATTGTGGAAAATTGCAAGAGGATCTTGATAAATTGGAAGACTGGGCATCAAAATGGCAGATGAAATTTAATGTGGACAAGTGCAAGGTTATGCACCTAGGGAAGAACAACCCAAACTATGGTTACACGATGCAAGGTTCCACATTAGGAACCACCACCCAGGCAAAAGATTTAGGTGTCATTGTGATACCATGTTAAAACCCTCGGCCCAGTGTGCAGCGGCGGCCAAGAGAGCAAACAGAATGCTAGGTATGATAAGGAAAGGAATGGAAAATAAAACAAAGGATATTATAATGCCTCTATATCGTTCCATGGTGAGACCGCACCTTGAATATTGTGTGCAATTCTGGTCGCCGTATCTTAAAAAGGATATAGAGTTATTAGAAAAGGTTCAGAGAAGAGCCACCAAAATGGTAAAGGGGATGGAAGGATACTCCTATGAAGAAAGGCTAAAAAGGTTAGGGCTCTTTAACCTGGAAAAGAGACAGCTGAGGGGAGATATGATAGAAGTCTATAAATTAATGAGCGGAGTGGAACGGGTAAACGTAGATCGATTGTTTACCTTATCAGAATATAGAAAGACTAGGGGACCTGCAATGAAGCTACAGGGTAAACTATTTAAGACTAATAAAAGAAAATATTTTTTCACTCAACGTGTAATCAAACTCTGGAATTTGTTACCAGAGGATGTAGTAAAGCTGATAGTGTAGCTGGGTTTAAAAAAGGTTTGGACAAGTTCCTGGAGGAAAGGTCCATCAGCCATTATTAAGAAGGGACCGAGGAAATCAATGCTTGAACCAATACAAGCATTGTGGAACCTGTGTCCCTTGGGGAAACTGATAGGTACATATGACCTAGATTGGCCACTGTTGGAAATAGAATACTGGGCTTGATGGACCTTGGTCTGACCCAGTATGGCATATCTTATGTTCTTATGTTCTTATGTACCTAATTGCTTTTGAGCTCTGAGGGAATCACTTCTGAGTCTATGTGGGAAGATATAAGAAGTTAACCTGAAAAGAACAGTTTTTCCCTTCTTTGTGGATTTTGTTTGTTGTTTGATACACTGCTAAGAAAATATTAGCTAAAGCCTACAAAAAAGACTAGTTTGTTACCAACCAGGTCTTTATTCTTTTGCTTTGATTGCCTGACAAGTTCAGCTGTTTTTCCTGATTTTGTTTTTCTAAGTTAAACACTGAAAGCAAGTATCCTGTTTTATGTGCTACCAAGCATATCTGTGTTGGGAGAAAGAACCCCATAAATAAATATCTTATTGGCTTTACCCTCAAGCACAACTAATTATTGTGAGCAGCTGTGTCTGGTGTGAATGGACTGCATTACCCACAATCCCTTGCAAATCATATTGATATATGCACTTGCCAAGACTTTGAACATTCTCACCCAGGCAGCCGTCTGACAAATGGCGTAGTTTTTCGGATTGCTTTTGCGCAAAGGGATTTACTTGCTAAGGATTACAACTAAAGTTCAAGTGTAAAGCTGGAAAAAAAGATTTTCCCTCAACTGCACTTTGGAGGAGAAGTGGATGTTCCAGGTAGCTGTCCCAGGAGGAAAAGACCCTGTGCAGAGCTGGATTCATCACTGGCACAAGGTAATAAGTACCTGGGCATGTCTAGTGGTGGATGGGAGTAAGGCACAGGGGTAATTGAAAAAAAAAAAGAGTAGAAAAAAACACCTGTTTGGAAGGTGGTGCACTTTGGGGTTTTTTTGTGTTTTCTTGCAGGGATCAAGATGGATCCAAGGGAACTAGCTGATTGGATGGCAGCCCAGTTTAGCAGGCAACAGGAGCTATCGCAGCAAGCTCAGGACACTGCTATGAAAGCCTTAATGGACCAGCAGAGGCCAGTGCTTGATCTGGTGCAAGCCCTAGTTAAACCGCAGAACCAAAGTGGACCAGATGCAAGACCAGCAGTAAATACTGGTACACCACATGTGGACAGTGTGGGACTCAATCAAGGAATTGGGGCATTTAGTTTTGGGAAGCTAACTCCAGTTGATAATGTTGATGATTTTCTAGAGTCTTTTGAAAGAGTGGCACAAGCATTAGCATGGCCAGAGACCCAGTGGGCAGTAAGGCTGGCAGCCTCATTAACTGGAGAGGCACTTTCAGCTTACAGAGCAATGCCAGCAGCCCAGGCTTTGAATTATAAGGATGTAAAGGCTGCTATTAGAGATCGCCTAGGATTGTCTATTTCAGAGTATAGGCGAATGTTTAGAGCTACTACATTGAGAGTGGGTGAAACACCCAGGGCTCTGAGTCAGAGAATCAGAGGATTAGCTGTAAAATGGTTGGAGCCTGAACAAAAGACGGTAGAAATGTTATTAGACATTATTATGCTTGAACAGTTTATGTCTGCGGTGCCTAAAGATTTGCACACTTTCCTTATACAGCAAAATTGCCAAAATCTTGGAGAGGCAACCATGCTAGCAGAGAGATTCTTGGAAGCCATGCAGGCTTGCCATAGAATGGGTGGCCCTCTGAAGATGGGTGCTGAGGCAAGCTGTGCTGTATCAGAAAAGAAAATATTTAAAAATGTCTCTGGAAATAAATGTACTGTGCCAAACCAGATGACACAGTGGAGTGGAAAGAAATGTTTCAAATGTGGAAAATGGGGACATTTAGAAAAGGGATGCCAGACACACACTAGCTTAATGGGTGTGGATTTAAAACAGCCCAAAGGAGGATTTCTTTTGATGGTTGATGTGCAAGGAATTACCACAAATGCTTTGTTAGACTCTGGGGCAGACCAGAGTATGATGTCAAAAAGGCTTTGGAAGAGGATAGAGGCCCAAGAAGGATTTGTGCCTAGAACCCCTGAAAGCCAAGTTCACATCAGATGCATTCATGGTGCTGCAACATCATATCCCACCTATAGGCTAAAGGTTAAGTGCCTGGGGGAACAAGAGGAAGTCCTGTTAGCAGTGGTGCCTAGGTTACCCTTTGATTTGGTTCTAGGAAGGGACTGGCCAAGATTTAAGCAGGGTCTAGTGGAAGGGCTAGGAAAGAAGGAGGGAGAAGGATTAATGGAAATAGCTCCCGGGCTTTTCTTTGGAAGTCCTCAGTCCCTAGCTAAAAAGATGGTTGAGCTTCCAGAAGGCCAAACTATAGGTAACAAGAGAGGCCTTGTATCCACCCGCTCGCAGGCTAAGGTAGAGAGCCAGCAGAAGGAGGAGGGGGAGCAGGCAGAGTTATTAGGAGACTTACACTCTCATGATGATTTAATAACTCCATCATCTGGTAAAGTAAGAAAGTTGAAAGCACAAAAGCGACGTGAGAGACTTTGCAGAGCACAGGGTAGGGCTGAGATGTTAGCTGGTCAAAGTTTACCCTGGGTGCCAGCTGAGTTAGTGGCAAAGTTTCCTAACTTTCCACAAGAGCAGCGAGCTGATCAAGCTCTCACCCGAGCTTTTAAGTATGCTCAGGAGGTCAGGGAGGAATTGCCCAGATTCAGACTAGATAATGAAATATTATATAGAGAGAGTCAGGACCCCAGGAATGAGACCATACGTAAACAAATGGTGGTACCCACAACTTTCAAAGGGCTAGTACTTAGATTAGTACATGATCATCCAGTTGGAGGTCATAAAGGGATGCAAGGAACGCTGGATCAAATACTTATGCGCTTTTACTGGCCAGGTATTTTCAAAGAAACTGCCCAGTTTTGTGCTGCATGTCCAGCGTGTCAGCGAGTTACAGCGGCTCACCCACCGGTGGTACCATTGATTCCCATGCCAGTTATCACAGACCCAATTGGTCGCATTGCCATGGATATTGTAGGCCCATTAGTCAAAACGCCCCGAGGTTTCCAATACATCCTAGTAATGGTACATCAGGCAACAAGGTTTCCCTGGGCCATACCATTGAGGAATGTTTCTGCAAAAACAATAGCTTTAGAGCTAGTAAAATTGTTTTGTGAAGTGGGATTCCCAAGAGAGGTGTTGACTGACCGAGGGTCCAATTTTGTATCCAAATATTTGGCCCAGATCTGGGATGCCTTTGGCATTCATCACGTGAAAACCTCAGCCTACCATCCACAATCAAACGGTTTGGTGGAGAGATTCAACCAAACTCTCAAACAAATGTTGAGAAGGGGGTTAGCAGGAGAGGTAAAAGAATGGGATATGTTATTGCCCTTTGTCTTATATGCCTGCAGGGAAAGAATTCAGGTGTCCCTAGGTGTAACTCCATATGAATTGATGTATGGTAGGGCTCCACGGGGTTTGTTAGATATTTTGAGGGAACAGTGGATTGATCCTGAACCAGGAAGTCAGGAGGTGCCACAGTTACTACGTGACTTGAGAGCACGTTTGAAAAGGACCTCACAGGTTGCTGAGAGGAACCTGCAGGACAGTCAAGTGCGCCAGAAAGGGTGGTATGATAGGAAGGCCAAAAGCCGCCAATTAAGCATTGGTGAAAAGGTTTTGGTTCAAGTAGCAGGTACGGCCCAAATATTTGAAGTACAGTGGAAAGGGCCATGGAAGGTTGTTAAACAAGTGAGCCCAGTGTCTTATATGGTAGAAAATGCAAGAGGGCGTAGGCAGACCTACCATATTAATGTACTCAAGTCTTGGAAGGAGAGGCCTGTATATAATAATGACCCTGAAGCCAGTCAGGAAGTAAGTGAGCTTCAAAAAGATAACACTCTCGTAGGTATTACGGACTGTAGGAAAGAAGTTTCACCAGTTAAACCAGTCTGTAATAACTTAAGCAGGGGGGTATGTGATAAGGAAGCTTATCATAGCTCAGGAAGGAGCTATAGTAAAGGTGAAGTGACTCTGAACAGGCAACCTGTCAGTTCTGGTAGAAATAAGAAAACAGAATTTTCCCATAAAAGACTACCAGTCCCAGAATGCACCAGGTTTCCAACAGCCATTAGAGGAGCTGAAGTGGGGAAACGTGTGTTCAATCAGGAGGGCTATGAGGTAATCCCTAAGCACTCATCTCAAAGGGCAGGGCCTGATTCAGCACAGCTGCACTGTGTTAAGGTGGAGCACTCATCAAAGCAGAATAAAGGTAGAGTTTATTCTACAGAGAATTATCCTCATCATCTTCATGATCAGCTTGGATATCCTCATCTTGGACAGCTTCATCATCTGGAGGATCATCAGAAGCAGAAGCCAGAGCGGACGGACAGAGAGGGCAAGAAACCCTTTGGAAGAAAGAAGAGAAAAGCCTTTGGGAGGTCTAGAGGAGTCCGGAGCAGTACGTATACTGGGAGGCATTCCAAGGGCCAGCATACACCATTGGACTGGGGAAAGCCAGAGGAATGGTGCTGCAGAGCTAGGAATCTCCAGACGGTACCTGTGAGGGAGACGGCTGCACTTGGAAGGGATCCTAAGACCCGTGCCAGAAGGTATGTGAAGAGAGACCCAGTGTCCAGGGATCTGGATTGGAAGGCTGGACATAAGAACTGGACTACATACTGGCCAGGCTATATAGAGAGGAACTCTAACAGCAATGGAAGCTCAGGTATGAACACTGATCTATGCCCTAGCTATACCCTTGAAAGACAGCAGGGAAGCAAGTATTGTCCTGAGAGTGCCCCATTGAGAAATTCCTCTGTGCCAATCCATGATATTGAACCCATCATTGTTGAAGAAGGGGGAGAGGTTGCAGATGAAGGCAGTGTTTACATGGATTGCTCTCTGTCTAAACTCCTGTGGTAATTTTCTGTTACAAAGTACAGCAACCATCACAAAGAAATACAAACTTGTTCTTTAATCTACTCAGAAAAGCTCCTGAATAGGATTTTTAGCCACGCAGTAGAAAGCAAGCCAGCTAAGGGGTTTCAGCTGGGTAACTGCTAGCAATTGAGCCTTACCTAATTGCTTGTGAGCTCTGAGGGAATCACTTCTGAGTCTATGTGGGAAGATATAAGAAGTTAACCTGAAAAGAACAGTTTTTCCCTTCTTTGTGGATTTTGTTTGTTGTTTGATACACTGCTAAGAAAATATTAGCTAAAGCCTACAAAAAAGACCAGTTTGTTACCAACCAGGTCTTTATTCTTTTGCTTTGATTGCCTGACAAGTTCAGCTGTTTTTCCTGATTTTGTTTTTCTAAGTTAAACACTGAAAGCAAGTATCCTGTTTTATGTGCTACCAAGCATATCTGTGTTGGGAGAAATAACCCCATAAATAAATATCTTATTGGCTTTACCCTCAAGTACAACTAATTATTGTGAGCAGCTGTGTCTGGTATGAATGGACTGCATTACCCACAATCCCTTGCAAATCATATTGATATATGCACTTGCCAAGACTGTGAACATTCTCACCCAGGCAGCCGTCTGACAAGTCCCACCTCCAGTCTGGCAGCACCCCTGTTGCCATGGAGGAGAGAGGTCACGTGACAGGAGAGCATCACCCTGGTGTGGCAGGAAGTGATCCTGTAACTAGTACCTGTCCTCCAGGTGATGTAAAACCCTCTCGCAATGAGGAAGTTTCTCCAGGGCCATGTGCCCATGAGGGAAGGGTTAGGACAGCCGTTATAGTTGGTGATTCGATCATTAGGCATGTAGATAGCTGGGTGGCTGGTGGACGTGAGGATCACCTGGTAACATGCCTGCCTGGTGCGAAGGTAGCAGACCTCACGCGCCACCTAGATAAGGTCTTCGATAGTGCTGGGGAGGAGTCTGCTGTCTTGGTACATGTAGGTACCAATGACATAGGAAAATGTGGTAGGGAGGTTCTGGAGGCAAAATTTAGGCTTTTAGGTAGGAAGTTGAAATCCAGAACTTCCATGGTAGCATTCTCCAAAATGCTTCCTGTTCCACGCGCAGGACCCAAAAGGCAGGCAGAGCTCCGGAGTCTCAATGTGTGGATGAGACAATGGTGCAGAGATGAGGGTTTTGGATTTGTTAGGAACTGGGGAACATTCTGGGGAAAGGAGGGGCTCTTCCGAAGGGATGGGCTTCACCTTAACCGGGATGGAACCAGGCTGCTGGCATTAACCTTTAAAAAGGAGATAGAGCAGCTTTTAAACTAGATATTAGGGGAAAGCCGACAGTCGCCCAAGAGCAGATGGTTCGGAAGAATGTATCCTTGAAGGATACTACCAAAAGCAGAGAGGTTCCAAAAAAGAGTAAAGTAGCCCAAATGACTTCAAGTATGGAGCAGACAGAGCTTAAAGATCCCAATTTACCCATGTCTAACAATAGCCAAATTAACATGAATAAAATACATTCTCTAAAATGCTTGTATGCAAATGCTAGAAGTCTAAAGAATAATATGGGAGAGTTAGAATATATAGCACTAAATGAAAGGTTAGATATGATTGGAATATCAGAGACATGGTGGAAGGAGGACAACCAGTGGGACACTGTGATACCTTGGTACAAACTATATCATAATGATAGAGCTGATCAAATTGGTGGAGGGGTTGCGCTCTATGTTAGAGAGGGCATTGACTCAGAAAGGATTAAAGTTTTGCAGGAAACAAAATCTGCTGTAGAATCTATATGGATTGAAATTCCATATAAAAGGGGGAAGGCAATGGCAGTGGGGGTCTACTATCGAGCACCTGGCCAGAATGACCAAATGGATGATGAAATGCTCAGAGAAATCAAGGAAGCTAACCCAGGTTACAGCACAGTAATAATAATGGGTGATTTCAATTACCCCGGTATCGACTGGGTCAGTGTCACGTCAGGACATGCTAGGGAGATAAAGTTCCTAGATGAAATAAATGACTGCTTCTTGGAGCAGATGGTTCATGAACCAACCAGAGGGGAAGCCATATTAGACCTAGTCCTAGGTGGAACACCAGATCTAGTGCAAGAGATAAGGGTGTTGGGGCCACTTGGCAATAGTGATCACAGCATGATCGCCTTTGATTTAATTAGTGGAGGAGGGATAGTAAGGAAATCCACAGTACTACCTTTTAACTTTCGAAAGGGAGACTATGATAAAATGAGGAAAACAGTTAAGAAAAAACTAAAATGAGCAGTTGCAAAGGTTAAAGACGTACATCAAGCTTGGGTGTTGTTGAAAAATAGTATCTTGGAAGCCCAGATCAGCTGTATTCCACGCTTTAAGAAAAGTGGAAGGAAGTCCAAAAAAGTGCCAGCATGGTTTAAAGATGAGGTCAGAGAGGCTGTTGTTGCCAAAAAAGCATCTTTCAGGAAATGGAAAAAAGAGCCAAACGACGAAACCTGGAAACAGCACAAGCACTGGCAAGTCAAATGCAAGGCATTGATAAGGCAGGCAAAGAGAGAATTTGAGAAGAAGCTTGCTGCGGAAGAAAAAACGCGAAATAAAGACCTTTTCAAGTACATTCGTAGCAAAAAACCTGCGAGAGAGTCAGTTGGTCCATTAGATGATAAAGGGGTTAAAGGAGCACTATGAGGTGACAAGGCGATAGCGGAGAGACTGAATGAATTCTTTGCTTCGGTCTTTACTGAGGAAGATGTAGGGATGTTACCCATGACTGAAGTGGTATTTAAAGGTGCGGAAGAATTGAAGGAAATATCGATACATCGGGAAGATGTATTACAACTATTAGATAAACTGAAGAGTAGCAAATCACCTGGGCCAGATGGTATACATCCAAGGGTGTTGAAAGAACTGAAATATGAGATTGCAGACTTGCTATCAGTAATCTGTGAACTATCATTAAAATCATCTCTAATACCTGAAGATTGGAGGATCGCCAATATAACACCAGTTTTTAAAAAGGGTTCCAGGGGTGATCCGGGAAACTACAGACCGGTGAGCCTGACGTCAGTACCAGGAAAAATGGTAGAAACCATCATAAAGAATAAAATTACTCAGCATGTAGATAGTCAGAACCTAATGGGAGACAGCCAACATGGCTTTAGACAAGGAAGATCTTGTCTTACTAATCTGTTATGTTTTTTTGAAGGAGTGAATAAACAGGTGGACAAAGGTGAGTCAGTTGATATTGTGTATCTGGACTTTCAGAAAGCCTTTGACAAGGTCCCTCATCAGAGACTTTTGGCAAAACTAAAGAGTCATGGGATAGGAGGCCGTGTACTATTGTGGATCAGGAACTGGTTAAAAGATAGAAAGCAGAGGGTAGGGCTAAATGGCCAATTTTCCCAATGGAGAAAGGTGAATAGTGGTGTACCCCAGGAATCTGTGCTGGGTCCGCTGCTTTTTGACATATTCATAAATGACCTGGAAAGTGGAATAACGAGTGAGGTTATCAAATTTGCAGATGACACAAAACTATTTAAAGTTGTTAAAACCCAAGAGGATTATGAAAAATTGCAAGAGGATCTTGATAAATTGGAAGACTGGGCATCAAAATGGCAGATGAAATTTAATGTGGACAGGTGCAAGGTTATGCACCTAGGAAAGAACAACCCAAACTATGGTTACACGATGCAAGGTTCCTCATTAGGAACCACCACCCAGGAAACAGATTTAGGCGTCATTGTGGATAATATGTTAAAGCCCTCGGCCCAGTGTGCAGCGGCGGCCAAGAGAGCAAATAGAATGCAAGGTATGATAAGGAAAGGAATGGAAAATAAAACAAAAGATATGATAATGCCTCTATATCGTTCCATGGTGAGACCGCACCTTGAATATTGTGTGCAATTCTGGTCGCCGTATCTTAAAAAGGATATAGCGATTTTAGAAAAGGTTCAGAGAAGAGCCACCAAAATGGTAAAGGGGATGGAAGGATACTCCTATGAAGAAAGGCTAAAAAGGTTAGGGCTCTTTAACCTGGAAAAGAGACGGCTGAGGGGAGATATGATAGGTCTATAAATTAATGAACGGAGTAGAACGGATAAACATAGATCGTTTACATTATCAGAATATAGAAAGACTAGGGGACATGCAATGAAGCTACAGGGTAAACTATTTAAGACTAATAAAAGAAAATATTTTTTCACTCAACGTGTCATCAAACTCTGGAATTTGTTACCGGAGGATTTAGTAAAGGCTGTTAGTGTAGCTGGGTTTAAAAAAGGTTTGGACAATTTCCTGGAGGAAAGGTCCATAAACCATTATTAAGAAGTGACCGAAGATATCAATGCTTGACCCAGTACAAGCATTGTGGAACTTGTGTCTCTTGGGGAAACTGTTAGGTACTGTGAGACTATGCCGGTCGTAGGCCGTTGCCTAGACCTGGGTATAGCCTGAAGTTGTGGAAATAAAGACACTGCAGTCGTGTCCAGAGTGAAAATTAAGGTTGGGTTTTATTCCCTTTCCTTTGAGGATGTCTTCAAATAAGGACAACATAAAAGAACGGTTGCTTCACCGGTGCAGAGGATTCTTAACAAATAATAATTATGCTTCTTGCCAGCAAATAAAGTCCATCACATTCCAAATGTACAAAAACACAATTTCTTTCTTGCTCCTTTCTTAACAGAGAGACTCTGTCATCAGCCACACATAAGGCACATTCCACGGGCTCAGGGATGTTTTCTGGGCTATAGCTTTCCCACTGCAAAGGGCCAGGACCTGGTCCTGTGTATAGGCACTGAGCCCCTGTGAAGCTGCTCTCAGAGCCTTGCCCTTGGGAAACCTCAGCTGCTGTGAGTTGGAGCTGCTTTTGGGTGTCACAGATAGCAGGAGCTGTGCTGGGGATTTCTTCCCACGTCTTATGCCAATAAGGATTCTCTAGGCTGCTGTAAGCCTGGCTTCTCCCACGGGGACCCACTTCTCTCCCTTTACAACAGACAGGGTACTTATCTCTTTCCGTGGAGAGGATGGTTTCAAGCCCTTCTGCTTCCAGCCAAGGCTTTCTCTCTGCCTTGCACCCTGCTCTTCTCTGGGAACACCGATTACTGTGTTTAGCTGCAGATAACTCACTTCCTGCCTTCAGTGAGCTTCCCTGGACGTGACCTTTGCTCTCTGTTGGCTTGGCTGTTTGCCTCGGTACGAGGACCCCTCTGGCTGGGAAGACTTTGCCACTGTCTTTCTTAGCTCTCCCGGGTTTATCAGCCTGCTTTTCTTCAGCCCTGGTTCTACAAGGCAACGTGTCTTTCTGTAACTGCTCTGGAGTTCTTGTCTCACCTTCTCTCTGAGACTGACCTCTCAAACTCCTGGGCTGCACTTTAGTCCTAGCTCTCCAAGCCTGCCTGGAACTGCAGTCAGACTTCCTTTGGTTTCTGCTTTCCTCCTCAAACTCGAACTCCTGCTCCAGCCCTAATCCCGGCTCCAGCTTGAGCTCTCGGTCAATTTCCAGCTTCCGTCCTCGCTCAACTTCCTCCCTTCTCTGTGGGCTTTCCCACCTGTTTTTATCTCTCTGCTCATCAAACGTAGAACGTGAGTCTGGCTACAGGTGAGCCTGATTGGAACCCTGAATTCTTACTGCGTCACTAAAGCCATGAGGAAAATTTGTTTCCCTTTTCCCTGCCTCTCTGCATTGCGAATGCTGCAACTGCACATGTGGCTGCAAGGTAAGCTCTCCTTTTATATTACTCTCTAATATCTCAGGGTCTGTGCTATCTAACTCATGACAGGTAAGCTCTTCCTTTGCATTACTCTTTAATGTTTCAGGCTTAGTGCGGTCTACCTCATGACATATCCCCCCTCTTAAGCTATTTCGGGCTGGGGGACATATGTCCTTACAGCACGAAATACAGGTTACCGCATTCGCCTTGACCGGACGCTGTACCTGCAACTGCCCAAATGCTGCCGTCCGCTCCTGCCAGGGTTTCAGGACATTGACGTGATACACCTGACGGCGTCCCTTGTCCGTTTCTACAACGTAGGAAACTGGTCCCTTGCAAGCTACTACCGTGTAGGGCCCCCTCCACTGAGCTTCAAATTTCGGACCAGGGTCTGCTACCATCACGACTACCTTATCCCCAATCGTGAGCTGACCGGGCTTTTTCCCCCGGTCATAATATTCTTTCTGCTGCCGTTGACTACCCTGTAAATGTTGTTCAGCAGCTTGTGAGGCCCTCTGCAACCGCGATCTAAGTTCCTGTAGGAACTGCGGTACCCCTACTTCCTCTCCTTTTGGCTCCGCCCTCTGATCCCTTAAAATGTCAAGGATGCCCCTTGGAGCTCGGCCGAACATTAATTCGTATGGGGAAATTCCTAATGAGGCCTGTGTGCGCTCCCTGCTTGCATACAAAGCAAATGGGAGCATAATGTCATAATCGTCCATTTTCCCGTCTAATCCCCGCCTTAACAATTGTTTGAGGGTCTGATTAAACCGTTCTACCATCCCGTTGGCCTGGGGATGGTATGCTGATGTTTTCAAGTGACGGATCCCGAAGGCATCCCAGACTTGGGTCAAGTATCGGGATAGGAAATTGCTCCCCCTATCCGTTAGCATTTCCTTCGGGAACCCTACTTCACAAAATTTATTTATTTCATTCTCTTATATACCGTGCTATTCTGCATCAGTGCGGTTTACATTGAACAAACTGAAATTACATTGAATAGGGCATTATAACTTGGAGATAACTATTTTACAGGGAAAATGGGCTATGGAGGGTTAAGTGGCTTGCCCAAGACCACAAGGAGCACCTGTGGGACTAGAAACCCCAGTCCTTCGGGCCCAAGGTTGCTGTCCTCTAGTGGGATTTGAACCCCCGCCCTTCCAGCCTGAAGTACCTTGCCCCAACCACTAGGCCACTCCTCCACTCCAATATCTTGATTAATTCCCCCGCTATTGTTCTTGCTGAAATGTTCCTCAGCGGTATAGCCCAGGGGAACCGGGTGGCCTGATCCATTATGACTAGGATATATTGGAACCCTCTAGGGGTCTTTACTAAGGGACCTACGATGTCCATCGCCATCCGGCGTATCGGTTCGGATATAGTGGGTATTGATATCAAGGGAACCCCCTTTGGTTTTGCGGCAGAGACCCTCTGACATGCAGGGCATGCCTCGCAGAAACGCTTGGTTTCTTGGAACACACCCGGCCAATAGAAACGGGCCAGCACCTTATCCAGGGTACCTACAACCCCTTTGTGCGCTCCTACCGGGTGGTCATGGGCCAACCTCATTACAGTTGCCTTAAAAGCGGTGGGTACTACTAGCTGTTTCCTCACAGCCCCAGTCTGTGGGTCGTTACTCTCTCTATACAGTAAATCCTCTTCTAGAAAAAATCTGGGAAGAGTGTCTTCATTTGACTGGGCATATTCAAAAGTGCGCCTTAAGGCGGGATCCGTTTTTTGTTCCTTCGCAAATGAGGGAAACTTTTGTACTAGCTCTTCGGGTACCCAGGGAAAACCTATTCCCTCTCCTGCCCCTGCCCTTAGCTGGGCCCTATTGTGGCGCTCTCGCCTCTTATCACCCTTGCTTTTCCTATCTGCTTTCTTTGGATGGTTGATCAAACCTTCATGTCTGGGTAGTTCTCCTAGCCCCTCCTCTAGGGATTTATCCTCTTCTCCTCCCTGAGGTGCAGCTTCTTCCTCCGAAGGGTTCAAAGCTCTCCCGTGAACTGTGGGCCTGGGACCTTGTGGACACTAGCCCCTTTTTCTCTTGCATGCCCTCCCCTATGCCCCTATAGAAATGTGGCCAATCTTGACCTAAAACTATGTCATAGGGTAACCGGGGAATTACTGCTACTAGGACCTTCCTATGTGTGCCTAGAGCTTTTACTAATACTCTATATAGAGAATAAGAGGTGGATGACCCGTGTATACAACGGATCTTGCTACTGCCTTCTGGCTGATTCAGGGGAACTGCTTCACTATCCTGTAGAAGGCCCCAAAGTTTTTCTGACACCATTGTTTGTTCGGCCCCTGAATCCAATAAGGCCTTGGCCAACACCCCCTGCACTTCCACATCAAGGCGAAAACCTTCTTGCTTGTATTGTGCTTTTTCACCCATTAGTGCTGTGCGCTCTTTGCATTCATACCTCTTGTGACTCCTCCTCCCACATTTAAAACACACTATGCGAGAGTCATTCGCTATACCTTTATTCCTACATTTTTCTGTAGCTGGTACGCTTAATCTCGGGTCTTTCGTTACTCTGCCAGAGTTTGCCATGTCACGCGAGTCGCTAGCTCCTCCATGCGGTCCATGGACTATCTGAGCCTCCATGAATCTTTCTGTTAGGAGAGCAGCCTTGTCTGTCGTCTGGCAATTCTGTAGAGTGAGGAATGACCTTACCTCAGCTGGCACAGCTTCAAAGAATTGTTCTAATACAAGCATATCTAAAATGTTTTCTATTGTCTTCTCTTCTGGCATTAGCCACTTCCATACTAGGCTACGTATCCATTGGCTTAGTGCCTTCGGAGTTTCACCTTGTTGGATTTTGGTAGCTCTCAGCATTCTACGATATACCATAGGTGACAGGCCTAGCCTATCCCGTATGGCTGCTTTTACACTATTATATTCATTAGCCTGGGCGGCTGGCATAGCCTTGTATGCCGCCAGGGCTTCTCCCGTCAGGGAGGTAGCTAAGCGGACCGCCCATTGTTGCTCGGGCCAGCCTGCACCACGAGCTACACGCTCAAAGGCTTCAAGGAAATCGTCAATATTGCCTTTTCCTGACCACTGTCCAAAAGACAAAATTCCACATGTCTGTGGGCCTACCCCACCAAAGTGTCCTTCAGTTCTTTTCTCTGCTTGCCGCTCCTGTAGTACCACCTACAACAAGTCCATCAGCGGCTTTTGCTGCATCTGCATTGCTGCCAGGGCTTGTTCTTGGCACTGCTGGGCAAGTTTGCGTTGCTTCTCGAATTGGAGCCCCATCCATTTCAGGATATTCGCTGGAGTCTCCATGTTGATAGCCTGCAATAAATCAGAAAAAAAAAAAACCAAGTGCGGAACCCCCTTTTTTTTTTTTCAATGCTACTACACTGGGATTTTCAGTCGCTCAGATACCTCCTCAGAATCCCACCCTGGCTGTACCCAGATACTATTACCTGAGTCAGGTGGTGATTCTGGCCTTGAGAAGGTTCTTGACTGCTCCTGATCCTGGAAATTGTCTGGGCGTGTTTCACCATCGTCCTGGTTGCGTCCTCTGGCACTGGTGACTCCGTCCTTCTTGTACGGTGTCCTCTTTTCCTGGCATCCAAGAACTACGCCATTTGTGAGACTATGCCGGTCGTAGGCGGTTGCCTAGACCTGGGTATAGCCTGAAGTTGTGGAAATAAAGACACTGCAGTCGTGTCCAGAGTGAAAATTAAGGTTGGGTTTTATTCCCTTTCCCTTGAGGATGTCTTCAAATAAGGACAACATAAAAGAACGGTTGCTTCACCGGTGCAGAGGATTCTTAACAAATAATAATTATGCTTCTTGCCAGCAAATAAAGTCCATCACATTCCAAATGTACAAAAACACAATTTCTTTCTTGCTCCTTTCTTAACAGAGAGACTCTATGTCATCAGCCACACATAAGGCACATTCCACGGGCTCAGGGATGTTTTCTGGGCTATAGCTTTCCCACTGCATAGGGCCAGGACCTGGTCCCGTGTATGGGCACTGAGTCCCTGTGAAGCTGCTCTCAGAGCCTTGCCCTTGGGAAAACTCAGCTGCTGTGAGTTGGAGCTGCTTTTGGGTGTCACAGATAGCAGGAGCTGTGCTGGGGATTTCTTCCCACGTCTTCTGCCAATAAGGATTCTCTAGCCTGCTGTAAGCCCGGCTTCTCCCACGGGGACCCACTTCTCTCCCTTTACAACAGACAGGGTACTTATCTCTTTCCGTGGAGAAGATGGTTTCAAGCCCCTCTGCTTCCAGCCCAGGCTTTCTCTCTGCCTTGCACCCTGCTCTTCTCTGGGAACACCGGTTACTGTGTTTTGCTGAAGAGAACTCACTTCCAGCCTTCAGTGAGCTTCCCTGGACATGACCTTTGCTCTCTGTTGGCTTGGCTGTTTGCCTCGGTACGAGGACCCCTCTGGCTGGGAATACTTTGCCACTGTCTTTCTTAGCTCTCCCGGTTTTATCAGACTGCCTTTCTTCAGCCCTGGTTCTACAAGGCAACGTGTCTTTCTGTAACTGCTCTGGAGTTCTTGTCTCACCTTCTCTCTGAGACTGACATCTCAAACTCCTGGGCTGCACTTTAGTCCTAGCTCTCCAAGCCTGCCTGGAACTGCAGTCAGACTTCCTTTGGTTTCTGCTTTCCTCCTCAAACTCGAACTCCTGCTCCAGCCCTAATCCCGGCTCCAGCTTGAGCTCTTGGTCAATTTCCAGCTTCTGTCCTCGCTCAACTTCCTCCCTGCTCTGTGGGCTTTCCCACCTGTTTTTATCTCTCTGCTCATCAAACGTAGAACGTGAGTCTGGCTCCAGGTGAGCCTGATTGGAACCCTGAATTCTTACTGCATCACTAAAGCCATGAGGAAAATTTGTTTCCCTTTTCCCTGCCTCTCTGCATTGTGAATGCTGCAACTGCACATGTGGCTGCAAGGTAAGCTCTCCTTTTATATTACTCTCTAATATCTCAGGGTCTGTGCTATCTAACTCATGACAGGTAAGCTCTTCCTTTGCATTACTCTTTAATGTTTCAGGCTTAGTGCTGTCTAGCTCATGACAGTACATATGACCTAGATTGGCCACTGTTGGAAACAGAATACTAGGCTTGATGGACCTTGGTCTGACCCAGTATGGCATATCTTATGTTCTTTTGTTCTAACTAAGCATCCCATTAAGCCACTCCCAGTGGCATGGGACCTTAATGTTGTTTTAGGACAGCTTATGAAACCACCCTTTGAACCCTTAGCCACTACTTCTCTGAAGTTTCTTACTTGGAAGGTCGCCTTCCTTATTGCCCTCACTTCAGCAAGGCACATCAGTGAGCTTCAAGCTTTGGTGGCTGATCCTCCTTATACATGTTTCCTCCATGATAAGGTAGTCCTTAGGACTCATCCTCACTTCATGCCAAAGGTGGTCTCACCTTTTCACTTAAACCAGTCAGTGTACCTCCCTGTTTTCTTCCCTAGACCTCATTCTTCTAGGGTGGAGGTAACCCTTCATACTCTGGATTGCAAATGTGCTTTGGCCTTTTATCTTCAGAGAACTCGGTAGCACAGAAAAGCTTCCCAACTTTTCATCATTTTTTATTCCAGTCACTAGTCTACCAGTATCCAAGTGAACTCTCTCCAGATGGATAGCAGATTGTATCTGCTTTGCTTACGACACTGCAGGACTCTCTCTTGAGGGTCACGTCACTACACATAATGTTCGGGCAATGGCTGCCTCCATGGTGAATCTGTGCTCTGTAGGGATTGATGAGATATGTAAAGCAGCAACCTGGTCCTCTGTCCACACCTTTGCTGTTCACTTTTTCCTGGACAAGGACTCCCACCAGGATGCCTTGTTTGGCCAAGCTGTTCTCCAGCATCTCTTTCAGACTTAGATCAACTCCTACCCCTCCGTCCTGGTTTTCGATACCAGACATCCCTGGAGGATATATGACCTACTATTTAGCCCTGTGTTCCACAACTCACTCTGAGGTTATCTCTCTGGCATCTCCAAGCTGGGGAGTCCCATATGTGAAGACTACATTCCTGCTTGTTCCTGGAGATAGCGTAGTTACTCACTTGTAACAGATGATCTCCGGAAAGAGCAGGAATTGAGTCTTTACAACCCACCCTCCTCCCCTAGGAGTTGTACTTTCCTCTTCTCCTCTTCTTTTATCTCAGCTACAAACTCAACTGAGGAGGGAGAGTTGGAAAGGTGGGAAGGCAGCTACGCAGGCGCAGTGGGATGCTCCCATAAGCTTTCCTATTGGATGCTGGGGAGCGTTCCTGCATGGGCTCCATCGGTACCGATGTCACCCATATGTGAAGACTCAATTCCTGCTGTTCCCAGAGATCACCTGTTACAGGTGAGTAACTACGCTTTCTCTGAACTCTTCGATGTTTCAGGGTTCACTCTTGAAGGGGCACAGGCAAGACAGTTGGTGATATCTATTAGGCACTTGACACACTCAAATTCACCCTTCTCAGTGAAAGAGTCCAGGCCAGAAATTGTGTTCTGAACCAAGGTAAGAGTCACTGATAAACAACTTCAACAACTGGCAATAACAATAAAAAAGTGAACTATAGTACAAATAGTTAACTCTATATGTAATTAAAAATGGTTCCAGGCAGATTACTTCTTTCTTTACCATACTTGCGCCCAAGTTATTTCTATAACTCAAGGGAAGAGTGGCCTTGTGGTTGGTGCAAGTTACCTCAGGCCAGAAGGTCAGGGTTTCAAATCCCACTAGAGGACAGCAACCTTGGGCCGAAAGGACTGGGGTTTCTAGTCCCACAGGTGCTCCTTGTGGTCTTAGGCAAGCCACTTAACCCTCCATTGCCCATGTTCCCTGTAAAATTAGTTATCTTCAAGTTATAATGCCCTGTTCAATGTAATTTCAGTTTGTTCAATGTAAACCTTCTTGATATCATGAAAGGCAGTATATAAGAAATGTTAAATATGTATTTGCCACTTATGCACTGTTAGTATTTAGCCTGGTTTTCCTGAGTGTTAACCCTTCTCTCCTCTTTCTAATGCTTTGTCCCAGTGTACTTTTATCTGTGTGTGAGCCAGTCACAGTTCCCCGATTAGGGTTACCAACTTTTTCACCGAGAAAAACCCGACACCTGTGGCTCGCCATGTTCCACCCATTCTCCGCCCCTAGTCCCACCCCTGCCCCGCCCCAGCCCCACCCACAAAAATTACCGAGGATACGTGTAGGCTAACTTCCTTGGTCATATAATAATTAAACTGGGAACCCCAAAATCCAAACATGAAATGTACAACACTGGAGAAATAAAACTATAAAGTAATTTCCTCTTGCACTAAACAAAAACGCAAAGATGTTATCAATACACACTTCCCAGACCAAACATATTCCAGCTAATAAATTCAAAATAAAAAGTATTTTTCTACCTTCTGTTTGGGCGTTTTATTTTCAGTTGCAATTGCTCCAGTCACTTTCTTCTGGTTTCTTCGTGTCTTCTGCGAGCTATCCATTTGTCCTTTCTTCTCTTTTAGATGTTTTCCATTCTCTCTCTATTTCTGCTTTAACATACTGATTGTTTCCCTTTTGCTCTTTCCCCCAATTCTTTCCTTATTCCTTTATCATCCATTTAAATTTCACCCTTCCATTCTCAAGCCCCTCACTCTCCCAATACCCAGCCCATCATAGACTTTTCTTCCACACAAAATATTTTTCCCCTCTCCATTCTCATTCCCCATCTATTCTAGTCCTCCCCCAAAATCAGTTCCCTTATAGTTCTAGACCCACCCAGCATCCACTCCCTTCTAATCCCATTCTCCCATTCTCCCATGCCCCACATCAGCCCATTTCCAGTCCTATTCCAGCTCTTCATCAGCCCATTTCCAGTGCTAGCCCTCACATCACAGACCATTTCCAGTCCTAGCCCCCCCATAACAGCCCATTTCCAGTCCAAGTCCCCCATCACAGCCTATTTCCAGTCCTAGGCCCCCCCATCACATCCCATTTGCAGTCCGAGTCCCCCCGCACCATCACAGCCCATTTGCAGTCCTACCCCCCCACCATCACAGTCCATTTGCAGTCCTAGCCCCCCTAATCACAGCCTATTTCCAGTCCAAGTTCCCCCTCCCTCCACCATAGCCCATTTCCAGTCCAAGTTCCCCCCCCCCCCATAGCCTTTTTCCAGTCCAGGTCCCCCTCCCCATCACAACCCATTTCCAGTCCATGTCCCCCCCCATAGCCCTTTTCCAGTCCAGGTCCCCCTCCCCATCAAAACCCATTTCCAGTCCATGTCCCCCCCCCCCCACATAGCCCTTTTACAGTCCAGGTCCCCCTCCCCATCACAGCCCATTTCTTTCCAGTCCAATGCCCCCCATAGCCCTTTTCCAGTCCAGGTCCGTCCCCCCTTCACAACCCATTTCCAGTCCATGTCCCCCTAATCACAGCCTATTTCCAGTCCAAGTTCCCCCTCCCTCCACCATAGCCCATTTCCAGTCCAAGTTCCCCCCCCCCCCATAGCCCTTTTCCAGTCCAGGTTCCCCCCCCCCATAGCCCTTTTCCAGTCCAGGTCCCCCTCCCAATCACAACCCCTTTCCAGTCCATGTCCCCTCCCCAGCCCTTTTCCAGTCCTGGTCCCCCTCCCCATCAAAACCCTTTTCCAGTCCATGTCCCCCCCCCCACACATAGCCCTTTTACAGTCCAGGTTCCCTCCCATCACAGCCCATTTCTTTCCAGTCCACGTCCCCCCCCCCATAGCCCTTTTCCGGTCCAGGTCCCCCCCCCCCCCCATCACAACCCATTTCCAGTCAAATTCCCCCTCCAAGCCCTTTTCCAGTCCAGGCCCCCTCCCCCCATCACAGCCCAAGCAGTCCTTGGCCTCCCCCCCCCCAAAACCGCGGCTGTCTGAGGCTTTAGAGGGAGCTGGGGAAGCCCACGCGAGGCCCCGGCTCCCTCTGAACAGCTGCCAGCGTGAAGAGCCTTTTCCTTCACGCTGGCGGCTGTTCCTGTGAAGCCGCGAATGCTGGGAAAGGTTAAAGGGCATTGCCTTTAACCTTTCCCACCAATTGCGGCTTCACAGGAACAGCCGCCAGCGTGAAGGAAAAGGCTCTTCACGCTGGCAGCTGTTCAGAGGGAGCCGGGGCCTCGCGCGGGCTTCCCCGGCTCCCTCTGAAGCCCTCCGGGTTGGGAGAAAAGCCGTTTTTTTTGCTCTGGCCGCTCCCGATCTTGCGGCCAGAGCAAAAAAACCGGCTTTTCAAGGACCGGTTTTGCCTCTGCGCCGGCAGCCGGCCTGGCCATGGAAAAACCGGCCAGGCCGGCTGAAAACCGGCCAGTTGGCAACCCTATCCCCGATGTTGTGTTAGAGGTCACATGTAGATCTGGTGCCACCAGGATAAGAAGGTTTTTTGGTTCCTTTTCTTCCTAAAAGCTGGTGGCTTCTGTGGATCAGGTCCCCGGAACGGCTCTGCATGGCTCTTTGCTCTGATCATCTAGAAAGCTTGGTTGCTGGTATGAATTCTGGAATCTCTTCACAGTAGAGCTGCTTCTCTAGTGAGACAGTGGAATCTGGCAGATCTTGCAAAGTCATCAACCCTCTGTTCCCTTCTCTTCTGTTTGTGCTCTAAGCCTCTTGCACTCTTGCTATAGGCTTATCTCCTCTCTTAGGGGACTATGGGCGGGTGCCACAGAGACCAGCCCCTTAAGGACAGAGGCCTCACTCCTACATGGTGCAGTGGCTATTTGCCAAAAGACAAGAAACTACCTGTAGTCAGTGGGCTTTTTCCTATAAAGGCAGTCGCCTGCTAGCTTAAAATGACTGGGAGCAAGAACCTCTCCTAATCTGGAAAAGTTTGTATCTTTCATCATGCATCTTGCAATAATTAGTAGAGACAGTGGATGGTGAAACTGCTCTTAAGTGGACAAATTGAGTAATTCTTTTGTTAAGCTACAATACTGATAGTTTTGGTCTCACTGATTTTCATTCCTGACATGGTTATTTTTTATTTGTGTTTCTTCATTTTAAAGTTACCTGACTGCGAGTGAGAGATATATATGCTTCAAATTCACAAAAGAACACCTTGGAACAATCTATAAAGTGACACTTCGTTGGAATTATTTTGACTACAGAATACCTAGTACCTTCGGACCAGATTCTGTGACCGTTCGATATGGGAATGATAGCCATGAGTATGTATATCTCTCAATCTTTTTTTGTGTTGTTGTTTTTTCATTTTTCATTAGCTAGAATACTGTCTTAATATTAGGTTTATATAAATAGAGGCCTTGCACCTCCGAGTCAGAGCCATGAACCATAGACCTGGGTCTGGGTATTTGCAAGTTTCATATGCAGGGGACTTTGTAAAATTATCCTCCACATTTTTAAGGCACATTAATGAACCAAATGCATATTGATTAATGCATATCCCTATTTTCATAATGCATGCACTAAATAACCACACCAGATACGTGGAAATCAAAAGATGCTGCTTTATTAAACATAAATTTGGAACACCCAATGTGCATCTGAGCCATACAGTTTCTGCTGTTTTCTTCAGGTGCCGGACATATAACCAGCTAGGTAGTTTCATTTTTCACATACACTGAATATGCTGTAGGCTTGACTTAGGGGCATGTTTACTAGATCGTGGTAGCCAGGAGCGCAGGATTTAATGCAGGACTAGCATTTGTTTTGGGCTCACTGTAGTTGGGAGCACATGGTGAAAATGCATCTGCACTAAACATCCTGTGCTACCTGTATGAATAGGCAGGTTAGTTGTGGAGATAGGGCAGAAAGTGGGTGGAAACAGATGCATATAGCTAGCTTGTCCATATTAGGGGCGCCCAGTAACCTTGCACCAGCCCTGCATGCAACAGAGACAGGGCAGTCTCAATACCACCATCTACAGCAGGGCTGACAATAGCTGAATCCTGTGCAGCAAAATCCTAGCAGGGGGACGGGGTAAATTGCCCCCTTCATACTCCTGTTGATTGCATGTGGCTTAGAACATAATTACATAAGATACGCCATACTGGGTCAGACCAAGGTCCATCAAGCCCAGTATCCTGTTTCCCACAATGGCCAAACCAGGTCACAAGTACCTAGCGGTTTCCCAAAAAGACACACAGGTTTCATAATGCTTGTATTGAGGCAAGCAGTGGATTTTGCAGGTCCTCTTTAATGACGGTTTATGGACCTTTCCTCCAGGAACTTGTCCAAACCATTTTTAAACCCAGCTACACTAATAGCTTTTACTACTTCCTCCGGTAATGAATTCCAGAGTTTGATTACATGTTGAGTGAAAAAATATTTTCTCTTATTAATCTCAAATAGATTACACTGTAGCTTCATTGCATGTCCCCTAGTCTTTATATTTTGATGGCATAAACAATTGATCTACGTTCCACTCCATTCATTAATTTATAGACCTCTATCATATTTCCCCTCAGCTGTCTCTTTTCCAGGTTGAAGAGTCCTATTAGGACCTTTTAAGCCGCTCCTCATAAGGATATCTTCCATCATCTTTACCATTTTGGTGGCTATTCTCTGTACCTTGTCTAATTCTGCAATATCCTTTTTAAGATATGGTGACCAGAACTGCACACAATATTCAAGGTGCAGTCACACCATGGAACAATACAGAGGCATCATAATATCCTTATTATTTATTTATTTATTTTATTTTATTAATATTTTTATACCACAATTTCCTGCAGATCAATTGCGGTTTACAATGAACAATATGAACAGTACAGGGAAGTACAATTCAGTTTACATGGAACAGTATCAACTATTTTTTGTTTTATTCTCCATTCCTTTCCTTATGATTCCTGGCATTCACTTTGCCTTCTTGGCCGCTGCTGCACACTGAGTAGAGGGTTTCAACGTGATAACGTTTCAACGTGTTCTCCAAAAAAGTATCAAAACACTACTGTTTACAGAGCACTATGAGACACATAAAACAGACTTACGCACATACCCAACTTAAGTCTACCACTCACTCGTATCTTCCAATGTAACTGCCCTCTCCTCCAAATGTTAATAGTCACTGAATGTTAGTTAATGCAACTATTTACACTGTAGACTAAACTAGTTACACTATACATAGTTAATTACTGTTTTGATGTACATAGTTAATCCTGTTATGATGTAATTGTTTAAGTTATGTTACTTGTAAACGGCTGTGATTGACTGATACAGTCATAAGAAAAAAACTTTTAAATAAATAAATAAAATAAAAATAAATAAGCAGGAAGTCAGTCCTCACATGCCCAAACACAAACGCACCACTGAGACAGCTCATCAGCTAACACAACCAGGACAAGGGTTGTTCAAGGCAAACCTCCATCCACATGAACGCGAAGACTCCCTGTATATACCTAATCTGTACATAGTTCATTTTTTTAATTTTTAAACTCTTAAATTACTGTTCCTACCCAGAAATCAAGCTTTTCCTGTAAAAGGTTTCTTCCTGTTCTATGTAACTTGTTCTTGGGTTCCTTGTAAACCGTTCCTGATCTCTGGAAGGGGTGGTATAGAAATGTAACAAATAAATAAAATAAAAATAAATAAAATATGGGTGACATCAGCAGCAATGGAGATCTCACAGTAACCTTTGGGAGATATACCACACATACGTGGTCCCCTTCCCGCCTAAGGGTGCCATCTTGCATCAGTCTCCTTTTATCCATGGAGCCCACTGGACGTGTGTCTGTTCCCCCCCCCCCCGGAAAAAGTAGATTTTTTTTCTCTAGTTTTCGTCTTGCTTTCTCTGGTCACCTACAGGATCCTTCCTGTCTCCTGATTCCACTTGCTTCTTGTATCGCATATAATTTTTGGGTTTCTTTTTCCTTTTCCCCTTCGGGGTCTTTTTCTCCGGGTCATGGGTTTTCACATCCTTTCTGGCTGTGCCTAGAGAGTTAGACTTGGCAGGGGCTGTGGTCTTAGTCAGTGGCTTCAAACCATGCGACCATGGCGCTCACAATATGTCATGCATGGACCCACATGATTGTTGCCTTCAGTGCCTTGGCCTGGATTGGATCATGATACCTTGGAGTGTGGTCTCTGCCAGCAGAAGACCCCCAAGGCCCTCCAAGGCCAAAAGCAGCAGTATGAGTTATTTCTTCACAAGACCAACTCAGCCCTGGAGTCATCAGCGGGGTCAACACCCTCGAGGGCTGCCACAGAGGCTTCCACCTCACACAGCAACCGCACTTCCTTGGAGCCTTGAAGATACACAGCACTGAGCCAGGGTTTTCTCAAGGAGGGACACCCATTAAAGAGCCTGACGTTGTCATTGTCCTCCTTGGGTGATGAGTATGGCACCATGGGGAAATCCCATGGCACCTGGCCTTAGAACCTTCAACGCGAGGCTAAGGGTGATGGCTGAGAATGGCCCATAAAGCTGCCCTGGCAGGACAAAAATGCCATCAGGGTTCATGGATTGGTCTCGGTCTCCCAAGGCCATCTTCATTGAGGAAACCCCCTCGATGGCGCTGGCATCAGGCCTGAGGTCTTCGGTACCCACACCGGGGCTGTGGAGCCATTGGGCATCTTGCTGTAAATAGTTTGAATTCTTGTTGTCTATTTAATCCCCAGTTATCCAAGTTCATTCCCTGTTATCTGTAAACTTAACATATGTTCATGCTTAAGTACAATTTGTTAAAATGTAAACCGCGCTGATGACGAAGAGTGCGGTATATAAAAGATGTTAAATAAATAAATAAATAAAATAAGGCCAGGATGGTGGCCTTAGAACACAGTCTATCTGCCTTGATGGCCCAGCAGCAGGCTCTGATGCCCTGTTTCCCCAGGTCATTTGCACCTCCACTGTGAGTTCTTTCCCAAAGTTGGAGCTAATCCTTGAGTGCCACTGGCCTCAAGACGCTCCTCGAGCCTGGGCCCGGTCCAGAGTCCCAGTCGGGGTGGAGGACTCCCCTGCACAGCATGCCCAACTCGGGGTACAGGGGCATCGACCCCCAGGCCATCATGGCAGGTGTGCCAGCCTGAGGTCTAGGGAACCTTTGCGGTCTCCTCAGACTCCAGGTCGGACTGGGAGATCAATGACGATGAGTCCCTGGACACCCAGCTTCACAGAGATGTGCCATCAGACTCCTTCCCTATGGAGACCCGATGCTGGTCCACACCAGAGGACTTGGCTTCTTTAATTTCATGAGGGATATGGTGAAGGCCCTTGCTTTCACCACCAAGTCCGAGGAGGAGCCTCGGGCAGAGTACCTCAAGATCCTCCAGTATGAGGGTCCTCTCAAAGAGGCCCTCACAGTGCCAGTTCCCCCCAGTCCTGGAATGGCTGCTCTTCCACATGTGGGGACTCCAGCCTCGGTTCTCATCATGAGCAGGCGGCTGGACTCGATGTACCATGTCCGCCAGAGCCCTGGCTTCCAAAAAGCTCAACTGCCCCTCAACTCCATGGTGGTGAAGTCAGCCATGCGGAGGCCCAAGAGACAGAAGACACACTCCTTGGTGCCCCCAGGTAAGGAGGCCTGCACCATAGACGCCCTGGGCAGGAAATGCTTCCAGTACTCGATGCTCATCATCTGGATCTAGGCTTGCTAGCTGTACATGGGCATGTACTTGTAGGACACAGTGAAAGAACTTGCCAGGTTCACGGCTGGTCTCTCCGAGGAACCTCTTCAGTGGTTCTGGATCCTGGTCTCCACAGCCAAGGAGTGCTCCAAGTTTATGACTCAGGCAGCCTATGATGACTTCTAGTCAGTGGCTAGAGTAGCAGTGGTGGGCATTAGTGCTTGCTGCCATGCCTGGCTACAGTCTTCTGACCTGGAGCAATAGATGCAGGACAAGTTGGTCATTGTCCCATGCTGGGGAGAGAACCTCTTCAGCAAACCCATGATGGAAAAGGCCAATGAGCTGGAGTCCGAATTCATGACCAGGACCAGGCTCTCCAAGATCACTGATCCTTCCCGAAGGAAGGCTTCGGATTAAAAGCTCCTATACCCGAAGAAGAGGAAGGCTTATGGAAACTACCCTCAGCACTCGGCCTTTCCAGCTCCCCAACATGGCCAACAGGCCAAGGGACAAGGGCATGACTCTCATAAGCCTAAGGCCCCCAAGCCCCAACCTGCTCCTGAGGTGCAGCCTGGGGGGATTTGATTCCTGGAGCATAGCCTCCCTTCTCTCTGAAGGGCCTGTCCCACAGCACATCAGGGGATGTCTGGTGGTTTTTGCCAACTGCTGGCCTGCCATCACCAACAACGGGTGGGCCTTGCAGGTGGTGAAGGAGGGGTCCCTCCTCCACCTTGAACAGATGCCACCATCATTCTTTCCAGAAAAGCTCCCGATGCATCCTCTTCACCGGGACCTGCTTCAGCAGGAACTTGCAAACCTCTTGGCAGACGGGGCAGTGAAACCAGTCCCTCTCAAACTCAGATGCAAAGGGTTCTACTTCCACAACTTCCTGTGCACAAATGGATTGGGGGGGGGGGGTTGGCCTATCCTAGACTTGTGAGACTGCAACAGGTTCCTGGTGAGGGAGAAATTCAAGATGCTCTCCCTTGGAACATTGTTGCCATACCTCCGGCAGAGAGACTGGCTATGCTCCTTGGATCTAAAGGATGCCTCTACACACATCCTGATCCATCCCCTTCACAGGCAGTACCTCCGCTTCATGGTGGGAGGATGCCACTATCAGTACAGGGACCTACCCTTTAGCTTGGCCTCCACCCCAAGGTATTCACCATGTGCTTGGCAGTGGTCATCACCTTCCTGAATCTCCAGGGGATGTTTGTCTACCCATACCTGGATGACTGGCTCATAAACAGCTGCATTTCTGAAGAGATCTACCAGGCAATGGCCCACACCATCCTCATTCTGGAGCACCTGGGGTTCATCATAAACTACCCAAAGTCCCCTCTCCAGCCAATGCAATATGTGGAGTTCTTAGAGGCTACACTGGACATCATCCAGGCCAAGGCCTTCCTTCCTCTGGAGAGGGCCCAGCACCTCCAAGCACTAGCAGGGCACATTCAAAGTCAGCCCTCGGCCTCTGCCTGCCTCATGCTTTGCCTTTTGGGCCACATGGCATCCACGGTGCATGTCACCCTGGACGCCCATCTGCACATATGACTGGCCCAGTGGACCCTGACCTCCCAGTGGTCGTAAACTATGGGATGCCTATGGGACAGAGTTATCATGACCTGCTCTCTGGCCAACTCCCCCGGCTGGTGGAAGAAGCTCCAGCACTTGCAGATCAGGATGCCCTTCCTGGCCCTCATCCCTCAGAGATTCATAATTACGGATGCCTCCAAGCTGGGCTGGAGAGCCCATTGCAACAAGCTCTGCACTCAGGGCAGCTAGTGGCATGAGAAGAGCCTTCAACAGATCAACTTCCTGGAGCTCAGGTCAATAGCGCTTGCACGCTGGGCTTTCCACCACCTCCTTCCTAATCCACACTGACAACCAGGCAGCAATGTTCTACATCAACAAACAGGGAGGGATGGGGTCATCCCTCCTATGTCAAGAGGTGATGAGCCTCTGCTCCTTCGCCAGCAGCAGCAGGATTCTCCTACGGGCAGTCTACCTACCGAGCCAGAAAAATATCCTGGAGGACCTGCTCGGTCGAGTCCTCCAACCACACAAGTGGTGGCTGGACTCAAGGGTGGCCAGGCAGCTGTTCCATCTCCGGGGGCTCCCAAAGATGGACCTCTTTGCCAGCCCAACCAGTGGTCAACTGGCCCACCTTTGCTTCAGGCAGCCACAGCCCTCGTGGGTGGCAGTGCATGTAATCCCCAACTGGTGGACAGAAGGCATATTTTACACCTTCCTGCCAACACCACTAGTCGCCAAGACTCTGTTCAAAGTTCAGCTTGACAGGGCCACACTGATACTGGTAGTCCTTTGGTGGCCCGGCAACTGTGGTTTCCACTTCTCCTTCACCTGTCCCAGGCGCCCCCAGTCCCTCTGGGGTGCAACCCGGACCTGCTCTCACAAGAGGATGGCTCCTTCCTTACACCCTAACTTGAAGGACTATAAAAGAGGACTGCTACTTCTGGAGAGAGATCTGAAATTGTAAATATTTACTTCTCGGAATTTTTCTAAATCTTGGGAAAAGGGAATTCTTTAGATTAAAGCTGATTATTCTGTGAACCCAGTGTATTTGTTAAATCAGTCAGGGCCTAGTAGCAGCAAAGAGCTTTCAGTTTAAATTTAAAACACAGCAGAGAGCCTTCTGGTTAAATTTAGACCCCAAGACTCCCTCTATCCCCTGGAAATTGGTCACAGATTACCTTAGAAACACAGGACAGGTACTGTGTAGCAGTAAGCTTTTCATAGGTCTACTTTCCCTCCCCAAATCCCACCCACCCCTGGGATAATCGTAGCTTTATTGGTGCTTAAACCTCTTAAAGGAAAGGAGGTGCCATATTCACTCTCAGGTGCAGCTGTTTATCCTCATCAAGCATACATTAAGGACCTGAGATGAATTAAGCTTCAGGTAAATAAAGTACATTAAACATATTAGGTATAGTTTTATTAGTATAAGTATCCCCAGCAACCCTTAGCAAGTAAGGAACTTAAATATCTAAACACAACCTTAAAACTAAGATGCAGACAGCAGTCCAGCAGCGAGATGGGGGCTTTCCAGTCTTTTGCATTGAATGTCACATGTATGATTTTCTCCCAGTTGGTGAGGGGTCTTACGTGTGCACTAGGTGCAAGGAGCTCTTTGTCTCAGGGAACGAGTCCGATCTCTGGAGGTTAGAGTAGCAGACTTGGAGGAAATAAGGAAGACAATGAGGTACATAGATGAGACCTACAGGGATATAGTCCTGAAGTCCCACCTCTGTCTGGCAGCATCCCTGTTGCCATGGAGGAGAGAGGTTATGTGACAGGAGGGCATCACCCTGGTGTGGAAGGAAGTGATCTTGTAGCTAGGACCTCTCTTCCAGGTGATGTAAAACCCTCTTGCACCGAGGAAGTTTCTCCAGGGCCATGTGCCCAGAAGGGAAGGGTTGGTGATTTGATCATTAGGCATGTAGATAACTGGGTGGCTGGTGGGCATGAGAATTGCCTGGTAACATGCCTGCCTGGGGTGAAGGTAGCGGACCTCATACGCCACCTAGACAAGGTGCTGGGGAGGAATCTGCTGTCTTGGTACATGTCAGTACCAATGACATAGGAACATGTGGTAGGGAGGTTCTGGAGGCTAAATTTAGGCTTTTAGGTAGGAAGTTGAAATCCAGAACTTCCAGGGTAAAGTTCTTCAAAATGCTTCCCATTCCACATGCAGGACCCAAAAGGCAGGCAGAGCTCTGGAGTCTCAATGTGTGGATGAGACGATGGTGCAAGGATGAGGGTTTTGGATTTTTAGGCACTAAGAAACATTCTGTGGAAAGGAGGGGCTCTTCTGAAGGGATGGGCTTTACCTTAACCGGGATGGAACCAGGCTGCTGGCATTAACATTTAAAAAGGAGATAGAGCAGCTTTTAAACTAGATAATAGGGAAAAGCCGACAGTCACCCCAAAGCGCATGGTTCAGAACAATGTATCCTTGAAGGATACTACCAAAAGAATAAAGTTAGGGCACATCAGAAGAGAGGTTCCAATAAAGACAAAAGTAGCCCAAATGCCGTTGAGTATGGAGCAGACAGAGCTTAATGATTCCAAATTACCCCTGTCTACCGATAGCCAGATTAATATGAATAGAATACAGTCTCAAATGCTTGTATGCAAATGCAAGAAGTCTAAAAAATAACAAGGGAGAGTTAGAATATGTAGCACTAAATGAGATGTTAGATATGATTGGTAACTCAGAGACATGGTGGAAGGAGGACAACTAGTGGGACACTGTGATACCTGGGTATAAATTATTTTGCAGTGATAGAAGTGATCAAATTGGTGGTGGGGTTTCACTCTATGTTAGAGAGGACATTGAGGCACAAAGGATTAAAGTTTTGCAGGAAACAAAATTCACTGTAGAATCTCTATGAATTGAAATTCCATGTAAAAAGGGGAAGGCAATAGCAGTGGGGGTGTATTATCGACCGCCTGGCCAGAATGAATAAATGGATGATGAAATGCTCAAAAAAATCAGGGAAGCTAACAAACGTTCTAGCACAGTAATAATAATGGATGATTTCAATTACCCCAGTACTGACTGGGTCAGTGTCACAGCAGGACATGCTAGGGAGCAAAGGTTTCTAGATGAAATAAATAACTGCTTCTTGGAGCAGCTGGTTCATGAACCAACCAGAGGGGAAGCCATTTTGGTGCAAAAGATAAGGGTGTTGGGGCCACTTGGCAATAGTGATTGGAGCATGATCACATTTTATTTAATTATTTATTTATTTATTTATTTATTTAATGGTATTTATATACCGCCTTAACATTCAATCAAAGCGGTTTGCACGGCAAACAATCAAGGGGACAAGGGTTTTCATGCAGTGTAATGTGTGGCGTGTGTGTGTTGGCGGGGAAGAGATTATGGTTGGATTAGATACATAGTGCGCTATAATACATCATACAGTCTTATGTACAGTCCCTGGGTGGTGGGGGGGAGGAGGGCAGATAATCTGAATTGGATGTTGGTTCAGGGGGTAAGTCCATAGTATTAATGGAGGAGGGATGGTAAGGAAATTCACAGTACTACCTTTTAACTTTTGAAAGGGAGACTATGATAAAATGAGGAAAACAGTTAAAAAAACTAAAAGGAGCAGTTGCAAAGGTTAAAGACTTACATCAAGCTTGGGTGTTGTTTAAAAATACTAAATTGGAAGCCCAGACCAGCTGTATTCCACGCTTTAAGAAAAGTGGAAGGAAGTCCAAAAAACAGCCAACATGGTTTAAAGGTGAGGTCAGAGAGGCTGTTTTTGCAAAAAAAAAACATCTTTCAGGAAATGGAAAAAAGAGCCAAATGCCGAAAACTGCAAACAGCACAAGCACTAGCAAGTTAAATGCAAGGCATTGATAAGGCAGGCAAAGAGAGAATTTGAGAAGAAGCTTGCTGTGGAAGCAAAAATGCATAATAAAGACTTTTTCAGGTACATTTGTAGCAAAAGACCTGTGAGAGAGTCAGTTGGACCATTAGATGATAGAGGGTTAAAAAAGGCACTAAGAGGGGACAAGGCCATAGCAGACAGACTGAATGAATTCTTTGCTTTGGTCTTTACTGAGGAAGATGTAGGGATGTTACCCATGACTGAAGTGATATTTAAAGGTGATACAGCAGAAAAATTGTAAGAAATATCGATATACCAGGAAGATGTATTACAACTATTTGATAAACTGAAGAGTAGCAAATCACCTGGATCAGATGGTGTACATCCAAGAGTGTTAAAGGACCGAAATATGAGATTGCAGACCTACTATTAGTAATCTGTGAACTGTCATTAAAATCATCTGTAATACCTGAAGATAGGAGAATGGCCAATGTAATGCCAGTTTTTAAAAAGGGTTCCAGGGGTGATCTAGGAAACTAAAGACCGGTGAGCCTGATGTCAGTACCGGGAAAAATGCTAGAAACCATAATAAAGAACAAAATTACTGAACATGTAGATAGTCATGGCTTAATGGGAGACAGCCAACATGGCTTTAGACAAGGAAGATCTTGTCTTACTAATCTGTTATGGTTTTTTGAAGGTGTGAACAAACAGATAGACAAAGGTGAGTCGGTTGATATAGTGAATCTGGACTTTCAGAAATCCTTTGACAAGGTCCCTCATCAGAGACTTTTGTCAAAACTAAAAAGTCGTGGGATAGGAGGCAGTGTACTATTGTGGATCAGGAAATGGTTAAAGATAGACAGCAGAGGATAGTGCTACATTGCCAATTTTCCCAATGGAGAAGGTGAATAGTGGAGTACCCCAGGGATTTGTGTTCGGCCCGCTGCTTTTTGACATATTCATAAATGACATGGAAAAGGGAATAATGAGTGAGGTTTCAAATTTGCAGATGACACAAAACTATTTAAAGTTGTTAAAACCCATGAGGATTGTGGAAAATTATAAGATGATCTTGATAAATTGGAAGATTGGGCATCCAAATAGCAGATGAAATTTAATGCGGACAAGGGCAAAGTTATGCACCTAGGAAAGAAAAACCCAAACTATGGTTACATGATGTAAGGTTCTACATTAGGAACCACCACCCAGGAAAAAGATTTAGGCTCGTAGATAATAAGTTAAAACCCTCCGCCCAGTGTGCAGTGGAAGTCAAGAGAGGTAATAGAATACAAGATATCATAAGGAAAGGAATGGAAAATAAAACAAAGGATATTATAATGCCTCTGTTTCATTCCATGGTGCGATCACACCTTGAATATTGTGTGTAATTCTTGTCGCTGTATATTAAAAAGGATATAGTGTTATTAGAAAAGGTCCAGAGAAGAGCCACCAAAATGGTAAAGGGAATGGAAGGATACCCCTATAAAAAGAGGCTACTATAAATTAATGAATGGAGTGGAATGGGTAAATGTAGATCAATTGTTTACATCATCAGAATATAGAAACACTAGGGGGCATGCATTGAAGCTACAAGGTAAATTATTTAAGACCAATAAGAGAAAATATTTTTTTCACTCAACTCTGTAATGCCTCTGTAATCAAACTCTGGAATTTGTTACCGGAGTATGTAGTAAAAGCTGTTAGTGTAGCTGGGTTTAAAAACGGTTTGGACAAGTTCCTGGAGGAAAGGTCCATAAAATATTATTAAAAGGGATCCAGGATATCACTGCTTGACTCAATACAAGCATTGTGGAACCTGTGTCTTTTGGGGAAACTGCTAGGTACTTATGACCTAGATTGGTCACTGTTGGAAACAGGATACTGGGCTTGATGGACCTTGGTCTGACTCAGTATGGCACATCTTATGTTCTTATGTTCTTATAGGTCTCTATCTCTGACAACCTGGCTACTGAAAGGGTAGCCTTGACCCATCACTATCTCTCCAGCGAGGTGGTAGTAGCCCTTTTGGCTTCACACAAACCTTCCACCTACTGGGCCTATGCCTTCAAGTAGCTCAATTTGGTGCACAGAGAGGAGGATTAACCCCTTCTCTTGCTCAATCCAGCTGGTCCTCCAATTTTTACTCCACCTGTCCCAGGTGGGGCTGAAGTCCATCTCCTTCAGAGTTCATCTCTGCATGCTTTCAGCGCACCATCATCTTGTCGAGGACAAGCCCCTTTCTGCTCAGCGCCTCGTAACTCGATTCTTGAGGGGCTTACTACTTTCTAAGCCACCCATTTGCCCCCCGGCGGCAGAGTGGCACCTCAACGTTTTCTTTCAAAACTCATTGCACCACCATTTGAGCCTCTCGACTCAATCCACCTTGGGTATCTCTCTTGAAAGGTGGCCTTCCTAGTGGCGCTCACATCAGCTCACAGGGTCAGCAAGCTCCAGACCCTGGTGCCCTGGTGGCTCACCCACATTACACAAGATTCTAGAAAAACAGGGTCGTGTTTCACATGCACCCATGTTTCTTACAAAGGGGATGTCTCTATTCCATCTCAACCAGGAGGCAGTGCTTCCCACATTCTTACCGCGCCCACACAATCAGGGCGTAGGCCAGTCTCCACACTCTGGTCTGTAAGCAATCCCTGTCCTTCTTCTTGGAGTGTACTCAGGCCCACTACCGCTCTTCACAGCTCTTCATCTCCTACAACCTATGTCGGCTGGGGACAGGCAGTACTCCATCATCTGTTTGGGGTATAAGGCAACTACTGCCCTCTAGCCCTTCGGTGTGTTCAGTCTACCAGAGAACTGGTTCCTCACTTGACACTTGAGCCTCTCGAGGGTCTGTGGTCTCTCAACTCAGTTGCTTCTTCTCACAGCTTACCTTTCATGGTCACCCGTGGCCTTTTACGGTTTTTTCAGTAGCCTGTAGCTGGAGAGTTCCATATGTGAGGATTGACTTCCTGCTTGTTGCAAAATAAAGTGCAGTTACTCACCTGTAACAGGTGTTCTCCGGGGACAGCAGGAATCACAAACCTCCCTCCTCTCTGTGGAGTTCTTTTTTGTCATTTTTGCCTTTTGAGCTGTCATCATACTGAGGCAAGATGGCACCCTTAGTCAGGAAGGGGACCACACATTTATGGCACATCTCCCAAAGGCGTTCTTTGAAAGCTGGGGAGAGGTTACCCTGAGGGCTGTGTGAGGACTGATTCCTGTATTCTATTTGCTCTCTTGGCCATCACTGCACACTGGGCGGGGTGTTTCAATGTCTTATCCATGATGACACCTAAATCTTTTTCTTGGGTGGTGGTTCCTATATGGAACCTTGCATTGTGTAACCATAGTTTGGGTTGTTCTTTCCTAAATGCATAACTTTGCACTTGTCCACATTAAATTTCATCTGCCATTTGAATGTCCTGTCCTTCAATTTATCAAGGTCCTCTTGCAATTTTTCACAATCCTCATGAGTTTTAACAACTTTGAATAATTTTATGTCATCTGCAAATTTGATTGCCTCACTCATTCCCATTTCTAGGTCATTTATGAATATGTTTAAAAGCAATGGACACAGCACAGATCCCTGGGGTGCTCCACTATTCACCTTTCTCCTTTGGGAAAATTGGCCATTTAGCCCTACCCTTTCTATCTTTTAACCCGTCCCTGATCCACAATAGTACATTGCCTCCTATCCCATGACTTTTTAATTTCGCCAAGAATCTCTCATGAGGGATCTTGTCAAAAGCTTTCTGAAAATCCAGATGCACTATATGAACCAGCTCACCTCTGTCTACCTGTTTATTCACATCTTCAAAAAAATATAACAGATTAGTAAGACAAGACCTTTCTTGGCTAAAGCCATGTTGGCTTTCTCCCATTAAACCATGATTATCTACATGTGCAGTACTTTTATTCTTTATAATGGTTTCTACCATTTTACCCGGTACTGACATCAGGCTCACCAGTCTGTAGTTTCCCGGATCACCTCTGGAATACCTTTCAAAAATTGGCCTTGCATTGGCTATTCACCAGTGTTCAGGTACTAAAGATGATTTTAATGATAGTTCACGGATTACTAATAGTAGGTCTGCAATCTCATATTTATTTAGTTATTTAGCTAGACTTGTATACTACTTGTCACCAGGCAAAGTGGTTTACAGTGAGCAGAACATCAGTTACATAGAACAGATAACAGCTTAGATAAAAAATAACATAGTCACCTGGAACAAATAATATCTTTGTTACAGAATATATCTCACAGTAAGTATTTGCAAACATTGAATTATTTACAATAGGAGAGCAACACACAAATGGTATATTCTTTAACTATTTACAAGTACGGATTCTGTTTTGTTGGTGTCATATTTCATTTCTTTCAACACCCTCAGATGTATACCATCCGGTCCAGGTGATTTGCTATTCTTTAGTTGATCAGTTATAATACATCTTCCCAGTTTATTGACATTACTTTCAATTCTTCCAATGAATCACATTTAAATACTATTTCAGTCATGGGTAACTTTCCTACATCTTCTTCAGTAAAGACCGAAGAAAAAAATTCATTCAATCTCTCCACTATGGCCTTGTCCTCTCTTAGTCTAACACCAGAAGCATAAGAGAACTCTCAGTGTCCAAAAACAACAGTAGAGAGTGAGTGATCTCAACTAAAAACCTTTTACTGAAGACACTACATTGGTTGGAAAACACAGGAATACCAAAATACCTAACCTGGCATGGCTGTATTTAGCAGAGCCTTCCTCAGGGGTTAAGCCTTTTTTTTTTTTTTTTTTAGTGCTATCAAGTCAGTGTTGACTCATAGTGACCCAGCTACCTCTGGGTTTTCTTGGCAATGTATCACTGGAAGTAGATTGCCAGCCTTTTTTTCCGAGGCAATGGAGGGTAAAGTGACTTGCCCACAGTCACAAGGAGTGCCAGTGGGAATTCAACCCTTGATCTTTAGGGTACTAGGCAGTTGCTCTAACCACTAGGCTACTCCTCCACTTCAAGCTCTGAGCAAGCAAACACATATAAACATCACTAAAATAAATATGATTATAAAATATATCAATCATAAAAAGTATTAAAATTATTATAAGAGAAGGTGTAAAAAGACAGTATAAATAATGTAAATTTTATAAATAATTATAAATACCATAAAACATAAAATTTGGACAAATTTCTCTTTTGAACAACGCCAGTTGTAACAACCATTCTTAGATTTTATTTGCTTTTTCTGGATGTCCTGGCACACAATTTTGACATATCATTATATGCTTTTTTTATTCCTTTGCAAGTTCACTTTAACTGTTAAGTTTCAACATAGGACTATATCTCTAAAGCCAAATGATATATTTTATGTTGACATGTATTTTCTCTTGAATTAAAACTAAAGAATCTTTTTTACTTCCGCATGTTTTACCAGTTTTATCATTTTTGCCTTCCTGTGGATATTGTTTTACTTCCTTTTATAAAGAAAAAGAACCATTTTAAGGATTAAGATATATGTTTCATAATTGGTGATCCCTTCTATTTTTATTATTTTATTTTTAAGGGAGTTTACTTTCTATGGTTGTGGATTACTTTCCACCCAATTACAATATTTTTTAGGGCATTTTTATTTCATTTCTAAGATCCCTTATGACAGTTTCCTTTCATTCCGCACATGCCAATTTTATTTAGTGGCTTTGTACTGCTAACCAAATGGGCACGTTTTATGTGAGGTGGGTCGGTAATTACCCGACCTTATGTAGTCTATCTTTTATAATTTTCCCCCCTTTTCAGCCAATAAGTTTAATATTGTTTTATTTTTTTTATAATTATTGCAGTCCCAATAGTTTTTTGACTGGTTTCACTTTTAAATGGCGTTGGGCCCGATTTTCAACAAGTTGCCGAAGCATGTCATATCCACAGAAAGATATCTGCTCAGGAAAAGTGCTTGAATTATGAGTCATGTGCTTTCAAAATGGCCAAGCATAGAAAATGCAGCACAAACCGAGCACAGTGGCAGGCGCCCAGCGTGGCATTGACTGGTAGGCACTGGGTCCGGAACCCGGGCTTGGCACCTAAGGTTAGCCCATGATACCCATGTATGTATCCAAACCAGTGGTCAGAGAAGTGGGATGGCAAGTATGCCTGAACCCCTGTATCACCTGGCTGGCATACCCATGCATTGACAACACTGCCACGTAGAACCCACAAGCTGTGTGCAAGAGCCCCCTGTGGCTTGGCATATAGACACCAGTGGCATGGAAGCAAGGAGGACAGCAAACTTCAATCCTGATGAGTCTGAGACACTTGCCCAATCTGTGCTGCAGTACGAGGGGGTACTATACCCCAGGGTGGGGGGGCAGCAGCCAAACCTGCAGCTGGCCATGGCCATATGGAGGGCCATCCAACTCCTGTGCAGGTAAGGAGGCCTGAATTGGCCAGAGGTGTGGGGGGGGGGGGGCTGAGCACCATGCTAGGCCATACATACCCTGAAAGGCACAGCTGTGTGTCTGCACAGGGAGACAGGGCTGAGGTGCAAAGTCATATGCTGGTGACAGCCCCAATGTTTGCAGAACAGGTGTCAGTGGGGGGATCGGCCATGCATTGGTACAGGTACCATCTCTGGCTGTTTTCAGCAGGAGGCATATCCACACACAGCAGGCGGGGAGGCCACTGCACCTCCTGGTGGTGGTTGGTAGCAAAACCAGAGGGCACACACAGCAATGGCAATGCTCGGTGCATAGGGAACTGTGGTCAGGCTGCCAACCCCAGGGGATACTGTCAGCCAATGTGAACACTCTGGATACCTGCCCCACACCCCAGCACCTGTGACCCGGGCCCAGAGGTCTGAAGGGGCCAGTGGCAGAATCCACATATGTACTGTCCATCTGTCTCTGCAAGCGGATCTGCCACTGCTATCTGCCACCTCTTGTCTGGCTCTGGCAGCATGCTGATGATGTAAATACTACAGAACCTGACAGATGTGTAATGGTGAGCATGCACAAACCACAACACCCTGTCCTGCATGGCGCCTAACACACCATGCAGTGATGTGGCCTCTGAGGCAGCGGATGCCCTCCTGGCATGACATGTGCCCATAGCCAAGGTCACGCACAGCCCACAACCATGTACCATGGTGCCAAAATAAGCCTGTATGCAACAGATGGGAGCAAAGAAAGGGGGGAGATCTGCAGAGGTGGCTGATGGGACCAGAGGGATGACACAGGTGAATCAGTGGCCCAGATGGCACTGTTGGTTGTGGTACAGGCACGGTGTCAAAAGTCCAGGGGAGCGGTTGTTAGGAATCTGGTGCCAGATGCCAGAGGTGTACCATCACATGCACCCCACACCACTACCCATGGGTATGCCTCTGCACCCAGGATGGGCAGGCCATCAGACTGAGGCAGGATAGAGATATGCATAACAGGTGATATGGAAGCACACAACTGAGCCAATGTGTGTCCCCTCCCCCTCTCTCCCATAATGAATATGGTATGAGATGCACCCTGGAGGCTCTGAAGTGCCACTATCGGACACTGCGCCAGAAGTGACCAGACCAGATGCAGTGCATCAGGGAGCAGCTGGTGGCTGAGGAAGGTTAGTGGAGTACACAGTGGAGCCCAGCAGATGCAGGGAGTGGCAGTCACGGCTGCCAGACAGGTGCAGGCAGACCACCTGGTGGCGGATCTCCTGTAAGCAATGATAGGGATGTACTTTAAGCAGCTGTGCCATCCCCCAGTGCTACTATCTCATGTGTGCACCAGTTGGCCCCCAATACATGCAGGCATGCACATATGGTCAGGACACAGGGGCGCACACCACCAATGGTGGCCCCAAGTGCACATTGTGCACTCACACTGTCCCCCGCAGGTGCCCATCACCCGGGAGAGCCAGCAAGCCACAGCTGGGCATGTGAGAGGGAGAGAAGAGCTGGCTGGGGGTGGGCAAAGGGGAGAGTGTGCAGTGTGCACTGTGGGGTGGCACACCCCAAAGGTGGGTTGTCCAATGCATATGGCCCCCCAGAGGTGTGCCAATCCCACCCCAGTGTCACACCTGTGCAGACCATTAACCCCCCTCCTTCTTCCCCCATAAGCAGTTCCATGGAGGCCTCAGACACCACTGGCCCATTACAGGCACCACCCAGGAACAGCGGTCCAGCGCCAGCACAGCTGACCAAAGGTTCAGAGTCCAGGGGTACCTCCAGCAGTGACAGAAAGGAGGAGTCCAGTTACACTTCATCAGAGGACAGCACCATGGAGGGGGAGGGCTGTGAGGGGGCCATGGCACAGAAGCAGGATGGGGAGTCTGAGGAGGAGGAGGGATCAGAGGCCCAGAGGCAGGATGGGAAGACTGAGGAAGAGAAGGGATCAGAGGAGGTAGCAGGGGAAATGCAGGCACCACCCCCCAAGCGCCACAGGTAGGGGAGCAAAAGGAGGAGCTGCAGCACACAGCCATGCCCACCCACATCCCTGCCAGGGGGCCATGTGCCCACCGCATGACTTGGCATGGACCAAGCACAATGGACAGCAGAGCTGTTGTCCATCTTCCACAGCCATAGACCCCCACAGCCACCCCAGCACCCATGGGCATGCCATGGCCATGCCACACCAGGCCCCTTTGCATCACCACCCCCTCATCCATCCGGTGACTGGGCTCTGGCCACCCTGGTGGCACCTTAGGGAGAACATGCGGACTGCAGCACAGACCATCGGCATGCACCTGGATGTCCTCACTGCTGCAGTGACAGGGCACAAGCATGGCCCTTCTCTACCATAGGCCATTGACCTGCCATGGATTGCCCTGCAATGGGCCATAATGGGGCAGACCATGTGGCCACAGACATGGGTGAGCAATGTCTCCATTACTGTATGGAACACTGTCGTTTTGTACCACTGTTGGTTCTATACTGCTGTTGCCACCATTGTTATATTTCTTGTTGTTGTTGTTGTTAAGTGCCATCGAGTCGGAGTCGACTCATGGCGACCCTCTGGATAGCTATCCTAAATTGTGTTCGGTCTTCAGTCAGGCGGCTCATTGTTGACAGACTGGTACCCGTGGCTGCTGTTATTGTATCGATCCATCTCATTGCTGGCCTTCCTCTTTTGCGTTGACCTTCTATCTTGCCAAGCATAATGTCTTTCTCTAATGATCTCTCTCTTCGCATGATGTGTCCAAAGTATGAAAGTCGAAGTCTTGTCATCTGAGCTTCTAAAGAAAGCTTAGGTTTGATCTCCTCTAGTACCGACTGGTTTGTTCTTCGGGCAGTCCATGGTATACACAGTATTCGCCGCCAGCACCATAATTCAAAGGCATCAATTTTCTTCCTGTCTATCTTTTTCACTGTCCAGCTTTCACATCCATATAACCACGAGATTAAAGCTAAAAAAGAATTAAAATACCTAGGTGTAATACTTGATGATAAACTTAATATGGACTCATACATAAAAAACCTTACAAAAACTATACATTTTAAAATTAAGACACTGAAACAAATACGCCCATTAATTCATTTACACGACTTCATATCAATAATACAAGCAATCATTACCCCACACTTTGATTTTGCAAACTTAATTCTCCAGGGAATCACGCGGCAAAACATTAAAAAGATCCAATTAACTCAAAATATTGCGACTAGAATTATAATGAAAGTAAGTCCAAAAGAACACATTACACCAATTCTTGCTAAACTCCATTGGCTACCTATTCACGAAAGGATACACTACAAAATACTAGTTACCACCTTCAAACTGATGAATAAACTTTCACCATCTGTACTTAATAACCTGATCAACATAGAACCAAATAAGAGATCTCAAAGAAGTAGAAATACAAACACAATATCATTACCTAAAGATTATAAAAAAGCTAAAAAACTAACCAATAACAGGGCCTTCTCTCACTGTGCACCGTCTCTATGGAATAACCTACCTGACAATATCCACCTCCTAACTGAACTCAAAGAATTTAGAAAAAAACTAAAAACACATCTATTCACCTTACATTATACACCTCTGGACTGCCAAACCATACAAGTTGACACAGGATAATAATCCCTACAAGGCATACACTCACTTAACCAAAATAAACGCATAATCTGATACTAAAAGATGGTCCTCATGTAATTCAAATTTTATAAAATTAATGTAAATATGTAAAAAGGTTTGATTACATCCACTCAATACCACCGGATGAAATCACAGTTTATATGTCTTTAATTATACTGTTAAATGTAAAAAGTTAAATCTGTTCCCTGTAAAATGACTAGGACATGATTATCCATGTACCTTGAATTTTCTCTGTTCATTGTAAACCGCACTTGATACTTGGGAAAGAGCGGTATATAAATGTGTGCTAAATAAATAAATAAATGATGTTACTGAAAATACCATGGCTTGAACAAGTTGAATCTTTGTATGGAGAGAGACATCTCTGCTCTTGAGAATCTTACCTAGGTCTTTCATAGCCATTCTACCAAGAGCAATGCGTCGTCTGATTTCTTGACTGCTTGTTGCTTCTTTATTGATAGTTGATCCAAGTAGGTTAAAGTTGTTCACAATTTCAATTTCTTCTCCTTCAATGATGAACCTGTTGATTATGCCAGTTGTCATGATCTTTGTCTTCTTTACATTAAGGTGCAGGCCCATTTTGAGACTATGTTCTTTGATTGTGAGAAGCAAATGTTTCAGATCATCTTCACTTTCAGCCAGTAATGTGGTATCATCAGCATAGCGAAGGTTGTTGATGAGTCTTCCACCAATCTTCACACCTCTGTTGTCTTCATACAATCCTGCTTCTCTGATGATTTGTTCTGCATATAAATTAAACAGGTAGGGGGAAAGTATGCAGCCTTGTCTTACACCTTTGCTTATTTTAAACCATTCTGTTTCTCCTTGTTCCGTTCGAACTGTTGCTTCTTGATCAATGTACAGATTGCGCAAGAGAACGATCAGGTGTTCTGGTATACCCATGCTTCTTAATGTGGCCCAGAGTTTCTCATGGTTTACACAGTCAAAAGCCTTGCTATAGTCGATAAAGCACAAATAGATATCCTTTTGGTATTCTTTAGTCTTTTCAAGGATCCATCTCACATCCGCAATGATGTCTCTCGTTCCTCGCCCTTTCCTGAACCCTGCTTGCACTTCAGGTAGTTCTTGTTCCATGTATGGTTGTAGTCTCTTTTGAATAATCTTCAGTAGAATCTTGCTGGCATGTGGGATCAGAGCGATTGTGCGATAATTTCCACAGTATATTTCTTACAGGTTTGCAAATAAGCTGTCCCTGTTTTGAAATCCATTTTGTGGGAGAAAGGTGGCATTTCTGCATGAGTCATGTATGGGACCATGGGTGGGGGTCCGGGGGTCATGGTCATGAACTGTGTGCCCTGTGGGTTAGATCTGTATGTATTGGTATGGTACAGAAGCATAGCATGTGCAGAATGGTGGTAGCCCCAGCTCTGCATGGGTAGCACCTCTGTGCCATACCGCCACAGAACAGCTGCTGCTGGTAGTGTCTCTGTGCCTTATCCATGCAGAATGGGTGACAGCATGGGTGTGGCACAGTGGTGCTACATATGCAGAATGCCCCCTGCCTCATGGAGGCACACAGTCAGAACCACACTGTGCACCTGTCCACACTCCGCGGCGGCCATGCCCACATACTGTGTCCTACCCATGTATTACCATATGGGCATCCATGCATGCATATTTTGCCGTCGCACAGTGGTGTGTGGCTATGGCATCCTATGGCAGATAGCTTTCACACATATTTCTGTATCATTGGCACTCAGGAACCTAAACAGGTACCGAATATACCTTTGGATCGGGCATGGCATGGCTGCACATCCTAACTGCATATGTGTTAAAGGGCCTACATGGGTAGCCTGACACCGCCATAGCACCTGAGCTACACAATGGCAGACACGGCGCCAAGAGGGACAAAGCAAACCGGGAAGGCAAACTTTACACCCTCTAAGACCACTATGGCCCTGGGACTCATACTGAAGCAACATGCTGCCCTGTTTGTGGCAGAAGATGCCAACTCACAGCTGTCAGCATGACATGACATTGTCAGGAGGTTGATGCCATCCACCACCACAACAGGGACATGGAGGATATCAAGAAGAAGTGGGGGATAGTACTGCAGGCTGTGAAGGAGAAGAGGGCCAGCAACAGCAGGCTGCCACCTGCACAACAGCATAAACTCACCCCTCTGGAGGAACAGGTACTGCAGTTCATGAAGGGGATCTCTGTCTCAGGGCTGTGGGCTTTGACAGCTCCACCCCAGGCACACAGGAGGGTGAGTAGGGGTGCCCCATGGCCTGTGTGGAGTCATGATGGCCATGTATGTGTCCCCACCATGGCTCCGTCCACCCAGGACCTGCCTATCTGTCTGTCAGACCTTGGGTGCTCCTTGGGTTGGGGATGGTATGGACTGGGAATCTACCTGACAGTTCTGTAGCGAGCCTGGTGGCACCCCATAGGCCAACCACACAACCATGTCACTAACCTCTGCCACCTTTGCTCTCTCAGAGACCTGCCAAGGATCCTATCCACACAACCTGGAACCAATTCATCAGGGGGAACCTCAACACCCACCACAGATGATGCCAGTGCACAGCCAGGATTCAGCACAGCCATAGGGGCCGATATTTCTGCCAGGGTGGAGGTTTAGTCCGGTGCACCACTCAGGGCATAGGAGAAGTCTGGTGCACCACCCAGGGCAGGGGAGCAGGCCAATGCGGCTCCCAGGGAAGTGAAGCAGGCCAGTTTGTCTGCCAGTGCTGGGGAGACAGAGATGGATGATGCCCCACTCGCTGAGCTTCAGTTCACCATCCTGGATGACCCTGTGGTTGCAAGGGGCACTGATCTGGACTAGGAGCTACTGCAGGAGGGTGCATGCATGGTGGCCAGCACTAAGGGCATACTGTCCAAACTGCATGGTACCAGCAGAATCTGCAGGCAGTCACACAAGTGAGGGAGGCAGAGTATGAGGAATGGAAGGAACACCATGTGTATATGGAGCGCCATCTGGAGGGGCACTTGCATCTGATGTGGGAGATGGTGGTATACCAGGCAATGATCACTGGTTCCCTGCACAATTTGGTGGACCTTGTGCAGGCACAGGGGTGAGTGCTGAGCTGCCAGCACACCAGCGCCGCCATCTGGTAGACCTGACCCATGTCCATTGGAAGGGTGATGACATTGCCAACACATCATCAGACATCACTCCACTGCATCGCAGTCCGCATATCAGCAAGCACCCATGGCCAGCGGGGAGCCTGGGGGCAGGGGACACACCTGGGGGGAAATAATCACTCTGCACATGTAGTGTAGTTTTGTGCACTTTATTGGGGATTGTGTGTATCCTATCCAGATGCTGGTGTTGGGCAGTCACCTCAGAAAATGTCACATATCAGCCGCGCATGGTGGGCCAGTGCCTGGGCCTGCTGCTGGCCTCTGCCCTGTCACCATCTGCTGCCTCTGTGACCTCCCACTCTGCCATAAGAGCTGGCTCTGGGTCTGGCAATCTACGCATTCATGCAAGGTTGTGAAGTATGCAGCATGATGCAAATATCTGGCATACATGCTCCGGGCTGTAGAGGTGTTCTCCACCACTCCTGTTGAGGCACTGGAAGCAGCTCTTCAGCACTCCTATTGTTCACTCTACAACCACTCAGGTCTGCTGATAGGCGGCATTGTACCGCTCCTCCTGCCGGCCCATGGGGTGGCAAACTGGGTCAGCAGCCAGGTCCTCAGGGGATATCTGCTGTCATCTGTGGAGGCAAAGTAAGATATGCACATGAGCATGGGACATGCATTGGTTACAGTCTATGGGCTGCTACAGACAACATACAATATACCATCTACTAGCAAGGCGGGGTGTAATATGTAATGGTCCGCAACACTGTGTCAGTGAGAGAACACGAACATATGGCTTATTTGGCAGTCAAGCATTTGGAGTGGGGCAATGGGAGACAGTGACATGGACTGGCCTGTTGGGAAGGGGAGTAGGGGCATGGCACGGAGATGTGGTTGGGGGGGTTTGCTGGCTGGGATGGGGGCAGATATGGCTGTGCCCTACATGTGCTGCTGCTGCCATGTGGCTGCACTACATGGAACCAGCCAGTGCTCTTCCACATGCTACTTGTTGGTGCTTGCTGCCACCTCTTGGCCATGGGGCTTCAACTGGTTGTCTCCATGATGAGCATCATGGCCCACTGTGTGCATGGATCTGCATAATGGTAGTGCATGTGCATGCAGTGGCCATCACGTGTTGCCATACATACATAACACATATATCCCCACCTGTTTGCATTACACATAGCATCATATTACAGAAACCGTTTGTTCTGGGCCTGCCTGGGACTCATACATGTACGCACTCACCTAGCAGCCATGTATCTCCAAGCTGACTCCCAGCTGTTGCCTGTCCCAGGCTTGACTGGACAAGGACAAATGCATCATAGCAGGATCCCGGGTATCAGGAACACATCAGTGAAGGTCATGATGGCATCCACTATGACCTGCATGTTCATCGATGTGTAACTATGCCAGTTCCAGTATGCCCTCTTCTCCAGCTGGGGTGCCCACAGTGCAATGTGGGTGCAGTCTATACTTCCAAGCACCAATGGGAATCCAGTGACATTGTAGAATGCCTGCACAGTCTTCTGCTACATCTGTTGTGTCAAGGGGAAGGCTATGAGGTGGCACATCCTCCATGGCAGGGCCCTGGTAAAGGAACTTATGCAGTGGCTGGCAGTGGACTGCATGATTCTGACAGTTGCCCCTATCAAATGCTGGAAGCTTCCAGTTGCCAGATATCCCAGGGTAGTTGTCACAGTCATAGCCACTGGCAGGGCCTGGATTCTGGAAGTGGAAGGCTTCAGGTCCACACTGAGTATGCTGCACAACTCGGTTATCATTGCCCCATCCAGTCTATATCTCTGGTAGAACTCCTCCTCCGTCAATTGCAGGTATCTCACCCTGGCCCTGTGTGCACGTGAGGCATGGTACCTGCATCTTAGGTGCTGGGCTACAGCCTGCTGACTGATATGCACCTCCTGCCACATCCTCCAGTGTTCCCGAGCATGGCAGGCACATCTCCACCTCTGGAACACTATGTGCATGGCCCACATGGCTTCTCTGCCAGTCCAGCGACACTTTACCTCTGCACAGTTTGGTACAGGCCTGCACACACTCCCCTCACTCTACTATGCACTTTAACACCACTACATGGGTTTGCCGCTCACCATCAGAGGTTGTAACCACCAGGAAACATCACTTAAGCTTACGCAGTTAGTGACATCCAATGTCAGCACACATGGCTTTTGGAAATCCACTTTACGGCGCTTGATGCTGTGTGGGTAGGTTTATGTTTATGTTTATTGCGTTGCTTGATAAACCGCCTTTCAAACATCAAGATGGTGTACATTTTATAAACAGAAAATAGGCCCATAGAGCCATAGGGACCAGAAAAAGAAAGGAACTACAATTATCAAACAGGAAAGGATAGAGCTCACTCATACAAGGCATAGAGATTAATAAGGTTAGGAAATAGAGACTGGTAAGTCAAAAGAGGTGAGTTTTTAGAAGAAAAGTGAATTTTGAGTAGGTTTGTTCTAGTTGGAGGGTGGTGGGGTGTGAGTTCCAAAGAGATGGACCAAGGAAGAAAAAGACTGAGAGGAGTGTGGATTGAAGGTGTGCTCAGGAGGGGATGAGAATTGCAGACGGTTAACATGTATTGCTCGGAGACTACAGGAGATAGTGTGGAATTGCAGATGGTCCACCAAGTATTGCGGAGTTTGTGTATAGATGACTTGGTGTACTAGAGTTAGAACTTTATAGCGGATATGATATTCTATTGGAAGCCAGTGAAGATGATGTAAAAGGGGGGTGATGTGGTCACGGCGGGTAGAGTAAGTAATGAGCCTAGCTGCTATATTTTGGATTACTTGCAGACAATGGAGCTGGTATTTCTGGACACCGGCGAGAGTAAGGTTGCAGAAGTCTAGCCAAGATATAACTAGCGATAGGAGGAGAGCGGTCAGTGTTTGGGGTGAGAGAAACAGGTGAATGGCATGAATATGATGAAGATAGTAGAACGAGCATTAAGTTAACTGTGAAATGTGATTGTATCTAATAGGTATCTAAGAGAGGAAACCAAAGGGAGAGAACTGTGAGAGAGGACTGGAGCCAAGGAGGGGCATCTGCCACCATGGGTAAACCAAATGGCTGACGTTTTTAGAAGGTTAAACATAGAAACATGACGACAGAAAAAGACCGCATGGCCTATCTAGTCTGTTCTTCCATATCAACAACTACAACAGTCCCCTTTTTACCTTTAGAGATCCTCTGTGTTTGTTCCATGCTTTTTTAAATTCAGATACGGTCCTCATCTCTACCACCTCCATTGGGAGACTATTCCAAAAATCCGCCACTCTTTCCGTAAAGAAATATGTCCGCATATCACTCCTGAATCTATCTCCCTTCACCCTCATCCCATGTCCCCTCGTAGCAGAACTTGCTTTCAATTGAAAGAGACTCTCCCCCTGAACATTTATACCACGGAGGTATTTAAACATCTCAATCATATCACCTCTATCCCGCCTTTCCTCTAATGTGTACATATTAAGATCCTTAAGTCTGTCCTAATATGCTTTAATGAAGACCACTAACCATTTTAGTAGCCACCCTCTGCACCGACTCCATCCTGTTCACATCCTTTTGAAGGTGCGGTCTCCAGAATTGCACACTATACTCCAAATGAGGTCGCACCAAAGACTTATACAGAGGCATTATCACCTCCTTTTTTCTGCTAGCCATTCCTCTCCGTAAGCACCCAAGTATTCTTCTAGCTTTTGCCGTCGCCTTTTCTACCTGTTTAGCTACTTTAAGATCATCAGACACAACCACGCCTAGGTCCCGCTCTTCTTTAGTGGACAAAAGTACTTCACCTCCTATACTGTATTGCTCTCTTGGATTGCTGCAGCCCAAATGCATGACCTTACATTTTTTAACATTAAATCCCAGCTGCCAAATTCTAGACCATTCTTCAAGCTTAGCTAGATCCCTCCTCATATTATCTACACCTTCCTGGGTGTCTACTCTATTGCAGATTTTGGTATCATCCGCAAAGAGGCAAACCTTACCCGACAGCCCTTCCGTTATATCACTAACAAAGATATTTAAAAAGAATCGGACCAAGGAGAGATCCCTGGGGCACACCACTGATAACATCCTTCTCCTCAGAATGAGCTCCATTTACCATTTGTCGCTTCCCACCCAACCAATTTCTAACCCAAGCAGTAACTTTAGGGTCCATCCATAGGATGCTCAGTTTGTTTATAAGTCGCCTATGAGGAACAGTGCCAAAGGCTTTACTGAAATCTAAATACAGTACATCTAGGGCTCTCCCTCAGTCCAACTCCCTGGTCACCCAGTCAAAGAAATCAATCAGATTTGTCTGACAAGACCTGCCTCTGGTGAATCCATGCTGCCTCAGATCCTGTAATCTGCTGGACTCCAGAAACCTCACTATTTTCTCTTTCAGCAGCGTTACCAATAATTTACTCATCACCAAAGTTAAACTAACCGACCTGTAGTTTTCAACCACATCCTTACTTACGCTTTTGTGTAAAGGCACCACATGAGCCTCTCTCCAGTCCTTTGGCACCACTCCAAACTCTAACGAGGCATTGAAAAGGTCAGTCAGTGGAGCTGCTAGAACGTCCCCAAGTTCCCTCAGTATTCTAGGGTGTATCCCATCCAGTCCCATCGCTTTGTCTACTTTAAGTTGAGCTAGTTTCTCACGAACACAGTCTTCTGAAAATTGTTCACGATGTCCCTCGCTTCTGTTCCTGTTTGTGAGTGTTTTCTGAGGTCCTGCTCCTGGTTCTTCATCTGTGAACATAGAACAGACATATTTGTTAAGCAATTCTGCTTTATCCTCATCAGCTTTTACATATTCCTCCCTTCACCCTTGAGTCTGACAATACCACTTTTGCCCCTCCTCTTCTCACTAACATATCTGAAAAATGTCTTATACCCCCATTTTTTGCATTGGCTATTTCCTCCTCTTTTTGAATTTTTGCTATACTGGCTACTTTGCTAGCTTCTTTAAGTTTTTCAAAATATAGATGCCTGTCTTCCTCTCTCTGTGATCTCTTGTATTTCATGAAGGCCTCCCTCTTTTTCTTTACTTTTTTCAGCTACTTCTTTCGAAAGCCATAGCGGTCTCCTTTTCCTTTTACCTTTATTTACCATTATAGCAAAAAGGTTGGTTGCCCTTAAAATATCCCCTTTCAGATTTGCCCACTGTTTTTCTACATCCCCCAGCTGTTCCCATCCCGCTAATGACTCCTTGAGGTATTGGCCCATCTTGGCAAAGTTAGTCTTCCTAAAGTCTAAGACCCTCACCTTTGAATGGATTCCAACAGCCCTAGTCCTAATACTGAACCACACCATCTGGTGATCACTGGATGCAAAATGATCTCCAACTATTACATCAGAAACACTTTCACAATTGGTAAGCACCAAGTCCAGTATGGCCCCTTCACGTGTGGGGTCTTTTACCAATTGCTTGATTAGTTCTCCCTGTAGAGAATCCAGGATCTCTTTACTTCTAGAAGATACTGCAGCAGGAATGTGCCAATCAACATCTGGCATATTGAAATCCCCTATCAGTAGCACTTCCCCATTCCTAGCAATGCTGCGTATGTCTTCAATTAACTCTGTCCACCTTTTCCTCTTGTGAGGGGGGCTGTATATCACGCCAATGCAAATAGATTTCTCTTTCCCTCTTTCTAGTTTAACCCATAAATGCTCCTCTCTCCCTTTTAAGCTCTTTAATTCCGAAGCTTTAATAGTATTTTTTACATATAATGCCACTCCTCCTCCCCTTCTTCCTACCCTGTCCTTTCTGAATAAAGCATAGCCAGGTATAGTTACCTTCCAGTCATGGTTTTCTGTGAACCATGTTTCTGTAGCTGCCACTAAATCCAAGTCGGCCACTCCCACCAAAGCTTCAACATCAGGGATCTTATTTCCCATGCTACAGGCATTTTTTCACACTGCTTTCCATATGTTACCCCTGTTAACCATTTTCATAAAAGTATTTAATATATCACCTTCCTGGGAGCTTTCATTTACCTGGGGGCTTTCTTCACCCATCCCCAACGAATCTAGTTTAAAGCCCTCTTCAGTAGATTAGCCAGTCTACTACCGAAGACACGTTGACCTTTCTTGGACAGATGGATGCCATCTCTGCTCTGCAACCCTTGGAACAGCATCCCATGGTCTAGAAATCCAAAACGCTCTCAATGACACCATTCACACAGCCATGCATTCATCTCCAGGATGCGAGCCTCTCTGCCTTGGCCTTTACCCTCAACAGGGAGGATTGAAGAGAACACCACCTGTGCACCTAACTGCTTCACCCTCTGTCCCAGAGCCATGAAGTCACTTTTGATACTCTCAGAGGGATACCTGGCAGTATCATTTGTTCTGACATGGATTAGCAACATCAGTGGGCTTGATGAGTCTTGGCTAACTCTCCTTAAGATCTTGTATTTCGGCACTGGGCAGACAGCATATCTCTCTGGACATCAAGTCTGGTCAGCAGATGGACCCCTCAGTACCCCTCAGAAGAGTCACCAACCACCACTACCCTTCGCTTCCTTCTGATCACTGATTCTGCAACTTTGGGGTACTTGAGCTCTGGTTCTTCCCTTTCCAGGGATGCTTTCACCTCCTCCACTTCCAGGGCTACATAATGGTTCTCCAATTCAAGGGCTGGAGAAGTGTAAACAGTTAGTGGTAAGCCAGCTGGATACTTGAGAGAGGCAGAGAGATCGGGCTGAGAGGGACTTGTATAATGGAGAATGATAATATCATCGGCATAATAATATGCTGACAATCCAGATTGCTGAACGAGTAGAGCCAGGGGTGCAAGGAAAATGCTGAACAGGAGAGGTGTCGGGACCAAACCTTGAGTGATACCACAGTGGAGGGGGATCAGAGGACATGGCACCAGAAGAAAACCGAGATGAAAGTGTGAAACTAGTGAAACACCAGACCCCGCAGACCAGCGTTCCACAATCTAGATAGAAAGAGAGAGTGTCTACAAGATAGAATGCAGCAGAAATGTCCAGGGACACTGCCACTGAGATATCACCCCAGTCATGTGAGGAATGAATCTCATTAAGGAAGGCTGACATGATTGTTTCTATACTGTGGCCAGGAAGAAAGACGGATTGGCAAGGGTTAAGGAAGTGCACTGAGTCTAGGTGGTGGGACAGCTGGTCAAAGACTGTTTTCTGAGAATCTTTGAAAAAAACAGGAGGTTAGAGACAGGGTGGTAGCGTGCAGGAACATGTGGATTGAGGGACGGTTGCTGCAAGAGAGAGTGAATCAGGGTGCGCTTCCAGGGTGTAGGGAAGATCCCAGAGGCAAGGCTTGTGTTAATTATCGTGAGAATGGAGGGTAGAAGAATGAGAGGTTCTAGCAACCAAGAGGACGGTAGTGGGTCAAGGGGGCAATTAGTCTTTTGGGTTGTTGATATGATCTTTACAAGTTTGGGTAAGTAAGAGGGTGAAAGGTAGCCCATGTGTGAGAAAGAGGGGAGGTTAGAGAGGGCGAAGGAGTGGATGGAGACGATAGGGGAGGGGGGCAGATAGACAGGGTAGATTGGATGTCAAGAATCTTGGAGGAGAAAAAAGAAGCCAGCCGAGGTGGGCTGGGAACTGATTGATGGCTAGAGGAACATGAATTGGGGTTGAGATTGGAGAGGAACCTCAGCATAGAGTAAAGTTGGCGGGTGGTATTCGAGGCAGAGGAAATGACCTTCGAAAAATAAGCACATTTAGCCTGCTGAACATTGGAACAATATTGTTGATGATGGGTCTTGAACTGCTGGAGGGTGGCAAGTGTGCGTGATTTTCTCCACAGATGCTCTGATCGGTGAAGATGAGCATGCTGCTGTCGAAGCTCAGGGTGATACCAGGGATGACGAGGAGCGCAATGAGAGGGCCTGGGGCGAAGTGGGCAAGCTGATCCAAAGCAGCAGAAGAGGAAACTTGTGAAGTAGGAGAAAGAGAGGAGAAATTAGAGAGGAGGAGTGATAAGCAGCAGGGAAGTGTTGGAGGGTGAGAGGGATAATGTGGGAAGAGAGACATGCTGAGGATAAGGTGAGATGAGGCTGAAGAGGGGATTTGGGTTTATGAGTGATGAGCGACAGATGGCAGCTTCCCCCCCCACACACACACATGCAATCAATACAGGGAGCGGAGAAAGTGGAGAAGCCTAATGGGAGGCAATGGGCTAAGAGGGGGTCCTCTCCTTCTTTCAGACAGATTTCAGAGAGAAGGAGAATATCTAAAGATTCCTGCAATATAAGGTCTTGCACCAACAGGGTCTCTCCAATTGAAGCTGGGCCTCTCCAATTGAAGCTGTCTTGCTGAATATCTGGTTTACACGGTTATGGCGGTTTTACACAGGTAAGGCCAGCTTTTACACATGTAGCACGCACCTAGAGCTTTGAAAATCGGTCACATTATTTTTAAGGATCGGATTTAGGTGTCCAGGCACACAATTCTGTCAAAAGGACTGGAGAGAGGTACATGTGGTCCCTTTACACAAAAGCGGAAGTAAGAATGAGGTTGAAAACTACAGGCCGGTTAGTTTAACTTGGCTGGTGAGTAAATTATTTGAAGCACTGCTGAAAGAGAAAATAGTGAGGTTTCTGGAGTCCAGTGGATTACAGGATCCAAGGCAGCATGGATTCACCAGAGGCAGGTCTTGTCAGACAAATCTGATTGATTGATTTTACTGTGTGACTAGGGAGTTGGACCGAGGGAGAGCCCTAGATGTGGTGTATTTAGATTTCAGTAAGGTCTTTGACACCGCTCCTCACCGGTGACTTATAAACAAACTGAGCACCCTAGGGATGGACCCTAAAGTTACTGCTTGGGTTAGAAATTGGTTGAGTGGGAGTCGATAAAGGGTACAGGTAAGTGGAGCTTACCCTGAGGAGAAGGAGGTTACCAATGGTGTGCCCCAGGGATCTGTCCTTGGTCCGATTCTTTTTAATATCTTTGTTAGTGATATAGCAGAAGGGCTGTCGGGTAATGTTTGCTTCTTTGTGGATGATACCAAAACCTGCAATAGAGTAGACACCCAGGAAGGTGTAGATAACATGAGGAGGGATCTAGCTAAGCTTGAAGAATGGTCTAGAATTTGGCAGCAAAGATTTAATGTTAAATGCAAGGTCATGCATTTGGGATGCAACAATCCAAGGGAGCAATATCATACAGGGGATGAAGTACCTTTATCCACTGAAGAAAAACGGGACCTAGACATGATTGTGTCTGATCATCTTAAAGGAGCCAAACAGGTAGAAAAGGCGACAGCAAAAGCTAGAAGGATGTTTGGGTGCATAGGGAGAGGAATGGCCAGCAGAAGAACGTATGTGATAGTGCCTCTATATAAGTCTTTGGAGTATTGTGCCTCTGTATGAGTTTCATTTGTATTACTGTGTGCAATTCTGGAGACCACACCTTCAAAAGGATATAAACAGGCTGGAGTCAGTACAGAGAGTGGCTACTAAAATGGTTAGTAGTCTTCATTATAAAGTATATGAGGACATACTTAAGGATCATAATATGTACACCTTAGAGGAAAGGCAGGATAGAGGTGATATGATTGAGATGTTTAAATACCTCTTTGGCATAAATGCACAGGAGGAGAGCCTCTTTTGATTGAAAGCAAGCTGTGCTATGAGGGGACATGGGATGAGGGTGAAAGGGGAATAGAGTCATGAGTGATATGCAGAAATATTTCTTTACGGAAAGAGTGGTGGATCTGTGGAATAGTCTCCCAGTCGAGGTGGTAGAAATGAGGACAGTATCTGAATTCAAAGCATGGGACATGGACAAACACAGAGGATCGCTAAAGGAAAAAATAGGACTGTTGTGGTGGTTGATATGGAAGGACAGACTAGATAGGCCATGTGGTCTTTTTCTATCATCATGTTTCTATGTTTCTATCATTAAATGCCTTTTTTTAGTTCAATTTATAGCACAGGTTTAACATAAGACAGTGGGGTATGTTTACTAAACCGCGCAATTGTGCGGGGCACACTTGAGCGTGTGCTAAGGTACCTTAGCGCACGCTAATAGTGCATTTTTGTGCCCTGCACATGTGCGCGCTGCACTATCGGGCCCGCACAAGTGCGCGGCGCGCTGATGTGCGATAGAGGCGTGGAAAGGCATTCTGAGGGCGGAGGAAGGCTCCCGAGGAACGGAGGGATGGGGTCAATGGGTGGAGAGTGGGAGGGGAGAGGCTCCGTGCACAGGAGCGGGGCTGAAATTCAACTAAAAAAATACCGCGAGTGAAAACCTCGCGGTAGAGCCGATTTAAAGGGAAGAGAAACCATTTCTGTCAGCAATGTACAGCAAAACAAGGGAAACCTACAAAATGTGAGCAGTGTGATACATGTGCACAGAACAAAATAGCAAATAAAAATAGAAAATGACCACACCAAAATTCTTAAAAATTATAATCCAGCTGGGATACAGTGATAGCAATGGGCAACAATAAAACACACTCCCAGGAAAGCTCCAAAAAAAGGAAATGATTTTTGGAAGTGTCTATGCTACGTAGACCCTTACAAAATTCTCTTTTTTTGGAGCTTTCCTGTGAGTGTTTCTTACTGTTGCCTATTGATATCACTTTTGCCCAGCGTGGTTATGTTTTATTTCTCTTTTATTTGAGGCCATTTCTAATGTTTATTTTCCCTTTTGTCTCCATACAAGGTGAATGAGCACACAGTGAAATTGTGCAGAGCAGGGTTTCTGATTTCTTTGGCCAGGTTTCCTATCTCCAAGGACTGCACTGTCTCTGTGGCCACAGTGTGGTGCAGTGAACACAGACAGTGTGTTCAGGAGCCAAAGGTCAGCAGCTCAAGTCCCAGCTGGGGCCCCTGCAAACCCAATCCCCATATTTTACCCACCACTAAACCGTGATAGTAAAGACCAACCTTTTTTGCAGAGCACATAAGCATGGTCCACACACCTCTATTTTACCTTACAGAGCACAGACACCAGAAACATGCCTAGACCACAGTCCCCTCAATGCAGTCCTGGAGGGCCACATATCATTCAGCTGTGATGCTGTTACCAATATAAGGCCACGTCAGCATGGTGGCGGAAGGGTACTGTTGGTGGAGGGGGCAGTTACCTACGGCAGAATCCCCCAAATGCAGTCCTGGAGGGCCAAACACCATTCAGGTTCCATGCTGCCTCTAATAAAGATGCCTGTGCTGCATATCTATGCACCACCCCCATGGTATGCAGATGTATCTCATGCATATTCATGAGGGACAGCATGAAAACCCGAACAGTGTTTGGCACACCAGGACTGGAGTTGGGAACCTCTGCCGTAAAGCAGCAGCCAACAGGGGCAGACACACCCACACCCACACCCACAGGCCCCATTGGCTAATGCCTCCTGGAGAGGCAGGACATTGGGCTCTGTGTGCATCTCCCAATACTAGCACTTGCATACCTTAGCAATGCCACCCTACACCTGGGTATATGGTACACACCTATCAAACGTTTCCTATGATTACTGGCAGATAGCAAGTCCTATGTTAAGCACAGTTTGCTCATTGAGCTCCATCATAACAATCTTTCTGATGTCTGCGGTGTGTGCTGCAGGTCTGGTCTCTGACAGTGTTTACCACCCTGGGGAGTGACCCCCGACAGTATTGCGTAGCATATCCATGCCTGTACTGTGCCCAGGACTGGTGTGGTGGGCAGTGCTGCTGAACTCCTCTATAGTAGCACAATGCTGGCATAGGTATCGGAGTGTGTGTCTGTCTATACCAGGGGTGGGCAAACCTGGTCCTGGAGGGCCGCAGACCAGTCAGGTTTTCGGGATATCTCTAATGAATATGCATGAGATATATATGCATTAGAGATATCCTGCCAACCTGACTGGTTTGTGGCCCTCCAGGGCTGGATCTGGAGACCCCTGCCTTACACCTCTGTCATTTAAGATTGTGAGTGGACAAGGTGCAGATGTCCAAGACATCAAAAAGGTTAGATAGAATTTGTCACAGTCCTCCTCACTTCTCACCACAACCAAAAAATTGTCTATTAGACAACGTTTTGGTGGTGGTGAGAATCGAGGAGGAATGTGACACATTCTATATACCCTTTCGATGTCTAGGACATCTGTACCTTGCCCACTCACGATCTTAAATGACAGATGTGTAAGGCAGGGGTCTCCAAATCCAGCCCTGGAGGGCCACAAACCAGCCAGGTTGGCAGGATATCTCTAATGCATATATATCTCATGCATGTTCATTAGGGATATCCCGAAAACCTGACTGGTCTGCGGCCCTCCAGGACCGGAGGTGCCCACCCCTGGTCTATACAGTGTGTGGTGGCTGCAAACACCTTCCACAGCCCACACTGCCAGCAATGTTGCCAGTATTGTGCTGCCAATGTGCATAATGAGGAGCAAGGTACCTGGCCGGACAGGGTGGCCTGGCCAGGGTGCATCTGCACAGGGCATAGGGTACTGACTGGGACATTTTACTGCCCGGCCACCACCTACACAGACAGGGTGACCTCAGTATGTCCCGCTGAGAGATCACTCTCACCCTGACTGTGCAGTGACCACAGCATGGCTAGGCACCCCCATAGTGCTATATAGTATTTTTGTTATGTGATATTTATGGGGGGTTTTTTGGGGCCAGTCACTGACTTATTTGCTTTTTGTGTGTGCTGCTGTCCCAGTTCTGGGTGCATGCATTTCCACCAGGACCATGCACTATGGACCAACTAGCAGACTGTTTGCAGCTGGTATGTGTCTTGATGGAGTGCCTTGCAGGGTGCAGTGGCTGAAGGCTTGATGCAGGAGAATATCAGATAGTGGTGGGGTGCAGCTTAGCATGTACAGGCCCAATGTCTGTCTGCTATTGTGTTATGGATATGTACAGAGCTGCATTGACTGCCCTGAAAGGTGTCTTTTCCACAGCAGGACTGGGGGTGATGGTCCCCTCTACTGCCACCATTGCAGGGAGGTAGAATGTGGATCTGTTGATGGGAGGCCCTGTTTACCACCCTCAAGCCCTGGAGGAGGTGGGAGGTGGTAGTACATAATCCTCCTAGGGGTCCATAGGGGCTACACCTGACTGAAACAGATATATCCAAAGTGTTTCTGCAGAAACCACCTATCTCACACATTAACACTACTTTGGACCTGCATCATGGCCTATTTCTGCTATGGAAGGTGCTGTGGACCTGGTGCTGGGCGCCTCACCGCAACATCAGGGTGAGCACAGTACCCGCACAATGTGACGGTGTGAAGCTACTCTGTGCCAGTAAAACACACGGTCTGTATCCCCTACAAGGCCGAGGTGCTGTGGGGGTGCACATGGTCAGTTCCCCCTACCAGGCCGAGGTGTTGTGGGGGTGCATACCCCATCTTGTGTTCATCTGTGGACAGTTGATTTGCATGTGCAGTGCATCATGGGTACGGGTGTGCTAACCCTATCCTGGTGACCACAATAGACTGTCTGTGTGGTGATGTGCAGGCTCTCTGCAGCCAGCCAGGGGCTTGTTAGTAGCTATAAAGCTGTAGCCCAATGATTACTTCACTACCTGTAAAGCCAGAGGTCATGGCTTCAAACCCACAGTGGGGTTATTTGATAGGGCTGCCCAAAGCATTATCTCTTTTTAATGTACATTTTTGCTGCCAGCAAAAACACCCTCAGCGTACTGTACCCATAAGGTGCCTCTGAGGGCGCTTTATAGGGTGCCCTATAGGGCACCTTATGGTTCCCATCCATATAAGGTGCACTATACATTATCCTGTGACGCAACTTATAGGGTGCCCTTTAGGGGACCTTTTAGGGTGCCGTGGCGGACAGTGCACTTTATAATGTGCCCTATGGAGTGCCTTATAGGGTGCCTTATACGGCACCTTCAATTACGGCACGTGAGGGCGTGGTTGCTAGCAGCAATTAATAACATAAAAATAAAGTGCTGCAGGAAACAAACCGTACATTGCAAAACTGGTGCCTCAGCCAGCCTTACGTATAAGGCACACTGGGGAGAAAACTCATGACCCCTGTATCAGCAGTCAGTGCCTTAACCATTGTGCTCCACTGCTGCTCATCCTTGCATGTCAGCACACCTACTTATGCTTTTCATTCCTTAAACTGCACAGTGCTGCCATCAGAAACAGTGCTCTGACCTTGCGGTACCTCATACGGCACCCTATAAAGCGCCCTATCAGCAACATTCTAGGGTGCCTTGGTGGACAGTGTACTTTAAAATGTGCCTTATGGGGCACCTTATGTTAACATGCTTTGAGAGTGCGTTTGCTAGTAGTGATAATTAAAATAAAAATAATATGCCTCCTAAAGCAATCTTCCCCATAATATGTAATGCCTCAGCCAGCCTTGTTTGTTGAGCACTGTGGGGGATTGAACCCCTGATCCCTATACCATTGGTTAGTGTCTTAACCATTGTGCTGTGGCTCTGTTCCTGTGCTTGCACATCAGCGCGCCGCCTTATGCCGTCAATATTAAAATGCCTCCTAAAGCAATAGCACATCACCTTATGCCCATCAGCGTGCCGCCTTATGCCGCCCAATATTAAACTGGCTCCTAAAGTAATACTTCAGCCAGCTGTCTTCATTGGGCACTGTGGGGGATTGAACACTGGATCCCTGTACCATTGGTCAGTGTCTCAACCATCGTGCCGTGGCTCTGCTCTTCTGCTTGCACATCAGCGCGCCACTTATGCCTCCTCTGCAGCTTTCTCATGCTCTAATGTGCGGGGCGCACATGGGCGCCGCACACCTTAGCGCATATTTAAATCCCCTTTTTTCTTTTTCAGAACGAAACGCCCACTCCTTATATGGCACCCACACACTAGCGCAGCCCGCACATTACCTGGATGTTAGTAAACATACCTCAGTATTTCTAATGCTAGTGATAATTTTTGTTTTTACAACTATAATTTCTTGATTCAAAATTAAAGTCCCTGAGTCAATTTTTTGCTCTCTTGGTTGGTTAGCAACAGGGTACTTAACAGGTTTTAATGCACCTTCAGCAATATCCCGCTCTTTCCATCCCGATTATTTTTTGGTGTAACTTTGCAGTAGATATGAGAGTATGACCGGATCTCAAGTTATTTTCATTTTTACAACTAGCATCAGGTTGTTTGTGCTTTAAGCATTCCGGTCTCCATAGTGACCACCGTTGGCACCAAATTGGTTTCAATATGCCGACCGGCATCTTCTGCTCCTCTGGCTTGTCTAGTTACTGCTGTTGTAAGAGCAGTACAGACATGGAAGTGCCATGGATTCCCCTTAAGGTAAGCCACTCTTAGGGGCATGTTTACTAAACATTCCTAACTTGTGGGGCCGCGGTAGTGTGCCTGTGCCATATAAGGAGTGGGCGGTTCAGGCCGAAAAAGAAAAAAAACGACCATACGTGTGCGCGTCGCGTTAATGTGCGGGGCCCACATTAGCGCATGGGAAGGCTAAGTGGGGCGCAGCTGGGAACATATAGGAACAGAGCCGTAGCACAACGGTGAAGACAATAACCAATGGTGCAGGGGCCATGGGTTCAATCCCCCAGTGTGCATAACCCAAAAAAGCTGGCTGAGACACCACCTTGAATGTGGAAAAGTGTGTCAGGAGGCAAAGTAATTTTGTACTTCATAAGGCAGCGCACTGTTCATTTTGGGCGGCATAAGGCGGCGCACTGTTCATTTCAGGCGGCATAAGGCGGCGCACTGTTCATTTTGGGCGGCATAAGGCGGCGCACTGGTCATTTTGGGCGTCATTATGCGTTTCGCTGCCAGATATGGGGGGCATTAGGCGGTGCGCTGTAAATGTTAGGCGGCATTAGGCGGCGCGCTGTTCATCTTGTGCGTTTCGGGCGGCATTAGGCGGTGCGCTGTTAGTTGTGGACGGCATAAGGCGGTGCACAAATGTCCATACACAGGAACAGAGCCATAGCACAATGGTGAAGACACTAACCAATGTTACAGAGGCCACAGGTTCAATCCCCCATTGTGCACAACGGAAAAGGCCAGCTGAGGCACCATCTTGAATGTGTAAAAGTGGTTCAGGAAGCAACATAATTTTGGACTGCATAAGGTGGCGCACTGTACATTTTGTACGGCATAAGGTGGCGCACTGCTCTTGTTGGGCGGCACAAGGCGGCACACTGCTCTTGTTGGGCGGCACAAGGCAGCGCACTGTTATTTTTGGGCAGCACAAGGAGGCACACTGTTAATTGTGGGCAGCAGGAGGCGGCGCGCTGATGGGCATAAGGCTGCGTGCTGATGTGTGAGGAGGCAGTTTAATAGTGTGCGGCAGAAGTGACGCGCTGATGTGCAAGAACAGGAACAGAGTCATAGCACAATGGTTAAGACACCAGCCACCCATGCAGGGATCATGGGTTTGTTCCCCCGCTGTGCCCAATAAACACGGCTTGATGAAGTATGACCTGTTATGGGCATTATTGCTGTAGGACGCAGTGCACGTTAAGGTGCTGTTAATTTTGGGCGGCACAAGACGGCGCACTGATGAGCACAAGGCGGCGCGCTGATGCAAAAGCAAAGGAACAAAGCCATAGCACAATGGTTAAGACATTGACCAATGGTGCAGGGACCACAGGTTTAATCCCTCACAGTGCCCTGTGAAAAAGGGTAGCTGAGGAGTATGTTTTATGTTGTGGAGTGCTGTAGGAGGCTTATTAATTTTATTTTGTGATAACTACTAGCAAACCCACTCTCACAGCATGTTAACATAAAGCGGCCCATAAGACACATGTTACAGTGCACCGTCCGCCAAGGCACCCTAGAATGTCCCCTATAGGGCAGCATGTATGTTGCGACACAGGATAATGTATAGTGCACCCTATATGGATGGCAACCATAAAGTGCCCTATAGGGCGCCCCATAAAGCACCCGCAGAGGCACCTTATGGGTACAGTACGCTGAGGGTGAAATTGCTGGCATCAACATATGTACAGTAAATTTAAAAAAAAGCTTTGGACACCCCTATCACAGAACCCCACTGTGGGTTTAAACCCATGTTTTCTGGCTGCACAGGCAGTGATGTAACCATTGTGCTACAGCTCTACAGCTGTAAGTATACTCCTGGCTGGCTGCAGATAGCCTGCACGTCACCTCACAGACAGTCTGCTGTTGTAAACAGGATAGGGGTTAGGCCACCCATACCCATGATGCACTGCAAATGCAAATCAGCTGTCCACAGATGCACACAGGATGGGAAATGCACCCCTAAAGCTCCCCGGCCTGGTAGGGGGAAGTGTCCGTGTGCACCCACACAGCACCTCGACCTGGTAGGGTGTTCTGAGTGGGTGGACAAACGGCAAAGAGTAGCTAAACAACATCACATTGTGCGGTAACTGTGCTCACCCTGAGTGTGTGATGTTGCGCCCAGGACCAGGTCCACAACACCTTGCATGGCTAAATGCAGCCATGCCAGAGCTCCAAAGCAGCAATAATCTGTGAAATAGGTAGGTGCTGCATAAACATTCTTGGAGATCTCTGTCTGCCTCAGTTTGTGGAAACCTTCCCCCCCCCCCCCCCCCCATGGGCCAGGGATAAAACATGGCTTCCCACCAACAGATCCCCATCCCATCTTCCCCCCCACCGATGGCAGCAAAGTGGACCATCAACCCTGGTCCTGCTAGGGAACAGACACCCTACAGGGCAGTCAAAGCAGCTCCACATACATCCATAACACAATATCAGACAGACATTAGGCCTGGATATTCACAGATGCACCCCACCACTATCTGATATTCTCCTGCAGCAAGCCATCATCCACTGCACCCTGCAAGGCACTCCATCAAGACACATACCATCTGTGCACAGTCTGCTGGTTGGTCTTGATGGAAATGCATGCACCCACAACTGTGGTGGCAGCACACACAAGCAGATAAGTCAGTGAAGAGGCCCCAACAGGAAACCCATATATATCACATGAGAGAAACACAATAAAGCACTATGGGGGTGCCTAGCCATGCTGCCATCACTGCACACTCAGGGTGAGAGTGATCCCCCAGCAGCACATACAGAGGTCACCCTGTCTGTGTAGGTGGTGGCCGGGCACTACCATGTCCCTGCCAGTGCTCTATGCCCTGTGCAGCTGCATCCTGGTGAGCCCACCCTGTCTGGGATGTACCCATGGTCCCTTGCTACTCATTATGCACATTGGCAGGCCAATACTGGCAACAGTGCTGGCAGTGTGGGCTGTGGAAGGGGCTTGCAGCCAACACCCACTGTATAGACCAGGGGTGGGCAAACCTGGTCCTGGAGGGCCGCAGACCAGTCAGGTTTTCGGGATATCTCTAATGAATATGCATGAGATATATATGCATTAGAGATATCCTGCCAACCTGACTGGTTTGTGGCCCTCCAGGGCTGGATCTGGAGACCCCTGCCTTACACCTCTGTCATTTAAGATTGTGAGTGGACAAGGTGCAGATGTCCAAGACATCAAAAAGGTTAGATAGAATTTGTCACAGTCCTCCTCACTTCTCACCACCACCAAAAAATTGTCTATTAGACAACTTTTTGGTGGTGGTGAGAATCGAGGAGGAATGTGACACATTCTATATACACTTTCGATGTCTAGGACATCTGTACCTTGCCCACTCACGATCTTAAATGACAGAGGTGTAAGGCAGGGGTCTCCAAATCCAGCCCTGGATGGCCACAAACCAGTCAGGTTGGCAGGATATCTCTAATGCATATATATCTCATGCATGTTCATTAGGGATATCCCGAAAACCTGGCTGGTCTGCGGCCCTCCAGGACCGGAGGTGCCCACCCCTGGTATAGACAGACACACACTTCCATACCTATGCCATCATGGTGCTTCTATTGAGGAGGTAATTAGCCTTGCCCACCAAACCGGTCCTGGGCACGCCAAGGCATGGATATGGTACGCAGTACTGCTGGGGGTCACTCCCCAGGGTGGTAAACACCGTCAGAGGCCAGGCCTGGAGCACGCACCGCAAACACCTCACAGATTGTTCTGATGGGGTCAACTAGCAGTATGTGCATAACGTATGGATATCTATCTGCCAGTACTCCTAGCAAACGTCTCAGAGCTGTGTACCGTATACCTCAGGTGCAGGGTGACATTGCTAAGTTATGCAGGTGCTAGTATTGGGAGATGCACGCAGGGTCCAATGTTCTGCCTCTCCAGGAGACATTGGCCAATGGGGCCTGTGGGTGTGGGTGTGGGTGTGTCTGGCCCTGTTGGCTGCTGCTTTACAGCAGAGATTCCCAACACCAGTCCAGGTTTGCATCACACTGTTCGGGTTTTCCTGCTGTCCCTCATGAATATGCATGAGCTATATCTACATGCCATGGGGGTGGTGCATAGATATACAGCACAGGCATTTGTATGAGTGGCAGCATGGAACCTGACTGGTGTGTGGCCCACCAGGACTGCATTTGGGAGATTCTGCTCTAGGTACTGCCCCTGTTAATGGTGTCTGTGCTCAGTGGGGTAAAAGATAGACGTAGTACCATTGCATATGTCCTCGCCACGAAAGGTGTGTCCTTACTATCACTGTTTAGTTGTGGGAAAAATATGTGGGCAGGATTGGTGGTAGCCCCAGCTGGGCTTTGAACCTGTGACCTTCTGTTTTTGTATGCACTGTCTGTGTGCACTGCACCACCGTGTAGCCACAGATTGGCTGGATTCCCTGGAACATCCATGACTGTGGATCCGGCAGGACCTGTCTATTGCAGTGGACTGTGCCAGCCTGCACATGGCTAGGCCTCTGTCTTCTGTGGCTAGCAGCCACTGCCCCCTGCACCACATGTACTTGTCCGCCAACATGCTGGCATGAGCTTCTCTCAGAAAAGGCAGATGACCTGATTGCAATGTGGCAGTACGGGACTGCATTTGGGGGACTTGGCTGTAGGTAATGCCCATTGTTGTGGTCTGTGTGCGGTGTTGGGTAAAATATGGGTGTTTTCCCCATGCTTATGTTCCCTGCAATACAAGGGTTTCTGCGCTATCTTTGTTTAGTGGTGGGTAAAATATAGGGAGTGGGCTGGCAAGTGCCCCAGCTGGGATTTGAACCTCTGACCCTCTGGTCTTAGAAGTACTGGCTCTGTCCGCTGCACCACACTATGCCCACAGAGACAGTGCAGCCCCTGGAGGTAGTAAACCTGGCAGGATGGAGTCGCAAACCCTGCTCTACGCATTTTTACTGTGGGCACATGCACCCTGTCTGGTGACAAACGTGCACATAAACCACGTAAATGACCACGGAAAATGGGGGACACAATATCACCACGCTGGGCAATAGTGATATTAATGGGCAACCATAGAAAACACTCCCAGGAAAGCTCCAACAAAACGGAAATGTTTTTTGGAAGAGTCTCCGCTCCGTACACCTTTCCAAAACTCATTTCTTTTTGCTGGAGCTTTCCTGGGTGTGTTTTTTAGTTTTGCCCATTACTATAACTGTTCCCCAGCTGAATTCCTATTTTTACAATTTTTGTTGTGGTCCTTTTCTATTTTTAATTCCACTTTTGGGCTGTGCACATGTATCACACTGCTCACGTTTTGCAGGTTTCCCCGGTTTTGCTGTACATTGCTGACGGAAATGGTTTCTCTTCCCTTTAAATGCATTCTACCGCGAGTGATTCGCTCGCGCTATTTTTCCTTTGAAATTCAGCCCCGATAATGTGCGGGGCGCCTCTCCCCTCCCCTTCCCCGCCCATTAACCCCTTCTCTCCGCCCCTCCGGGGCCTTCCTCCGCCCTCCGTTAGCCTTTCCACGCCTCTATCGGACATTTGCAGGCCCGTACTTGTGCGGCACCCGTTAGTGTGACGCGCACGGGTACGGGGGTTCCTCGCACGTTTGCGGGGCGCTTAAGAGGACTTAAGTGCTGCTTTTAGTGCGCTAATGTGCGGCGCGCAAATTAGCGGTTTTTAGTAAACATGCCCCTTAATCTTTTTTAAAATGTTTCAAATTTTAACTAAGGGCTGGCAGTGCATACACATAGGATATGAAGGTTCCATAGAGCATTTTAAGTGGTTCTGGTCATTGTCAAATCAACTAGTCTAGTCAGTTTAAACACCCTTGATAGTTAATTTCAGTGGTATGTTTTGGTCAAATTCTTATATTGCATAAGTCCAATTTGAGAATGCTAGTCAAAGCAGCATTGTCTTCTAATTCATGTTCTTAACTGACAGATGAGCATCTTTTTCTATATGCTTGTTTCTTATGTATATATATCCAGGAGCAAGCAGGAATGCAGTCTTCACATATGGGTGATGTTGGTATTGATTTTATTTATTTATTTTTATTTATTTATTTGGTTTTATACTGCACTGTTCAAGATCAGCATGGTTTACAAAGTAACATCATCATACAAGGAACAGCCGACGCGTAGGGTTGCCAACTTTTTCACTGAGAAAAACCCGACACCTGTGGCTCACCATACTCCACCCATTCCCTGCCCCAGTCCCACCTCCACCCCGCCCCCAGTCCACCCATGCTCCACCCTAGCCCCACCCACAAAAATTACCAAGGGCAAGTGTAGGCAGCTGTAGGGGAGAAACTTTAAAGGTGAAAGGATGAGATTATATAGATCTATTATCAGAACTGTGAATCCTGTGTTTGAGTGTCTTCTTGGGAAATACTGTAAATGCTGAAGCTTAATGATATTTCAGTAAAGTTGCAGTTCAGTATACCTCACTGTGTGCTGTGGATTTATTTATGAACTTCCTGACCCCCAAGGTGGACCAAATGGAATAATATTGCCCAAATAGGAGAGCTACTTAAACTAAATAATCTTATATATTGAAGGAATCAACATAAGAACCTACTCTAATCCTTCATCACTAATACGCTCAGTGCACTGCAGGATGAAGACTGCCGTTGGAGTGATGTATTGCAGTCTAAAGCTTGGATTTCATTCATTGAGCTAACTCCTTAGGTGGTAAATATGAAACCTAAAGTGGTGGGCTGCCCTTACATGATGTGAGTAACCTGCCAGTCAGTCCCAGGACCCACGGTGATGCAGGGACGCCAAAGCGACATGTTTTGAAAACTGAAATGTTGACAAGGAGTTACAAAAAAAACCCTGATGAGTGTGTGCCTGATTTGCATTTAATAAAATATATAATGCTGAGAGTTTGAATGACATTACATTGACTGACTGCAAGCATATATATTGATATAAACTGTCCTTGGCAGCAGTGAGCATCTGAATAGTTGGAAGTTAAAAATAAGTGACGACATGGACATTTAAGTGAATCAAGGACCAGAGTGAACCAAGGACCAGAGTTCAAGCAGCACAGCACAATAGCACCATAACCATAACCATATAAAAAATCTTTTTTAAGCCCCTGGGAAGTCCAGTATCACTGTTCAGACCCACTCACCATCATTTGGCTGGCTCTGGCTCTGGCTGTGACTGGCTGGCTTTCTCTTTCCACTAGTCGATGAAAAACCTCATGCTGGAAGCTCCCTCCACTGCTCCCTAGTCCCTCCCTCTGTTGTCTCATTGGCTTCTTCGGCTGACTTACTCAGCTTACACTACTTCCTGGTCCCTACTTCTGTTGTTTCATTGGCTCCTTTGGCTGTCTTACTCAACTCCCACTACTCCCTAGTCCCTCCCTCAATTGTCTTATTTGGCTGACTTACTCAGCTCCCACTACTCTGTAGTCCCTCCCTCTGTTGTCTCATTGGCTCATTCAGCTGACTTTTACTGAGCTCCCACAACTCTTTAGTCACTCCCTCTGCTGTCTCATTGGCTCATTCGGTTGACTAGTCTCAGCCTGGCAGAATAGCAGCTCCTCATAGGACGGAAGAACAGAAACCTGTCTATGATGTCAGTTCTGCCCACCAACCACAAAAAAAAATGCTTTTCAAGTGCTAGTTTTAAGTCTGCCAGCAGCCAGCCTGGCCATATAAAAATCAGCCAGGCTGGCTGAAAACTGGCCAGTTGGCAACCCTACCCACACAGGAACACTCCCAGCGTCCAATAGGAAAGCCTTTGGGGGCAGTTCACTGTGCCTGCACATCTGCCTTCCCGCCTTCCCTACTCCTCTCCTCAGTTCTTCATTTTCCAAGAAGCAGCAGGTTATTCATCATCTGTCACCGCCAAAACCTTTTTCTTTTTTGGTTTAATACTGTATTCTGCCTTTCCATCAATGCTGGTCCCATCAGTCTGACACTGACCATGTTATATTGTTTTCCTTCAACATTTTAATTTTGCTTTCTGTGATGTTCATTGCTGACTAGGCCTTCGGCCTTCATTTTTCTCTTCAATCCTGAAGAGCACTTCAAAGATGGAAAAACCCTTAGGGGTATGTTTACTAAACCGCGCAAATGTGAGGGGCGCACATGAGCGTGCGCTTGAGAGGTGATCAGGCTCTCTTACCAATTTCCAATATCTCGAGATTACAAATTCCAAGTTCCAAGTTCCAATGGCAGTACTGCTCTTTCTATTTCTGTCTAGACACCAAATCAAAACTATACTCACCGGATCCGGTCCTCAAACTTCCCAAGCAGGCGCATGAGTTGGACCTCCGACTCCCCTCACTCGGGTTCGAGGCGTTGACTCCAGCCGGGCTCGGCACCCGCCGAGGTCCGACCAGCTCCCTCCGATACAAGGGACCGGCGGCGCCAGGGAGCAGCCCTCGTCGGAAGGGCGCGATCCCGGCAGGACCAAGCCTATAGAAGCGGAAAGTCGTGGTATATTGCCCTATATACACTTTGATTCCACAACTTCCCGGCCAACGCACCAAGAATATGTAGCAGCAAAGCGCAGACAAACCAATGATACCAGGAGTCTGTTCAGAAGGTCCAAATCATTTATTTGTGCACAAGTCTCAAGCAAGTCAATTTCAAAATGGCTGAGCAAAGTTTTCTAGCATTACAACAACTTTTATAGACTTCTGTTCCATTCTAGGTATAGAAAAACATTTCATTGGTCCCGTTACTCTCCCGTACCTCCCGTACCCCTTCCATTGGTCCCGGTACTGATAAGATTATCCAATTATGTTCCTTCAGTGGGCTCGGCACCTGCATACCCCCCTTCTAGTCCCAATTACAATGGTCAGTTCATCAACTTGTTACTTTCATACTTTCAAGGCCATAGAGCCAATTTGTGCATGTAGGGGAGCAGGGCTCTGTAACTCATCTGTCAGCAATCCCAATTAAATCCCTTGCAGATGTACTTTTCTTATCAGTAACTTTTAAACGTATTTTTCTGTATTTTTCCATCTTCCAGTTCTGCTTATCTAAGCTAATTCAACACTTTTACTGAGTTCTATCCTACAATAGCAGCATGTTGGGGGATGTGCAATTCCTATGGGCCTCTTCACAGACTTCATTTACAGGTCAAGCTAGCTAGGCCTGCCTGCTCATGTCAGACACTGTGGATCACAGGCCTGCACCTGCCACATTCCCCCCTTTGATTAATCTCACCCTATTACTTAATAAGGTGTGAGATTTAAATCACCTTTAGAAGAATCACATCATGATCGAAGGATTTCGACTAGGACTGGCTCTATATAGGGCCATTATTTTAGTTGCGGTCTTCCGCTCTACTGTACTATCAATAGCATTATGGATAGAACGCATACAACATGGGATTAAACATGGTAATAAGAAAATAACAACAACAAGAATTAGTACCAATATAATGAAAGTTTTAAATCCTCCCAGCCATGAGAAAAGGTTAGCAAACCAGTTAGGAAATTTCAAGGAATGCCAAGTTTGTACTGGCACATAAGCATGTCTTTGCATATCTTTAGCAATCTCTTCAACTACTTGACCCTTATCATCTATTTTCAAACAACAATTAGTCAAATTCAGTTTACCACATACTCCTCCTTCAGCTGCTAACAAATAATCAAGTGCTAAGCGGTTCTGATATATAGCAGTGCGCATCTGAGTACTTTGTCTAGCTAAAAGTGTGAGAGCATGACTAGTTTCATTGGTTATTATTTCAACTACTGCTTGTAAGCGAATAATACGATTAATCATATAGATTGGAGTTCGATAACCATACATACCATCATCATTCCAAGTGGCAGGCCCATAATACTCAATGATTATTTCTGGTGGCCAATCATCACCTTGCCACTTCTCCCACTTGCCTATCTGTAAGGCTTCTCTTTTCTGTCTTAGTGCTCTTTTGTGTCGGTGGGTAGTGTATACTGGGTATCCTAATTGTTCTCCATGTTCAGCGTTTAAAAGAAAGAAAGAAGGTCTGATGGTTCCTAAGACACATGCTCCTCCCCATTGTGGTGGGAGTTGTGCATATGCTCGGTTTCCACAGATCCAATACAGGCCAGGTGGGGCTTGCCAGGCATGGACTTTGGCAAGATTAGTCCATAAATCAGCAAGTTCAGGAAATCTGGCTAATGGGTTAGGAGGTTCAGGGTGTTTGATTCCTGACCACCATGACGTCTTTTTGGTCGTGGCATTATAGTACTTCTGGCTAAGACAGACCAGCTGTCCTACCTTTTGGGTGAACTGGGGTCCAGTTCTGGCATAGCAAAGACGTCCAACGATTGAGTGCGCTAACACCCATTCACTAGTAGTCTTGTGTAATTCAGTCTGATTGTAAATCAAAGAATAATTCAATTCCTGGGCTTCCCATGGCCACTGGTCTCCCATTTGGGTTCCGCCACAGAAATAGCAATCTGAGATTTTAAGACTAGATACTACTGCTCCAGCTAATTCTAAAAATAAATTCTGAGAAGGATGAGGAATTTCAAACTTATTTACATGCATGGCCTCATAGAAGGTATTATGGATGTGATATTTAGATGACTTGTGGGCTTGGGTATTCAATCTGATATACACAATGGTTCCTGGATCTATTGCCCCTCCAGCAATACGTAAACCAAACTTGTATCCTTGTTTCCATGCATAGGGATTGTGTATGCGTAAGTGTAAAGAGTTACAAGCATCTTTCTGACATTTATCATTTGTGGTTGGCTTAGTTAAAGTGGCCATTCGTTTATCTATCTTCTCATCAACTATACCAGTATTCCAAGTAGCATAAAAAACACATTCCCAATACGGGCAATAGTAGTCTGCTGCTGGGGCAGTACTATAGCCTGGTTCCTTTTTACCTGTACACTTCCACCAACCTGTGGCACCTTCTGGACACATGTACTTGTGGTCATTTCGATACGCTTTCTCCCATGTACCACAGGTGGAATAACTATCTCTGTTAATGACATTACATGCATCAAAATTCAAAACAGCAGGTTTAGTAATGTCCTTAAGTGGTGGCGTAGCAGCAATTATAGGTCCATCTGCATCCTTCCATCGTATTTCCAACGTGTAATAGGATGGATTCTGATGCAGATTATAGCATGCTCTAATTTTGCCATAAGTGCAAACATTTAGTTCAGTGGTGTTATAGATACACTGAGTCACTTTTCCCTTGCAGGTATAGTAAGAATGATAAATCAAAGTCTGAGTTACTTTCAGTCCAGTTCGAGTAGAAGTAATGCAGGCAGTACATGGAGGTAAAGCATAAGTCAGTTCAAAACCTCCAAAGTAGGCAACCAGGGCAAAGCAAAAGTAAAGATGCATGTTGATTGGAGTTCTTCTGAATCCTCAGCTTGCTGATCTTGATCACGACGTTCTTTTTCTTCGTCCCGTTTGCTAATAAAGCAATTTAACGGGTGTTGAGTGTTGATTGAAGATCCTCAAGTTGTCCAGCACACCTCAACCAACTTAGCAATTCAGTTGGTTTTGAAGTATGGTTCAATATAGTATCAAAGTAGTGTGCAAAATCGCACGCAGATTGGGTTCGTTGAAACAAAACTGTTGCTGTATGGAAAACAGCAATCCTCTTCGAAAGACTTGGCTGCTGCAAGGCACTGTGATAAAGTGTCTACTTTGCTGGTTGCCGTCTCAGAGTAACTCGCAAGGGTGCATCAAGATGCTGTTCTGCTGTCCACTGCTCAGGTTCAGGATCAGCGGCGGGCTTGACTCTGCTGTGGTGGATCCAGGCATCGATCTCGGCTACCTTTACTGCAGTTGGGGTAGACAGGATGACGGTGTACGGTCCCTTCCAATGGGGTTCCAACGGTGTCTTCTTCCAATCTTTGATCCACACCGAGGTACCAGGCTGATAGGGATGCAAAGGTTCCGTCAAGTTGATAGGCAACTGGTCTTGGATCCACGCATGGAGAGTCTGCAGAACAAAACTAAGAGCTAGGAGTTCTTGTCTGGTTATTTCTGAACCAATTTGGGCTAAACTTCCTTTAATTCCCTGCACTATTGGTGGGGGTTTACCATACAACACTTCGAAAGGGGAAAATCCTGTTGATTTTACAGGAGCTGAGCGTATTCTGAGTAAAGCTATTGGGAGCACTTGGGGCCACTTCAAGTGTGTCTCCTGACAAAGCTTAGACATTTGGGCTTTCAAGGTACGATTCATTCGCTCAACTTTCCCTGAACTCTGGGGTCTGTATGCAGTGTGGAGTTTCCATTGTATCTGCAAAGCTTTTGCTAACTGTTGAGTAACTTGGGAGACAAATGAGGGTCCATTGTCTGACCCTATTACTGCTGGAATTCCAAATCTAGGGACAATCTCTCTCATTAAAACTTTGGTAACTTCTCGGGCTTTCTCGGTTCTGGTTGGGAAGGCTTCTACCCACCCAGAGAAAGTACAGACTAACACTAATAGGTAATGGTATCCATTGGCTCTTGGCATTTCGGTAAAATCAATTTGGAGGTTGTGCATGGGGGTCACACCTCCTGACTGAACTCGGGGTGCCGTTATAAGGCCTTGCTTGGCATTATTCTTGGCACAAGTTTGACATTGACGTGCTACTGAAGCTGATATGGTTGTCAATAGAGGGATGTAAAAATGTGGTCTGAGTGCTTTTTCCATAGCACTCTTTCCATAGTGGGTGGCTTCGTGGAAAGCTTTGACAAAAGCTGGTCCTAACAGTTCAGGAATTACTATTTGTCCAGGGGGTTGACTGCCCTCTGCTGGTGGCAGCTCAATCCATCCATCTTTCAGTACTCCATCTTCTTTGTTACAGTAGTAATCCAATTCTTTGGTGGTATATCGTGGTGTCCATAAATTCAGAGGTACTGGAAATAATGCTGCTTGCATTGGCATAGCTTGTGGTGTAATCTGTCCTATCATAGCTGCTTGTCGTGCTGAGGCATCTGCAAATCTATTTCCTCGGGCAACTTCTCCTTTTCCTGCTTGATGTCCTCTGCAATGCATGACAGCTACACGTGTTGGGGCCCAAACTGCATCAAGTAACATCAATATCTCGGGACCATACTTGACTGACTTTCCTCCGAATGTGATGAGTCCTCTTTCTTTATAGAGAGCTCCATGGGCATGTAAGGTAGTGAAGGCATATTTGGAATCTGTATATACATTTAGCACAAGTTTCTCTCCTAACAATAATGCTCTGGTGAGTGCTATCAATTCGGCTTTCTGGGCTGATGTGCCTGAATGTTCTTTAAAGTTTGTTCGAAATAGGTGTCTTGGATCGAATCATCAATGTAATATCTCCATTCTTCTTCTCGGGGAACTGTCAGCAGCATTATTCCTGCTGGTTTGGCTTGGGGATTTACTGTCATTTGCATTTCTCCTTGTTCGGAGAAAGATATTTGTGCTTGAAGTTTGGCTAACATATCTCGTCCCAGTAGTGGCACTGGACATTCGGGCATGTAAAGGAATTGATGAGTTATTTGCTGTCCTCCTAGACTGCATATTCGATTCTGAAGAAAAGATTTCGTAGCTTTGGCACCAGTTGCTCCTATAATGGTGACTGCCTTTGTAGAAAATGGGGCTATCTTTTTATCTATTACTGAATGTTGTGCTCCAGTATCAACCATAAATTCCATGACTTGGTCTCCTATTTGTATTCCGACCATAGGCTCCTGGAGACCTAAAGCAAACTTGGAGCCCGGTCTGTCCTAATCCACATCATTTTCATCCTGGATCGTTGTGGCCAATGCTTGGATGGCTCCTCCTCTTTCTCGCTGGAATTGTTCTCGATTGGCTCCTCCGCGATTTCGGGGATAGCTTCGTCTTTCTTCTCGCCATTGATGATTGCTGTCGTCATCTTGCTGGGCGTCTTCGAGTTGCGGGCACGTATCTCTCCAATGTCCTTCTTCTCTGCAGTAGGCGCATTGGTTCACGCCTAGCTTCTGGGACCGGCCTCCACCTTGGCCCCGCCCTCTTCCTCTGCTCCGTCGACTAGGGATACCTCCCCTTTTCTGTTCAACTATGGCCGCAGCCAAAAAATCAGCTTTCTTCTTCATCTTTCTATCACATTCTCTCTGTCTTTCATTATCACGATTCACATACACCTTATGAGCGACTTCCAGTAACTGTGTTGCATTCATGCCCGCAAACCCTTCTAATTTCTGTAATTTACGTCTAATGTCTGGTTGAGACTGGTTTACAAAAGCAGAATTCACCATACATAAACTTCCTGGTGCTTCGGGATCATAGGGAGTATACATTCTGTATGCTTCAGTTAATCTTTCGTAAAATTCTGCGGGGCTCTCATCTACACCTTGGATAACTCCTGCAACTTTGGAAAGGTTCATAGCTTTCTGGCCCCCCCTTTTCAGGCCTTGTAAAAAGCCTTGGCGAAAACGGGCTAGGGCTGTGGTTCCTTCTTCTGTATTTGGATCCCAATGGGGGTCTTCATTCGGGAATTCTTTCTGGGCCGCTTCCCGATAATCTATTCTGTCCCGCCCCGGTCCCGGAGCTACAGGGTTATCTGCCATCCATTCAATAGCTGCTTTTCTAATTCGTGCTCGCTCCTCTGTCGTGAATAGGGTGGTCAGGAGCTGGCGGCAATCTGGCCAAGTGGGTTGGTGGGTTTCCATAATAGTAGTTACTAATTCTGTCAGTTCCTGGGGCTTACTAGTATAGGAGGCATAATGCGACCTCCAATTTAACAAATCAGTTGTAGAGAAAGGGATATACACATACGTTAAGGGTCCCGCTACCACCTCCTCATTATCGTTCTTTACGGGCACTCCCGGGACTTGCCGTAAGGGCATCATTTTGGCAGTAGCTGTCTTGTGGGATCTAAGAGTTGTTTTCTTAACTATCTTTCCAGAAATCACTTTCTTTTTCTCGACAGGTTTCACTACTTTGGATGTACACTTCGCTGGCACGCTAGTGCTGGCAACCACTTGTACGCTGTCATCCTCGCTTGGGGCATTTTCATTTTCTTCTTCCTCTACCTCCACATCTGACTCGCTTTTTATAATCTCATCTTCTTCAGCTACTTCCTCTCTCTCCCCTCCGGGAGGTGGGTCAGGGGTTGGGTCCCACGCCGGCTGTCTCTGGGGCTCTGGGGCTCTGGGGCAGGACGCCGGGCTACTCTTATCGGACCTGGGGTTCGAGGCTGTCTGGGAATTATTTCTGGGGAATCAGGATCTACCAGGATGGGCTTCTTCCTGGACTTCTTATCCTGCTCTTTCATTCTAGGCTGTTCTATTTCCTGTCTAGAATCTGTCTTGGCTAACATTATTCTGCACTGTTCCTCATAACAGCGCTGCGCCCAGAGGGGCGGATCTTCACAAATACTTAACCAGGAATCTATATAGGGGTACTGATCGGGGTGCGCTATCCGCACTCTACGGTGTACTAACTGGATAATTTCTACATTGAACGTTCCCTCTCGGGGCCAGGTGGGGTCTAGATCGGGCCACTCCCTAGTACACAAAATCTGCAAACGGGCTGCTGTCATTTTAATACCATAATCTCCAGAATATCCCTCTTTAAAATGTGCGATCATACATTCTAATGGAGTGTTTCTAGTAGACCCCGCCCCTCCCATTTCGATGTGTGCGCGTAACAACAGACAAAAGGGAAAAGGAGGGCGGACCGTGGGTAAGGGGTCCTCACGGTCCTGGAAACGTATAAGGAATACAAATAACAAGACAAGACGACAATCGCTTCCCCCTTTTCGTGACCTGAACGCGGTCGCCCGGTCAAGAAATGCGCTACTCAGGGGTCCGCCTTCACTTGGTCCGTGCTGCCAGACCTCTCATTCACACTTCATTCACACAATCATGCTAGCAACGCATCCCAGAATGCATTCGTTTCTATCTATTCTGACTAGTCTTACCAATTTCCCAATTACAAAAAGGATGGGGGTTTCACCCGGCGAATACCCATGCGGGGTTACTCGGCCCTTCCTTGAGAGGTGATCAGGCTCTCTTACCAATTTCCAATATCTCGAGATTACAAATTCCAAGTTCCAATGGCAGTACTGCTCTTTCTATTTCTGTCTAGACACCAAATCAAAACTATACTCACCGGATCCGGTCCTCAAACTTCCCAAGCAGGCGCATGAGTTGGACCTCGGACTCCCCTCACTCGGGTTCGAGGTGTTGACTCCAGCCGGGCTCGGCACCCGCCGAGGTCCGACCAGCTCCCTCCGATACAAGGGACCGGCGGCGCCAGGGAGCAGCCCTCGTCGGAAGGGCGCGATCCCGGCAGGACCAAGCCTATAGAGGCGGAAAGTCGTGGTATATTGCCCTATATACACTTTGATTCCACAACTTCCCGGCCAACGCACCAAGAATATGTAGCAGCAAAGCGCAGACAAACCAATGATACCAGGAGTCTGTTCAGAAGGTCCAAATCATTTATTTGTGCACAAGTCTCAAGCAAGTCAATTTCAAAATGGCTGAGCAAAGTTTTCTAGCATTACAACAACTTTTATAGACTTCTGTTCCATTCTAGGTATAGAAAAACATTTCATTGGTCCCGTTACTCTCCCGTACCTCCCGTACCCCTTCCATTGGTCCCGGTACTGATAAGATTATCCAATTATGTTCCTTCAGTGGGCTCGGCACCTGCATACCCTCCTTCTAGTCCCAATTACAATGGTCAGTTCATCAACTTGTTACTTTCATACTTTCAAGGCCATAGAGCCAATTTGTGCATGTAGGGGAGCAGGGCTCTGTAACTCATCTGTCAGCAATCCCAATTAAATCCCTTGCAGATGTACTTTTCTTATCAGTAACTTTTAAACGTATTTTTCTGTATTTTTCCATCTTCCAGTTCTGCTTATCTAAGCTAATTCAACACTTTTACTGAGTTCTATCCTACAATAGCAGCATGTTGGGGGATGTGCAATTCCTATGGGCCTCTTCACAGACTTCATTTACAGGTCAAGCTAGCTAGGCCTGCCTGCTCATGTCAGACACTGTGGATCACAGGCCTGCACCTGCCACACTGAAGAGCACTTCAAAGATGGAAAAACCCTTAGGGGTATGTTTACTAAACCGCGCAAATGTGAGGGGCGCACATGAGCGTGCGCTAAGGTACCTTAGCGCACGCTAATAGTGCATTTTTGGTGCCCCGCACACGTGCGCACCGCCCGTAAAAGTGCGCGGTGCGCTGATGTGCGATAGAGGCGTGGAAAGGCATTTCGAGGGTGGAGGAAGGCTCCTGAGGGGCAGGGGGACGGGGTCAATGGGTGGAGAGTGGGAGGGGAGAGGCTCCCCGTACAGGAGCGGGGCTGAATTTCGGTCCAAAAACTACCGCGAGTGAAAACCTCGCGTTAGAGCCAATGTAAAGGGAAGAGAAACCATTTCCTTCAGCAATGTACAGCAAAACCGGGGAAACCTACAAAACGTGGAGCAGTGTGATACATGTGCACAGAACAAAATAGCAAATAAAACGTGAAAATGACCACAAAAAAATGCTAATAAATTATAATCTAGCTGGGCAACATTGATATCAATGGGCAACAATAAAAAACACTTCCAGGAAAGCTCCAAAAAAAAAGAAATGATTTTTGGAAGGGTCTACGCTCCGTAGACCCTTCCAAAAAACAATTCTTTTTTTTGGAGCTTTCCTGGGAGTGTTTTTTATTGTTGCCCACTGATGTCACTATTGCCCAGCTTGGTCATGGTATTTTTCCCCTTTTTTCGATGTCATTTATGAGTTTATTTGCCCTTTTGACTCCATACAAGGAGTCAAAAGGTACTCTATTATTAAAGTTTATGTTATCTGTAAACCGCCACTGAACTCTGGAAGTGGCTGTATAGAAAAGATGTATAAATAAATAAATAAATGAGCCCACAGTAAAATTGTGCAGAGCAGGGTTTCTGACTCGTCCGGCCAGGTTTCCTATCTCCAGGGACTGCACTGTCTTTGTGGCCACAGTGTGGTGCAGCAGACACAGCCAGTGCCTGTAGGACCAGAGGATCATAGGTTCAAATCCCAGCTGGGGCTCCTGCCAACCCAGTCCCAATAGTTTTACCCACCACTAAACAGTGATAGTAAAGACACTCCTTTATTGCACAGAACATAAGCATGGTTCAAACAACCATATTTTACCCTACACCACACACAAACCATAACAATGGGCATTACTGACAGCCGAGTACCCCAAATTCAGTCCTGGAGTGCCACAACTCAATCAGGTCATATGCTTTTTCCCAGATAAGGACATGTCTGCATGTTGGCGGAAGAGTACAGGTGGTGGAGGGGGCAGTGGCTGCAAGCCACAGCACACAGTGGCCTAGGCCTGTGCAGGCTGGCACCATCCACCGCAACAGACAGGCTCTGTTGGATGCACAGTCATGGACTCCCCAGGGAATGCAGCAGATCTGTGGCAACACAGTGGTTCAGTGCACACAGACAGTGTGTGCAAGAACAGAAGGTCACAGGTACAAAGCCCAGCTGGAGTCACTGCCAATCCTGTCCACATATTTTTCCCACAACTAAACCGTGAAAGTATGGACATGTGGCAGGTGTGACATGTCTGACATGAACAAGCAAGCCTAACTAGCTTGACCTGTAAATGAAGCTTGTGAAGAGGCCCATAGGAATTGCACATCCCCCAATATGCTGCTGTAGAATTAAGAATTTAGTGAAAGTATTGAATTAGCTTAGACAAGCAGAACTGATGGAAAAATACAGAAAGTAATGTTTAAAATTGCTGACAGAGAAGTTATAGAGCCCTGCTTCCCTACACGTACAAACTAGCTGAGTGGCCTTGGAAGTAACAAGATGGTGAACTGACCATTGTATTGGGGACTAGAAGGGGGGTAGCAGGTGCCGAGCCCACTCTGAGAATATAATTGGATAATCATATCAGTACCGGGACCAATAGAAGGGGTACGGGAGGTACGGGAGGTTACCGGGACCAATGAAATGTTTTTCTATACCTAAAATGGAGCAAAAATCTATAAAAGTTGTTGTATTGCCAGAGAACATCGCTCAGCCATTTTGAAATTGTCTTGCTTGAGACTTGTGCACAAATAAATGATTTGGACTTTCTGAACAGACTCCTGGTATCATTGGTTTGTCTGCGCTCTGCTGCTACAGACAAACCTTTATTGCTGAGAACATACGCATGGTTAATACGCCTATATTTTACCACACCAAACACAGACACCATAAACAGGCACATTACCTAGAGCAGAGTGTCCCAAATGCATTCCTGGAGGGCCCCACACCATTCAGGTTCCATGCTGCCTCTACTAAAGATGCCTGTGCTGCATATCTCTGCACCACCCCCATGATATGCAGATGTAGCTCATGCATATTTATGAGGGACAGCATGAAAACCCGAACAGTGTCTGGAACACCAGGACTGGAGTTGGGAAACCCTGCCGTAAAGCAGCAGCCAACAGGGCCAGACACACCCACACACACACCCACAGGCCCCATTGGCCAATGCCTCCTGGAGAGGCAGGACATTGGGCCCTGCTTGTATCTCCCAATACTAGCAGTTGCATACCTTAGCAATGCCACCCTACACCTGGGTATACAGTACACAGCTATCAGACGTTTCCTATGATAACTGGCAGATAGCAAGTCCTACGTTAAGCACATTTTGCTCATTGAGCTCCACCATAACAATCATTCTGATGTCTGTGGTGTGTGCTGCAGGTCTGGTCTCTAACAGTGTTTAGGCAAGGTGCAGATGTCCAAGACATCAAAAAGGTTAGATAGAATTTGTCACGTTCCTTCTCACTTCTCACCACCACCAAAATATTGTCTATTAGACAACTTTTTCGTGGTGGTGAGAATCGAGGAGGACTGTGACACATTCTATATACCCTTTCGATGTCTAGGACATCTGTACCTTGCCCACTCACGATCTTAAATGACAGAGGTGTAAGGTAGGGGTCTCCAAATCCAGCCCTGGAGGGCCACAATCCAGTCAGGTTGGCAGGATCTCTCTAATGCATATATGTCTCATGAATATTCATTAGGGATATCCCGAAAACCTGAATGGTCTGCAGCTCTCCAGGACCAGGGTTCCCTACCCTTGCCTTAGTGTGTTTAAAACATTTATCAAATGTTCCGGTACAATTTCAGTCACGGATAAACATGAGAACATACAATATGGCATACTGGGTCAGACCAATGTCCATCAAGCCCAGTATCCTGTTCCCAGCACTGGCCAATCTAGCTCACAAATACCTAGGAATTTCACCAAAGGACACAGGTTCTACAGTGCTTATATTTGGGCAAGCAATGGATTTCCCAGGTCCCCTTAAATAATGGTTTATGAACCTTTCCTCCAGGAGCTTGTCCAAACCTTTTTTAAACCCAGCTACACTAATAGCTTTTACTATATCCTCTGGTAACAAATTCCAAAGTTTGATTAAGCGTTGAGTAAAAAAAATATATTTTCTCTTATTAGTCTTAAATAGGTTACACTGTAGCTTCATTGCATGTCCCCTGCAAATGCAATGTGTGCTTTTGAGTCAGTCCTGACACCTGGTGACCCAGAAGCTCCTGGGTTTTCTTGGCAGTGTTACAGGAAGTAGATTGCCAGGTCTTTTTTCCAAGGCAATGGAGGGTTAAGTGACTTGCCCAAGGCCACAAGAAGTGCTAGTGGGAATTAAACCCTAGTTGCTTGGTTACCAAGCCAGTGTTCTAATCACTAGGCTACTCCTCCACTCCACATGTCCTCTAGTCTTTCTATATTTTTATGGTGTAAACAATCGATCTATGTTTACCCATTCCACTCCATTCATTCATTTATAAACCACTATCATATATCCCCTCAGTCTTCTCTTTTTAAGGTTGAAGAGCCCTACCTTTTCAGCCTTCCCTTATAGAGGTAGCCTTCCATCCCCTTACCATTTTGGTGGCTCTTCTCTATGCCTTTTCTAATAATGCTATATCCTTTTTAAGATACGATGACCAGAATTGTACACAATATTCAATGTGTGGTTGCACCACAGAATAATACAGAGGCATTATAATATCCTTGGTCATATTCTCCATCCTTCCCTTATGATTCCTAGCATTCTATTTGCTTTCTCGGCCTCCGCTACACACTGGGTGGAAGGATTCAACATGTTATCCATGATGACGGGTTTTTAAAATGTGTGGACCCTGACCACTTACCAAAGTCTTGTCCTTTGTGCCAACAATTGACAAAAAGAAGCCTACAGAACAGAGCCAGACAGTATAGTTCACCGTTTGCCCTGGACTCTATTTCAGTGGCTTCCACATCATCGAGTACATCGGCCTCATGGTTCTCGGGTCCCCTCAAAGTCCAAACATAAGAGTAAATCTAAGACATTGGCATCGAAGACCAATACCGAATCAAGAGGTAAGTCCCAGCATCAGCATTGAGACTCATTGAATGGTGCTTTTGATGCAGACCAGCCAGACAAACAGCCTCAGCGGGAGGATCTCTCCTCCAAAGCATAGGATGGGCTCTGGGATACTCCTGAGGAATTAACCTCTGGAGAGCTGTCAGTTCCATGCTCTGGGATGGTGGTTGAAAGCCCTGTAGGTGAATCCACCCAGACATCAGCATCTCCCTAGATCAGTGCATTCTGGCTATCGAGAAAAGTTTGGCTGCACTCCTGGAAGCCTCAGTACCAATGGTACTGACCACTCCAGCAATGCAGGCTTTGGCACCTTGCCTACAGTCAACGGTACCGGCCCCAATGCTGGTCCTCGAGTCTGCATCAGTAGACCTCTTGAAACTGATGCCTCAGTTGGAACCGACTGATAACACCGGTACCCAAAAGGCTAACAACTTCTTATCAGACTCTGACACAACTTCTTCCGATTCCAATGAGGAATCCCTCAATTCCCAGGAACTTCCTTACATTCCTTTGGATCCGTCCCCTCCTCATAAGTAGTACAGATCCCCAGCAAAGGACATGTCCTTTCAAGATTTCATCCGGGACATGGCAGCAGGACTGCAGATCACTGTGGCTTCTGAAAAGGAACCGAAGGCATAAGAACTGGAGATCTGCAATACCTGCCCATGCCAAAGAAGCAGCTACTTTACTGGTGCATTGCATCTTATAAGACCTTATGGTCCGCATGTGGGAAGCTCCTCTCATGGTTCTGCCCATCAGTAAAAGGCTTGATACCGTGTACCGAGTTCCAGAGGGTTCAGGCTTCCAGAAGCCTCAACTTCCACACCACTCAGTGGTGGTAAAATCGGTGATGCACCAAATTAAGAGTTCAAAAAATCATTCTTCCATGCCTCCAGGTAAGGACTTGAGAACACTTGATGCCTTTGGCCATTGATGTTGTCAGGCATATATGCTGACACCTACATGCTCTACATTGGCATGTTTTTAAAGGATGTCACCAGAGATCTGGAGATGTTTGCACCCATTCTTCTAGATGATAAGCGCACTGCATTCCAAACATTTATCAGGCAAAATACCTCAAAATTTACTACTACTACTGAATATTTTTACAGTGCTACTAAACATATGCAGGGCTGCACAGATACATGTAAAAGACGGTCCCTGCTCATCAGAGCTTACAGTCTAGTCAAGACAGACAACACAATAGCTGTAGACATAGGATACATCTAGGGGGAATGATAAGGAAACACGAAAGATATCAGGTGAATCAAGATCCAAAAGCAGCAGCGAAGAGATCATTTTTCAGACTGGATTTGAAAAGGGTCAGAGAAGGCACCTGACAAACAGACTCAGGTAGTTTTTCCAGGCACAAGGAGCAGCAAGGTGAAAGGAGTGAAGTCTGGAGTTAGCAATAGAAGAGAAGGGCACAGATATAAGTGATTTGCCAGAACAGTAGAGTTCCTGAGGAGGGTGTAGGGAGACATAAGAAAGGAAGAGGGGTAATATGAGCATGACGAGGCTGGCGGAAAATTAACTACACAGCAGAGTGTTGAACAGATTGAAGGGGGGGGGGGGAGAGATGATTCAGAGGGAGACCAAAAAGGAATAGGTTGCAATAGTCTAGATGGGAGGTGACTAAGGAGTAGATAAGTGTCTTAGTAATGTGTTCAGAAAGGATAGGGTGAATTTTGTTGATGTAGTAGAGAAGGAAATGGCAGATTTTAGATATAAGTTGGATATATGTGGAGAAGGAGAGAGAAGAGTCAATGACGGCACCAAGGTTGCGAGCTGAGGAGACAGGAAGGAGTACAGAGTTATCCACATAGACTGAGACAGGTGGAAGGGGAGATGAGGGTTTAAAGGGAAAAATAAGAAGCTCAGTTTTGGCCATGTTCAATTTCAAGTGACGGTGAGACATCCAAGCTGCAATGTCAGAATGGCAGGCAGAGATCCTGGCCTGGATTGCCAGAGAGGTTTCAGGTATAGAGAGATAGATCTGAGAGTCATCAGTGCAAAGATAGTACTGAAAGCCATGGGAAGAAATGAGTGCACCAAGGGACTCAGTATAGAGAGAGAAAAGGAGAGGACTCAAGATATATCCTTGGGGTTCACCACCTGAGAGCGGTATAGCAGTAGAGGAGGATCCACCAGAACAAACACTGAAAGAGCGATGGGAAAGATATGAAGAGAACCAGGATAGCACAGAGCCTTTAAAACCAAGTGGGAACAAGGTATCAAGGTGAAGGTTATGATCAACAGTGTCAAAAGCAGCAGAAAGGTTAAGAAGGATGAGGATTGCATAAAGGCCCTTGGATTTTACCAGGAACGGGTTACTGGAGACTTTGGCAAGAGTCGTTTTGGTAGAATGTAAAGGATGAAAGCTGGATTGTAGAGGATCCAGAAGGGCTTGAGAGGAGAGAAAGTCAAGGCAATGGTGATGAACTGCACATTCAAGTAGTTTAGAAATGAAGGGGAGGAGGGAGATGGGTCGATATTGAGAAGGACAGGTAGGGTCTAGTGAGGGTTTTCTTGACCACAGTATGCTTGAAGGCTGTAGAGAAGGTTGCAGTGGAGAGCGATAGGTTGAGAATTTGAAAGATGGAATGGACTACAGGAGATGGAGCTAAGGAGACAGATGGGAATAGGATCAGACGAGCAGGTAGTGAGTTTGTATGAGGGAAGAAGGTGAGTGGTTTCCTCTTAAGAAATCATAGAAAAGGAAGAACGGGTAGCAGAGGTAAGGGGGAACGTTGGGAGTGAAGAGAGGGAGGAAGGAAAGCAGCTGACCTCACATGGAATTGGAGTGTGATCTTGTGGATTTTGTCATGGAAGTAGTCATCCAGAATCTGGACAGAAAGGAAGGGAGGGGTCAGAGGCAGAGGTACCTTGAGGAGAGAGTTGAGATTTGTAAAGAGATGGCGCGGGTCAGAGTTAGTCAGATGGACATAATAGTCTTGTTTGGCGATTTCTATGGTTGACTAGAAAAGAGAAGCATGAATGTGAAGTGTAGAAAGTCCGCAAGGGTGCGGGATTTGAGCCAAGCATGCTCAGCTGAGCGGGTGCAGGAACGAAGATAGAAGGTAGTGGAAGACAGCCAGGGTTGAGGTAGAGCATGGGTGGCAAGAGCATCCAGAGCAGAGGAGAGTGCAGTGTTATAGGAAGCTATTGCCTCAAAAGACTCAGATGACATAGTGGAGGAAAGAGGTGATGAGACAGTGGAGGAGAGAGCCAATGGGTCAATAGCATGAAGATTTCTAAAGAGGATGGAGGAGACAGGGTGGGGTTGAGGCCATGAGTGTTGAAGAGTGAAGCTTAGCAGGTGATAGTCCGATAAGGGAAGAAGTGAGGTACAAACGTTTGCGCATAAGTAATTAGAGAGGAATAAAGGTTAAGACAGTGACCTTGCTGGTGAATAGGGGCAGTAGAGCAAAGCTGGAGGTTGAATGATGAGGTAAGGGAGAGGAGCTTTAAAGCATAAGGGTCAGAGTTATCAATATGAATGGTAAAATCCCTGAAAATAAGGGAGGAGGAAGATTAATCCAGAAAGAAGTAAAGCACGCATCAAAGTCAAAGAGAAAAGTAGAGATGGACTTGTCAGGGAGTCGATAAATAACAGCTAATTAGATAGGTAATGGAGTAAAAAGCCGAATGGAGTGGACTTCAAAGGAGGAAAAAGAGTGAGACTGAGGCAGAAGGAGGGGTTGAAATTGACAAGAAGGAGAGAGTAGAAGCCTGACACTACCACCATGGCCAGTGGAATGAGGCGTGTGGCAGAACTGATAGCTGCCATGACAGAGAGCAGTGACTGAAGCTGAGTCTTCAGGGAGGAGCCAGGTCTCAGTTAGAGCAAGGAGATGAAGGAATCATGAATAAAGGCAAGTTTATTTGAGATGGAGTGTGCATTCCACAAGGTACATGAGAAAGGGAGGGAGGGAGAGTTAAAGAAGAGGGATATGAATAAGGATAGCACAGAACCCTTAAAACCAAGCAAGGAATAGGTATCAAGGAGAAGGTTGTGGTCAACAATGTCAGAAGCAGCAGAAAGGTCAAGAAGGATGAGGATTGAGTAAAGGCCCTTCAAATTTGTCAGATACAGGTCACTGGAGACTTTTGCAAAAGCCATTTCTGTAGAATGTAAAGGATGAAAACTGGATTATAGAGGATTATAGAGGATAGAAGGGCTGAGAGGAGAGAAAGTCATGTTATCCCTGTTTAAAGAACCTTGTTGTAATGTAAATCCTTTGCAGTCTTGCCTGCACTGAACAAATGTTATATGTAAACCGCACTGATTGCAAATAGCGCAATATAGAAGAATCAAATAAATAAATAAAATAAATAAACAGTCGAGGCAACGGCGGTGAGCCGCATGTTCAAGTAGTTTTGAAACAAATGGGAGGAGGGAGATGGGTTGAGAGTGAGGACAGCTAGTGTCTACTGAAGGATTCTTGAGAAGAGGAGTGACAACAGCATGCTTGAAGGCTGCCAGGAAAGTTGCAGTGGAAAGCGATAGTTTGAGAACATGAGAGATGGAAGGACTATAATGGAGGAGATGGAACTAAGGAGCTGGGTGGGAATATGATCAGAGGAGCAAGTACTGAGTTTGGATGAGAAAACTACCAATACAGGCCTCTGCACCCAATTCATGAAATGCATGACAGTAGTTGCAGCCTAATTCTGCACTTCGGGGATCTTCATCTTCCCTTACTTAGCTGGCTGATCAGGGGAGACTCCCTCCAAGAAGTAAAACGCTCCCTTCATCACACCATCACCGTGCTCCAAAAACCTAGGATTTGTCCTAAATTTCACAAAGTCACACCTTGTTCCAACACAATGGTTGGAGTTCATCGGAGCACTCTTGGATACTCAGCAGGACAGAGATTTCCTGACTCATGATTGCTTGTACTGCCTTGTAGAGCTGGTTAACCACATACAACAACAGAATCATGTAACAGCCCAAGAGATGTTATGCCTCTTGGGACACATGGTTTCAACAGTCCATGTAGTCCTTTATGCTCGTCTGCACATGCAAACTAAGTTGGGGAGCACATCTGAATAATCTAACTACACAGGGTCTGTGGACACATGAGGAATTGGCATTGCAGATAAACCTCCTCGAACTACATGCACTAACAAACACCCTTCGTGTTCTTCAACCCCAACTTTTAGGCCAACAGGGGGAAACAGGATCCTGTCCCCTCTGCCAAGAAGCGCTTTGCCTCTGTTTTTTTTTGCCATTGCACACTGATTTCACCTCAGAATGGTGTACCTCCCGAGCGAACTCAATGTCCTTGCAGACAGACTAAGCTGTATCCTTTGTTCACATGAGTGGACCCTACATCGTAACTTAGCTGCTTGGATCTTCGAAACATAGGGAACCCCACTCATAGATCTTTTTGCCACTCCGCAGAACACACAGCTTCCACTTCCATCCCTGTACAGACAGGCCCTGGATGCCTTCCTTCTTTATTGGGGATAGGGATTACTTTATGCATTCCCACCCACATCCTTGATACCCAAGATGCTGCTCAAGCTGTAGGTCGACAAGGGCTCCATGATTCTCATAGCCCCTTTTTGGCCCCATCAGCCATAGTTGTTCTGCTTCTTCACTTGGTGCAGACTCAACATCTCAGCCTCACATGTGCAACTGACTTCCTCTCCCAGGATCAAGGGATGCTTCTCCATCCCAATCTGCATGCCCTTCCCTCAAGGCATAGCTGCTGAAGGCGTAGTTTTTGCTGACCTCGACCTGCCACAGGAGGTCAAGGATATCCTGCTTGCTTCATACAAGCCATCGACAAGATGATCTTATGCCTTCAAATGGTGAAAGTTTGCCCTCTGGTGTTCCCCAAAGGTCAATGACCCTTTGCCTGCCCAGTGGAATCCCTTCTTCAATATCTCCTCCACTTATCCTTGGCAGGTGTTTAGACTAACTCAGTCAGAGCTCATCTTAATGCCATTGTGGCCTATCACAAACCACTAATAGCACACTTCATGCGGAGTCTCCTGCTGTCCATTCCACCTATTAAGCTACCTCTGGTGGCCTGGGACCTGAATGTGGTTCTTGCTCAGCTTCTAAAAAACTTTCCTTCGAGCCTTTAGCCACTATTCTACTAAAGTTCTTGTCATGGAAGGTAGTCTTCCTCATAGCTGTCACTTCAGATTACCGCATCAGCAAACTTAATGCCCTGGTAGCAGATCTGTCATATACCCAGTTCGACAATGACAAGGTGGTCCTCCATACCCATCCACAATTCATTCTGAAAGTGGTCGCCTCCTTCCATTTGAACCTACCAATTTTCTTTCTCAAACCACATGTGTCTCACGCAGAAGCAGCGCTACATACTTTAGACTGTAAGTGAGCACTCGCTTAGTACTTGGATAAAACCAAGGTTTACAGGAAGTCCTCACAGTTGTTCATTTTCTTTGTTACGGGTCACCTTGGATTACCAATGACAAAGCAAACAATATCCAGATAGTAGCAGGCTGCATTTCTTTTGCTTATGCACATTCCGGACTCTCCCTGGAGGGTCACTTTACTGCTCATAATGTGCGGGCCATGGCAACCTCAGTTGCCAACCTCCATTCTGTCTCAGTTGCTGAGATCTGTCAGGCAGATCTCCATTCATATTTTTGCTGCACATTGTCAATGGGACAGGGACTCCCTTCGGAACGCTGTTTTTGCCATGCTGTACTCCAGCACTTTTTTTGGGATGTAGACTTAACTCCTACCCTCCATCCTGAAATTCTACAAGAGACCAGACTTCCATTAGGGGTGCTTTAGCAGACTGGAATTGAGCCCAATGAGCCATATTGTGTCCACATTCGGTTCTCTGCTTTAGCTTCAGGGATCATACTGCTCCCCCACATGTTTGGTACCTGGGAGCTAGTAAGTCCCATATGTGAAGATTGCATTCCTGCTTGTTCCTGGAGATAACTTAGTTACTCACCTGTAACAGGTAATCTCCGGGAACAGCAGAAATCAATCTTCACAAACCACCCTCCTTCAATAGGAGTTGTAGGGTATGTTAATTTTCCATCTGTCTCTCAGCTACAAACTCAACTGACAAGAGGAGTTGAGAAAGCGGAAAGGCAGATGCACAGGCACAGTGTGCTGCTCCCAAAGGCTTTACTATTGGATGCTGGAGAGCGTTCCTGCGCGGACTCCATTGATACCAGCATCACCCATTTATAAAGACTGATTCCTGCTGTTCCTGGAGATCACCTGTTACAAGTGAGTAACTATGCGGCCTCGGCTAATGCGCTTTATTTTGCTTACGATGCGCTTAAGTTCAACTCATTTCATTCTCTTTGTAGTTGTAGAGGAGTGAAATTATTAGTTTCTTGGTACTGGATCATTTGAGGCACCATTCGTGGTGTGATCCATAACAGCCATATGTGAGCATGCAGTGTTTTCCTCTTTATTCTGTCCCTTACATTTGGCATGTTCATTTTTTCCCAATGGTTTGGCCATCTCTGAATTATTCTCCCCAGTGTTTGTTGTTAAATGCCGTCGAGGTGATTTATAGTATATTGATTTTACTGATAATTAAGTACAGTCTAATGTGCTTTTATATTCTATGATTAATGCTATATAGACTGTTACAAGTCTTAAAGTTATTTTAGAGTGTATACTGCCAATGATTTTACAGGTTCTCCTCATAACAAGACTCTTTTTGCGTTTATGTTTTATGGTATTATTAATATTGTTCAGTTATGCCTTCTCATAATAATATTTTAAATACTTTTTGTTGTTGTTGTTAAGTGCCATCAAGTTGGTGTCGACTCATAGCGACTCTCTGAATAGTTGTCCTAAATTGTGTTCGGTCTTCAGCCAGGTGGCTCATTGTTGACAGACTGGCACCCACAGCTGCTGTTATTTTATCGATCCATCTCATTACTGGCCTTCCTCTTTTGCGCTGACCTTCTTCTACCTTGCAAAGCATGATGTCTTTCTCTGGAGACATTATGCAATGAGAGAGATCATTAAAGTATGAAAGTAGAAGTCTTATCATCTGAGCTTCTAAAGAAAGCTTAGGTTTGATCTCCTTTAGTACTGTCTGGTTTACTCTTCGGACACTCCATGGTATACACAGTATTCATCACCAGCACCATAATTCAAAGGCATCAATTTTCTTCCTGTCTTTCTTTTCCACTGTCCAACTTTCACATCCATATGATGTTATTGAAAATGCCATGGCTTGAACAAGTCAAATCTTTGTTTGGAAAGAGACATCTCTGTTCTTGAGAATCTTGTCTAGGTCCTTCATAGCCATTCTGCGAAGAGCAATGCACCATCAGATTTCTTGACTAGTTGAATTGATAGTTGATCCAAGTAGGTTAAAGTTGTCAACTATTTCAATTTCTTCTCTATCAACGATGAACTCATTCATTTTGCCAGTTGTCAGGATCTTTACATCGTCTTAACATTAAGGTACAGGCCCATTTTAAGACTATGTTCCTTGATCTTGAGAAGCAAATGTTTCAAATGGTCTTCACTTTCAGCCAGTAATGTGGCATCAGCAGCATAGTGAAGGTTGTTGATGAGCCTTCCAACAGTCTTCACACCACTGTTGTCTTCATACAGTCCTGCTTCTCTGATGATTTGTTCTGCATATAAATTAAAGAGGTGGGGGGAAAGTGTGCAGCCTTGTTGTACACCTTTGCTGATTTTATTGTTTCTCCTACTTCCATTCGAACTGTTGCTTCTTGATCAGTGTAAAGGTTGTGCAAGAGAATGATAAGGTGTTCTGCTATACCCATGCTTCTTAATATGGCCCAGAATTTCTCATGGTTTACAGTCAAAAGCCTTGCTGTAGTCAATAAAACACATATAGATATCCTTTTGGTATTTTTTTGTCTTTTTAAGGATCCATCTCACATCTGCGATAATGTATTTCGTTCCTCTCCCTTTCTTGAACCTTGCTTGCACTTCAGACAGTTCTGTAGTCTCTGCTGAATGATCTTGAGTAGAATCTTGCTGGCATGTGGGATCAGAGCAACTGTGTGATAATTTCCAGTCAGTTGGGTCACCTTTCTTCAGTATTGGTATAAACACAGATCTTTTCCAGTCAGTTGGCCATGAATTTGTCCTCCAAATTTCCTGGCAGAGCTTTGTAAGCATGCTAACAGCTTCATCTGATTGTTGTAATAACTCAATGGGAATGCCATCAATGCCCGGTGCTTTGTTCTTTCATAAGGCTTTCAATGCTACTTCGACGACTTATTTCATCACCAATAGTTCCTGATCATAAGGTATAGGTTGAAACGGCTGTTGGTCCACTTGATCTTTATGGTATAATGGCTCTGTATATTCTTTCCACCTTTTCATGATCTTCTCAGCATCATTCAACATGGATCTTTGATCATCTTGTAGCATTCCGATTTGAGGCTGGAATTTTTTCTTTAACTCTCATAGCTTTAGAAAAGCAGATCTTGTTCTTCCTCTAATAGTTTCTGATTCTATTTCCTTGCATGTGTCATTGTAGTACTTTTCTGTGTCCTGTCTTGCTGCATGTTGGAAATCTCTGTTGAGTTCTGTGATTGCCTCTCTTTCTCCTCTGGCTTTAGCTTCTCTGCGTTTCTGGACAATTTTCAGAGTTTCTTCAATCATCCATTTTGGCCATTTTTGCCTTTCTACCTTATGTAGAGACTTATCGCTTTCTTCCAATACAACCTTCTTGATGTCATCCCATAACTCTTCTGGAACTCTGTCATTTGTATCTAAAGCAGCAAATTGATTTCTCAGACAGTCTTTAAATTCCAGTGGTGTATTCTCAAGGTCATATTTTACTACATTCATGAATGACTTGCTCTTTTTCAACTTTAGCTTGAGTTTGCATACTAGTAGTTGGTGATCTGTACAACAATCAGCTCCAGGTTTTGTCTTTGTTGACGTTATCAAGCTTTTCCATCGTTGTCTTCCACAGATGTAGTCAATTTGATTTCTGTACAATCTATTGGGTGAAGTCCACGTGTACAGTCGGCGCTTGTGCTGCTGGAAAGAAGATGTTTGAGATGAATAGATCATTGGTTTTACAAAATTCTATCAGTCTTTCTCCAGCTTCGTTTCTGTTGCCAAGTTCATATTTTCCAACCACTTTGCCTTCTACTTTGTTGCCAACGTTTGCGTTCCAGTCACCCATGACTATCAAGATATCCTGTTTGCATGTTCTGTCAATTTCAGCGTGTACTTGTTCATAGAACTCTTCAACTTCTTCCTCTTCTACAGCTGTTGTTGGTGCATATACCTGAATTATAGTTGTGTTGATGGGTTTTCCTCGCAGACAAATAGAAATTAAGCATTCACTGACTGCATTATATTTCATTACAGTTCTTGCAAGTTTCTTCTTAACTATAAAAGCAACACCATTTCTTCTTTGTCTTTCATTTCCAGCATAGTAAACCATATGATCATCGGTTTTCCTGTGATTTCTGACCAATGTGATGTCTTCATTAATAAGATTTTGGTTGAGATCACTCACTCTCTACTGTTGTTCTTGTGTACCTCTTAGTGCTTCTTTTATCCCTCTATCATCTAATGGTCCAACTGACTCACACAGATTTTTTGCTACAATTGTACTTGAAAAAGTATTTATTATGTGCTTTTACTTCCACAGCAAGCATTTTTTCAAATTCTCTCTTTGCCTGCCTTATCAATGCCTTGCACCTAACTAGCCAATGCATGTGTTGTTTTCACTTGTCGTCATTTGGCTTCTTTTTCCATCTCCTGAAAGATGCTTTTCGACGATAATGGCTCTCTGATCTCACCTTTAAATCATGCTGGCAGTTTTTTTGGCCTTCCTTCCACTTTTCTTAAAGCATAAAATACAGCTGGTCTGGGCATCCAAAATAGTACTTTTAAACAACACTAATGCTTGATGTAAATTTTAACCTTTGCAGCTGCTCCTTTTAGTTCTTCATTTTATCAAAGTTTCCCATTTTTATTATTATTTTTATTTTTTATTTATGTAACAATATGTTTATTGAAAGGATATAAATATAATACAATCATAAACATTGGCGGTAATGCACAATTCCTAAGGAAAATACAAAATACATAGAAACATAGAAACTTGACAACAGAAAAAGACCACATGGCCTATCTAGTCTGTCCTTCCATATCAACCACTACAACAGTCCCATTTTTTCCTTTAGAGATCCTCTGTGTTTGTCCCATTCTTCTTTGAATTCAGATACTGTCCTCATCTCTACCACCTCCACTGGGAGACTATTCCACGGATCCGCCACTCTATCCGTAAAGAAATATTTCTACAGTTCACTCCTGAATCTATCCCCTTTCACCCTCATCCTATGTCCCCTAATAGCAGAGCTTGCTTTCAATCGAAAGAGGCTCTCCTCCTGTGCATTTATGCCAAAGAGGTATTTAAACGTCTCAATCGTATCACCTCTATTCCTCCTTTTCTCTAAGGTGTACATATTGTGAGACCATGCCGGTCCTAGGCGGTTGCCTAGACCCGGGATAGCCTGGAGTTGTGGTAAATAAAGGACACTGTAGTCGTGATCCAAATGAAATTAAAGTTGGGTTTTATTCCCCTTCCCTTGAGGATGTCGTAGAATAAGGGACAACATAAAGAACGGTTGTTTTCACCCGGGTAAAGGATGTTTAACCAATAATAATCATGCTTCTTTCCAGCAATAAAGTCCAACACTTTTCAATGTGCAAAATACAGTTTCTTTCTTGCTCTTTCCGTTTAACAAAGACTCTCTATATCATCAGTCACGCATACAGCACATTTCATGGGTTCAAGGATATTTTCTGAGCTATTGCTCTCCCATTGCATAGGGCTAAGACCTGTCCCTGTATAAGGACACGGAGCCCCTATGAAGCTGCTCTCTATGGCTTGCTCTGGGGAAACCTCAGTTGCCACCAGTGGGAGCTGCTTTTGTATGTCCCGGATATCAGGAGCTGTGCTGGGGATTTCTTCCCACGGCTTGGGCAAATAAGAGTTCCCTTGCTGGTTATAAGCCTGACTTCTATCCCGGAGACTCCCTTTTCTCACCTTAGCAAAAACAGGGTACTTATCTTTTCCTTTGGAGAAGATGATCTCAAACCCCTCTGCTTCCAGCCAAGGCTTCCTCTCTGCCCTGTAGCCTGCTCTTCTGTGGGAACCCTGGTTACGATGTCTGGCTGAGGGAAACTCACTTCCTGCTTCCCATCTGCTTCTTTGGACGTGACCTCTGCCTTCTGTTAACTGGACAGTTTGCCTTGGTGTGAGGACCCCTCTGGCTGGGAAGACCTTGCTGCAGTTTTGCTTATCCCACCTGGGTTGGCCAGCCTGTCTTTCTCCAGCCCTGGTTCTCCAAGGTAACGTGTCTTCCTGCAATTGCTTGGGATTTCTACTCTCACCTTCTCTCCAAGCCTGCCTGAAACAGCAGTCAGAGTTCCTTTGGTCTCTGCCTTCCTCCTGGCATTCAAGCTCCGGCTCCAGCCCTAATCCAGGCTCCAGCTTCCACTGCCAATGCTCATTCTGCTGCCTCCAACTCTCTTCCTCCTCCTTGTTCTCCCCCTGTGAGATTTCCCACCTGCTTTTATCTCTCAGCTCCTCTAACGTGGAACGTGAGTCTGAGTCCAGGTGAGCCTGATTGGCACTCTCAATTCTTACTGCGTCACTACAACCCTGTGGAAAGTTTGTTTTCCTTTTCCCTGCCTCTCTGCACTGTGAATGCTGCAACTGCCCCTGAGGCTGCAAGGTAAGCTCTTCTTCCTTTTCATTTCTTAATATTTCAGGGTCTGTGTTTTTTAACTCCTGACAGGTAAGCCCTTCCTCCACATTGTCCTTTAATGTTTCAGGCTTAGTGCTGTCTAGCTCCTGACAAGTAAGCTCTTCCTTTGCATTGTTCTTTAATGTTTCTGGCCTAGTGCTGTCTAGCTCCTGACAAGTAAGCTCTTCCTCTGCACTACCCTTTAATATTCCAGGTTGTGTGCTGTCTACCTCATGACAATATTAAGATCCTTAAGTCTGTCCTCATATGCTTTATAATGAAGATCACTAACCATTTTAGTAGCCACCCTCTGTACCGACTCCAGCCTGTTTATATTTTTTTGAAGGTGTGGTCTCCAGAATTGCAAACAATACTCCAAACGAGGTCACACCAAAGACTTATACAGAGGCACTATCACCTCATTTCTTCTGCTGGCCATTCCTCTCCCTATGCATCCAAGCATTCTTCTAGCTTTTGCTGTTGCCTTTTCTACCTGTTTAGCTACTTTAAGATCATCAGACACAATCACGCTTTAAACTGCTTTTAAAAGTCCCCTTCCCCCCCTCCCCCCATGCAGTTTGTACAAGTTCTCTGTGCTTGAATTGTCCTTGCATTCTCAGAGCTAGAAATGTCCTTGAAGTAGAAATGTAACCAGGTCTAAGACTATGCCTTTGTTAGAACAGTTTGAGAAGGGGGAACGAGAAATGGGGCCCAGAGAGGGTCACCGATTGGATAGGTGTGAGGGGCGTTGGGACCAATAGAAAGTTTGCCTGTATCAAACTGTAAAACTTGTATATAAGGAATTTGCTCCTGGACTCCATTGCTCAGTCTCTTTTGGATGCACTCCTGTCTGAGCCTGTGCACAATAAATTGGCTTGGACCCTGTAATTGACTCCTGGTTTTATTCGTTGCATGCACTTCACTGCTACAACCTGGTGTTAACACCTATTGAAAAGTTTCACAGGTCTCTTGCCCCCTAGGTACAAGGCCTCTTTGTAAAGATCTCTAGAAGACTTATTTGATACTCAAAGAGTACTGACCCTGTTTTGCCTTTTGTGCTAAGCTATATTCTGATTTGATTTAAATTATAGCTCTTTACTGCTGCTAGACTCTAACCTATTATGAAATTTAAACTACAAGCTCTCTGCTGGGTTCCAAATTTAACCAGAAAGCTCTCTTCTGTGTTTTATATTGAAACTAAAAGTACTTTGCTGATGCTAGGCCCTGAGTGACTATTAAATTTAAACTACAAGCTCTCTGCTGGGTTCTAAATTTAACCAGAAAGCTCTCTTCTGTGTTTTAAATTGAAACTAAAAGTACTTTGCTGATGCTAGGCCCTGAGTGACTATTAAATTTAAACTACAGCTCTCTGCTGGGTATGAAAGGTAACCAGAAAGTTCTCTTCTGTGTTTTAAATTTAAACTTAAACTGCTGCTACTAGGCCCTGACTGATTTAACAAAAAATAGTGGGTTCACAGATTAATTAGCTTTAATAGAAAAAATTCCTTTCAGAAAAATTCCCAGAAGTATATACTCACAATTGCAGATCTCTCTCCAGAAGTAACAGTCCCCTTTTCTAGTCCTTCACGGGGGAATATCTAGTCCCCTTTTCTAGTACTTTCACGGGGGAATATCAAACGCAACTCCCACTCACTGCTCTCCTACAAGATGAAGTGTCCTCACTTCTTTCTCAGGGTGCCATAGAAGATGTCCCAACATCCCAAGAGGGAATGTGCTTCTTCTCTCTGTACTTTCTAGTCCACAAAAAGTTCAAAATGATCTCTCTTGGGACTCTTCTTCCCTACCTCCTGTCAGGACTGGCCCTGTTCTCTAGATCTAAAAGAAGCGTACACACATATCACATTAAACCCATGCACTCCATAGTCTTAATTCGCAGAACTGCAATCCCACCTTGCACCTCCTCTCATCAAGAAACATATAGCTGCATTTAGTTGCTTTGTACATAGTTGCTTTTTGTACATAGTACTCATGTTCTCTGTTTATGAAACCTGTTTAATGTATACCCAGCTTATTGTCCTGTTCATTGTAAGCACTGATCAATCTTTGTGACGTGTAGTTTTATGTTCATTGTAAACCGCACTGATGTCAAATAGTGCGGTATAAAAGAAACTGTAAATAAATAAATAAATAAATAAAATAAATAAATATCCTCATCCATCCATGACACAGGAAATATCTATATTTCACTTTTCAAGGAAAACATTATCAATACAGAGTCCTTCCTTTTGGACTCATCTCTGCCCCAATAAATATAGAAACATAGGCCATGTGGTATTTGTCTGCCATCATATTTCTATCTAGTCTGCTCTTCCATATCAACCACTTCACAGTCTCCTTTTTACCTTTAGAGATCCTCGGTGTTTGTCACATGCTTTTTTAATTTAAATACTATCTTCGTCTCTACTACCTTCACTGGGAGACTATTCCACGCATCTACCACTCTTTCCAGAAAGCATATTACTCCTGAGTCTATCTCCTTTCACCCTCATTCTATATCTCCTTATAGCAGAACTTGCTTTCAATCGAAAGAGGCTCTCCTCCTGTGCATTTATGCCATAGATGTATCTAAACATCTCAATCATATCATCTCTATCCCACCTTTCCTCTAAAGTATACATATTACGATCCTTAAGTCTGTTCTCATATGCTTTATAATGAAGACCACTAACCATTTTAGTAGCCACCCTCTGTACTGACTCTATGCTGTTTATATCCTTTTGAATGTGTGGTCTCCAAAACTGCACACAATACTCCAAATGAGGTCGCACCAAAAACTTATACAGAGGTACTATCACCTCCTTTCTTCTGCTAGCCATTCCTCTCCCTATGCCCCCAAGCATCCTTCTAGCTTTTGCCTTGCCTTTTCTACCTGTTGAGCTACTTTAAGATCATCAGACATAATCACGCCTAGGTCCTGCTCTTCTTTTGTGGACAGAAGTACCTCACCCCCTATGCGATATTGCTCCATTGGATTGCTGCAGCCCAAATGCATAGCCTTGCATTTTTTAACATTAAATCTCAGCTGCCAAATTCTAGACTATTCTTCACAAAGTGAATGGCAGTTGTAGCTGCATATCTAAAATATTCGGGGATATTCGTCTTACCTTACTTAGATGACTGGCTAATACAAGCAGATACCTCCCAAGAGATACTTCTTTCCTTGCATCATACCATCACAGTACTACAACACTTGGGTTTGTGATAAACTTCACAAAATCCCATCTCACTCCAATTGAAAGCTAGAGTTCATCGGAGCCCTACTAGATATCCAACAGTCAAGGCGTTTCTGCCCCAGCTCCATTGTGCCCATCTAGTCGAACTAGCATCCCAGACGCTCCTATGAGACGATCTGACTGACTGAGAGATGCTGCAGCTCCTTGGGCACATGGCCTCTACAGTACATGCAGTTCCATATGCCTGACTACATATGCATACAACCCAGTGGGCTCTTGCCTCCCAGTGGAAGCAGGCCTTGGGCCTTCTCCGGGACAGGATCAAAGTCACTGTTTCTTTAATCATATCCTTTCAGTGGTGGTGTTCTCCAGAAAATCTGCTTGTAGGGTCACCTTTTCAGATGCCTCAACGTCAGTGCACCCTGACGATGGATGTCTCCAGACTGGGATGGGAACCTACCTGGGCAACCTGACTACACAGGGTCTATGGACAATGCAAGAGTCACAACTCCAGATCAATCTCCTGGAAGTTTGTGCTATTTCGAATGTCCTCCAGGTCTTTCAACACCACCTCAGAATGCAACAAGTCCTAATCAGGACTGACAATCAGGTTGCCCTGTTCTATGTGAACAAGCAGGGATGAACAGGCTCTTGGGCCCTCTGTGAGGAGGCTCTACACCTGTGGTCCTTTGCCATTGCTCATCAAGTACACCTCTAAGCGGTGTACCTCCTGGGGGAGTTCAATATCTTGGCAGACAGACTGAGTCGCATCTTTCTTCCCCACAAATGGTCTCTCCATCTGGACAGAATGTCCTACACTTTCCAGACCTGGCGTGCTCCAGACATAAATCTGATCACAACTCCACAAAATGTCAAGCTTCTTTTCTTCTGCACAAGAACTCCATCATCCAGAAAATAGAATGCTAGGTATCACAAGGAAAGGAATGGAGAATAAAACAATGAATATTATAATGCCTCTGCATCATTCCATGGTGCGACCACACCTTGAATATTGTGTGCAGTTCTGATAGTCGTATCTTAAAAAGGATATAGTGCTATTAGAAAAGGTATAGAGAAGAGCCACCAAAATGGTAAAGGGGATGGAAGGATACCCTTAAGAAGAGAGGCTAAAAAGGTTAGGGCTCTTCAACCTCGAAAAGAGATGGCTGAGGGGAGATATGATAGAGGTCTATAAATTAATGGATGGAGTGGAACGGGTAAATGTAGATTGATTGTTTACACCTTCAAATGTAGAAAGACTAGTGGACATGAAATGAAGCTACAGGTTAACCTATTTAAGACTAATAAGAGAAAATGTTTTTTTACTCAACGTGTAATAAAACTCTGGAATTCATTACCAGATGATGTAGTAAAAGCTGTTAGTGTAGCCGGATTTAAAAACGGATTTGGACACGTTTCCGAAGGAAAGATCCATAACCATTATCAAAGGGGACCCGGGATATCCACTGCCTGCCACAATACAATCAATGTAGAACCTGTGTCTTTTAGGAAAACTGCTAGGTACTTATGACCTAGATTGGCCACTGTTGGAAATAGGATACGGGGCTTGATGGACCTTGGTCTGCCCAGTATGGCATATCTTATGTTCTTAAGTCTGCACGTAATTAATGAGATACACACATATGCAATGATTCTTAGTGGCACAGACACGCACAAAGTTACTCCTGTCTTTGGGAGACTTCAGGTGGGCTACTTTATAAAGACATAAAGGCACCTATATTGTCTTTATAAAACAGGAGCAACATATGTGCTTATGTCCTTTTCCTTCCTATATGGCCAGTTATGACAATACCCTCCATGTGAATATAATCTGTCTTTTACATTCTATTGTATTTTCTTTTTACTTATCTTTTTATTATTATTCCAAACATCGAGGTAGGTGCTATATTTCTAAATCTCAACTTTTTTATTCTCAGGCAATTAGTAAACATCTACTGGAGCTCATTAAACACAGTTCCACACGCTCAAGTCACTTACAAAACCACCCCTAGAGGGCAGTCTTCTAAAGCATTTCTGGGAGGTGGGCTGGTGGTGCCTGTGTTGGGTTGGGGATGACCATCAGGGCATTTTGACATGGCAAGATTTCTTACAGGGCCATGTAGTCTGTTTAAATGAGAACTTGGGGAGCACTTCCAGGCACTTTAGCCAGATGATAACAAACAGAAGCTTTATTTGCCATGTACAGGGCAGCATTCAGAGCAGATGGAGGGTTGTGGTGTTTCCTATGATGAAAGCGTAAACAGGCTGAGTCAGGTACAAACTTTTTCTATATGTGAAGAAGGACTACAGTCTCATAATGTGTGATGGGGCCAAATAGATCTGGTTTAGTCCATTCCTTATGACAAAGAGAAAATGCACGATAATGTAATTTCACAGTACATATTACATTCAGCAGCATGTTTATACTGAATTGCCTCTTTTCTTCTCAGTTCTAGATTCTGTAGCAGTGAGAAAGTGGGCTTTGATGTTCTCCTGACTCTAACTCCTTGCTAAAAGGTGCCGACAAGAAGGACTTCAGGTAAAAATCCAGTAGTGAATTCACAAGAACGTCCAGCAAGGATGAAGTAGTTTTATGATTGCTTTCTGATGAAAGGGATTATTTTTATTGGGTTGATGCATTTGCTGTGTACACTGGGGATCTCACTCCTAAGCCAGGGATGAACCTCACTTCTAAGATGTGTGTTGGAGCAGTTTGAAAGATTTGGACGTATTTTACTGTGTAATATTGTAAGCTGCCTTGAGTATATTCAGGAAGACAGGGTAAAAATTGGGATAATACAAAAATGAACAAAAACACACGGGTTGGATGCAATAAGAATTTATACAGCCAAACTTAAACATTCAAGCACCAGGAATTTTTTTAAAAGCACTTATGCTGCCCATGCCCCCACTGACGACCACTACACAAGTGCTTTTGAAATTCAACCCCAGAGTGTTAATGTGTTACTCTTTCGTTGAGGTTGTACAGATTTCATAATACTTAATAAAGACAAAGCTTTAAAGACTTAAAGCAGCTTTGCTGCCTTATTTAGGGAGATAAATGTAGCTGAATAGCAGTGAATATCATGCTAACTAGCTATAAGGGTTAGATTTACTAAAGTATGCTGCCATGTTAGCATGTACTGATTTCATTAATTCACATTGGGCAGGTATAGTAAAGTGTGCTAACAGTGTGGGGTTTACTGCACGCTTAGCGCATTATGGCTATCTTTACCATGTGCCAAAAATGCAGCTGCACTAAAAATCACATACTAACTGCTTAGTGTGGGTTGTGGCAGAGACTGGGCAGTTCAGGGCTGGCATGTACACACTGCCGTTAGTGAAAGTGTCTTTAATGCATGCTAACCTGCAATGTTGCACTTAGCATGGGTGCACTTATCACCACCTCACTGGATTGCATTAAGACTGGCATGTGCCAGTATATTTAGCGCAGGCTGCATTATAATGGCAAACTGGCATGCAGCCTGCGCTAACTATATTGGCACGTGTCAGGCATGCCTCCATGCGTTAGTGCAGGTCCGATGCCACCCCCACACTAAGGGGTATGTTTACTAAAGGGCATTAAGGTAGCAGGCATTAACAGCAGCAGTAAGGGTTTTACATGTGAAATAGGCTCTGGGGCAATAAGGGCGCAATGGACCATTTAACGTGCATTAACTGGACATCGGGCGTTAAGGTGTCAAGCGTGCACCTTAACATCTGAAAATGGCTGTCATCCTAACACTGGATAAGGGAGCACCAAGGAAAGTCAATGTAAAGGTGACGGATGGAAGGCAGATGGGAGTTGACAGACTTGCCAGCTTCGTGGGCACTCTGCAAGGCAGCCAGTAATTTGGACGAGCATGAGGGAGGCAGCTGTAACAATGCACTGGGGAGGGGGGGGGTGCCAGTGTAAAACGGAGCAATGTCAGTGTGCAGCATAGGATGGGGAGGACATGTCCCCCAGCAGAGCCAGAAGTGGCAGGAGGACAGCGAAAGGAGGACAGAGCAAGAGTGGTGACGTACAGATCAGGCATAGGAGAGACATGCGTGACGAGCCGAAATGCAGGAAAAGGTATCTGTGTAGGCCATAGTGTAGCAGCTTGCATGAGAAGACATGACTGCACACAGCCAACAGAGGCAGATGGATGAGCTGAAGGAAGGATGGCGGCAGGGGGAGGGTGGTATGGGCTAGCAGTCCTCATTCGACACCCTTATCTGACCATCACCTGCTAAGCTTCACTCTTCATCACCCACCACCTCAACCTAGCCCTGTCTCCTCCAACCTATTTAGAAATCTTCATGCTATTGACTCTTTGGTTCTCTCCTCCACTGTTTTTTTACCTCTTTCCTCCACTATGTCATCTGAGTCTGTTGATGAGGGAGTAGCTTCCTGTAACTCTGCACTCTCCTCTTCTCTGAATGCTCTTGCTTCACCCATGTCACATCCTGTGAGGTGCGCTATACCCCAGCCCTGGCTTTCTTCCACTGCCCACTATCTACATTCCTATGCCCTTGCAGACTTTCTACACTTCAAATTCATGCTTGTCTCTTTCGTCAGCCATAGCACTCACCAAATGACTAATATGTCCATCTGACTATCTTGCCTCTGACTCTCACCTTCTCTTTACTACGCTCAACTCTCTCTTCAAGGTGCCTCCGCTTCTGACCCCTCCCTCCCTTTCTGCCCAAATCCTGGCTATTTCCATGATGAAATCCATAAGATCACCCTCCAATTCCCCACACAGTCAGCTACTTCCCCTCGTCCCCCTCTTCACTCCCAGCTTTCCCCCTCTACCTCAGCTACCCTTTCTTCCTTTTCTATGATCTCTCAGGAGGAAACTGCACACCTTCTTTCCTCCTCCAAACTCACTACCTGCTCCACTGATCCTTTTCCTACCAGTCTTCTAAGCCCCATCTCCTCCACTGTTGTCCCTTCCATTTCTCATATTCTCAATCCTATCGTTCTCCACTGCAACTGTCCCTGCAGCCTTAAAGCATGATGTAGTTACACCTCTCCTCAAGAAAACATCACTTGATCCTACTTGCCCTTATAAATATTGACCCATCTTCCTCCTCCCCTTTGTTTCTAAACTACTTGAATGTGCGGTTCACCACCATTGCCTTGACTTTCTCTCCTCTCAAACCCTCTTGGATCCTTTACAATCTGGCTTTTGTCCTTCACATTCTACTGAAATGGCTCTTGCCATCATCTCCAGTGATTTGTTCCTGGCAAAATCCAAGGGCCTTTACTCAGTCCTCATCCTTCTTGACCTCTCTGCTGCTTTTTTGATACTCTTGACCACATTCTTCTCCTTGATACCCTGTCCTCGCTTGGTTTTAAGGGATCTGTGCTATCCTGGTTCTCCTCTTATCTCTCCTTTTGCTCTTACAGTGTTTGTTCTGGTGGATCCTCCTCTGCTGCTATCCTGCTCTCAGTTGGTGTACTCCAAGGATCTGTGCTGGGTCTACACCTTTTCTCTCTATATACCCTGTCCCTTGGTGTGCTCATCTCTTCCCATGGTTTTCAGTACCATCTTAATGCTGATGACTCCCAGATCTACCTCTCTACAACTGAAATCTCTCTGTCAGTCCAGATCCGGATCTCTGCCTGCCTTTCTGACATTGCTGCTCCTTTCTCAATCTCTGTGGATAGCTTTCTACTCCTCCCTGTTCCCTTGGATCTCAACCTAGAGGTCGTCTTTGACTCCTCTCTCTCCTTCTTCACACACATCCATCTGATAGTTAAGACCTGCCATTTTTCTCTCTGTAACATCAACAAAATCCTCCCATTCCTCTCTGAACCCAGTACTAAAACACTTATTCACTCCTTAATCACTTCCTGTCTTGGCTATTGTAACCTACTCATTGCTGGTCTCCCGCTAAATCATCTCTGTACATCAGGCACCTTCTCTGGCCCTTTTCAAATCTAGTCTAAAAACTCACCTCTTAACTGCCACTTTTGGATTTTGACTCACCTGATCTCCTTTGTGTTTCCTTATCATTTCCCCTAGATGTATCCCATGTCTACTCCTACTGTGTTGTCTGTCTTTACTAGATTGTAAGCTCTGGTGAGCAGGGACTGTCTCTTACATGTCTGGGCAGCACTGCATATGTCTTGTAGTGCTATATAAATGCTCAGTAGTAGTAGTAGGTGCCTCCCCAATATATTTGTAGTGTGGGAAAATGTGTGTCTGTGCCATGTGAAAGGCCTGATGCCAGACATGTGGGTCTCACACATGTCCCAGTAAAACAACCACCATACAACACACCAGACAAATGTGCAGATAACAACTGGACAGGTTTCATCCAAACTAGGCAAATGGAGCATATACAGACATTTGCAGGTGGCTATCCGAAGGGTAGGATGTGTCTGCATGTACTGCAGAGATGTGATGGAGCCAAAGCTGTACAGTCACAGTCATGATGTCATATATGACTCATGTCTCACATGTAAGTTACTGCTATATGCATGTAACTGACTATTAGCATTCAAGACAGTGAGAAGTACGTTGATGAGATGCTTCTTGCAACATCCAAGCTTTCCAGCAGAGGAGAAGATTGGAGCCTACAGAATGACGAAAGTTGGACACAAGTCATCAGGGCCTGCAGAATCACAAATCCAAACTCTCCAGCCCTTGAACTAGAGTACCATTATGTTCCCCTGGAAGTGGAGGAGGTGAAAGCATCCCTGGAAAGGGAAGAACCAGAGCTCAAGCGCCCCAAAGTTCCAGAATCAGTGACCACAAGAAAGCGAAAGGTAGTGGTGGTTGGTGACTCTCTTCTGAGGAGGACTGAGGTGTCCATCTGCCGACCAGACTTGATGTCCAGAGAGGTATGCTATCTGCCAGGTGCCAAAATCCGAGATGTTATGGAGAGTTTGCCAAGACTCATCAAGCCCACTGACTATTACCCAATGTTGCTAATCCATGTCAGCACTAATGATACTGCCAGGTATCCCGCTGAGCGTATCAAAAGTGACTTCATGGCTCTGGGACAGAGGGTGAAGCAGATAGGGGCACAGTGGTGATGTTCTCTTCAGTCCTCCCTGTTGAGGGTAAAAGCCAAGGCAGAGAAGCTCGCATCCTGGAGATGAATGCATGGCTGTGTGGATGGCGTCATCGAGAGCGTTTTGGTTTCCTGGACCATGGGATACTGTTCCAAGGGTTGCAGGGCAGAGATGGCGTCTATCTGTCCAAAAAAGGTCAACATGTCTTCAGTAGCAGACTGGCTAATCTACTGAAGAGGGCTTTAAACTATATTTGATGGGGATTGGGGAAGAAATCCCCCAGGTAAGTGAAACATTAAATGCTTTTATGGAAATGGGTAAAAGGGGCAACATATGGAAAGTGGTGCGTATAAATGCCCGTAGCATGGGAAATAAGATTCCAGATGTTGAAACTTTAATGGGAAAGGCTGACTTGGATTTGGCGGCAATTACAGAAACATGGTTCACAGAAAACCATGACTGGGATGTAACTATACCAGGCTATACTTTATTCAGAAAGGACAGGGTAGGAAGAAGGGGAGGAGGAGTGGCACTATATATTTATTTATTTATTTTTTATTTATTTAACATCTTTTATATACCGCACTATTTATAATCAGCGCGGTTTACATAGAACAATAAAACATCAGATAAGATACATATTATCTGTTTTTTACATGGAACAGGGACAGAAACTTGGGTAACCGGGGTAATTACTTACAATGAATAATAGTAATTGAATATTAATATTAAAGCTTTGAATTTACAGAGCTTAAAAGGGGGAGAGGAGGCACTGTGGGTTAAACTAGAAAGAGGGAAAGAGAAATCTATTTGCATTGTCATGATATACAGACCACCCTCACAGGAGGAAGAGATGGATGGATAGTTAATTGAAGACAAATGCAGCATTGCCAGGAAAGGGGAAGTGCTATTAATAGGGGATTTCAGTATGCCAGATATTGATTGGCACATTCCTGCTGCAGTATCATCTAGAAGTAAGGAGATAATGGATTCTCTACAGGGAGAACTATTCAGGCAACTGGTAACAGAACCCACACTTCAAGGGGCCATAGTGGACTTGGTGCTTACCAATGGTGAAAGTGTTTCTGATATTATAGTGGGAGATCATTTTGCATCCAGTAATCACCAGATGGTGTGGTTCAGTATTAGGACTAGGGCTGTTAAAATCCATTCAAAAGTGAGGGTCTTCGAAGATTAGCTAACTTAGAAAATGTCACATTTCAGTCTAAGGGGTTTGTTTACAAAGCCGCGGTAGCGGTTTGCGATCGTAATCGGAGCCGCGGCCCCATTGATTTCAATGGGGCAGCGGCTGCGATCGCGATCGCGAACCACTACCGCGGCTTTGTAAACAAGCCCCTAAGTTAGCTAATCTTCGATTGATTTATTTCCCTTGTTTGCCTACTGTTTCTCCTAAGGAAATGTTTAAAACATACTTAGTTGCGAGTTTGGGGGTTCCTGTTGATTCATGCCCCCCAGTTGTTAGAGTATATTACCTTCCTACAGCCTGGAAGACCTCAGTTTCTACTGAAGCTGCGGGACCTGTTGGATTTGATAAATTAAATATCTCAGAGTTGTTGGAGACTTCAGATACTGCCTTAGTGAAACCTGCGACCTGTGTAGTTACTTTTGCATTAGTTTCTGATCGAGATTGGTTATTATGGTTTTTCTTTAAGAAAAGGAATGTATTATTTAAGAGTTGTCTTGTCCATATATTTCCTGACCTAGCTAGGGAGACTAGACGGCGCAGGAGTGAGTTTTTAATCCTGCGACCACGGGTCCTCCAGCTCGGTGGTTTATTTTTTCTGAAATACCCTTGTAAGTGCTTGGTAAAATTCCAGGGAAATTCCTATATTTATTGTATCCGTCTCAATTACTTTCCTTTTTAAATACTAGGGGCTCTTTAGGGGTGAGTGAGCGGTTTCTTGTAGATGTCTGGTTTATAAGGGCTGTTCGTATGCAAGTTTTCATTGTAAATTTGTTAATTTGGATTAATTGTTTTTTTTTTCCTTTTTTGGATCCTCCCTATAGTGGGCTATTTGAGGGGTTTATTTCTGATTATTGCTGATTTTTTTCTTTATCCTGTTTGTTTGTATTTACTGAAATGTCCCCCATTTCTAATGAAAGTGTATTTACTTGTGATGTTTGGAAACAATACAAATATTAAATTATATATAAAAAAGTGAGGGTCTTAGACTTTAGGAAAACTAACTTTGCCAAGATGGGCCAGTACCTCAGGGAGTCGTTAGCGGGACGGGAACAGCTGGGGGATGTAGAAAAACAGTGGGCAAAACTGAAAGGGGATATTTTAAGGGCAACCAACCTTTATGTTAAAATTGTAAATAAAGTTAAAAGGAAAAGGAGGCCGCTATGGTTTTTGAAAGAAGTAGCTGAAAAGGTAAAGAAAAAGAGGGAGGCCTTCATGAAATACAAGAGATCACAGAGAGAGGAAGACAGGCATCTATATTTGGAAAAACTTAGAGAAGCTAGCAAAGTAGTCAGGAAGGCCAAGATTCAAAAAGGGGAGGAAATAGCCAATGCAATAAAATGGGAGGGATAAGACATTTTTCAGATATGTTAGTGAGAAGAGGGAGGGCAAAAGTGGTATAGTCAGAGTCAAGGGTGAAGGGGAGGAATATGTAGAAGCTGATGAGGATAAAGCGGAATTGCTTAACAAATATTTCTGTTCTGTGTACACAGTTGAAGAACCAGGAGCAGGACCTCAGAAAATACCCACAAACAGGAATAGAAGCGAGGGGCATCTTGAAGAATTTTCAGGAGACTGTGTTTGTGAGAAACTACCTAAACTTTAAGTAGACAAAGCGATGGGAACAGATGGGATACACCCTAGAATACTGAGGGAACTTGGGGATGTTCTAGCAGCTCCACTGACTGACCTTTTCAATGCCTTGTTGGAGTCGGGAGTGGTGCCAAAGGACTGGAGAGAGGCTCATTTGGTGCCTTTACACAAAAGCGGAAGTAAGGATGTGGTTGAAAACTACAGGCTGGTTAGTTTATCTTCGGTGGTGAGTAAATTATTTTAAATGCGGCTGAAAGAGAAAATAGTGAGGTTTCTGTAGTTCAGCGGATTAGAGGATCCGAGTCAGCATGGATTCACCAGAGGCAGGTCTTGTCAGACAAATCTGATTGATTTCTTTGACTGGGTGACCAGGGAGTTGGACCAAGGGAGAGCCCTTGATATGGTGTATTTAGATTACAGTAAAGCCTTTGATAACGTTCCTCACAGACGACTTATAAACAAACTGAGCACCCTAGGGATGGATTCTAAAGCTACTGCTTGGGTTAGAAATTGGTTGGGTGGGAGCGACAAAGGATACAGGTAAATGGAGCTCACTCTGAGAAGATCGAAGTTACCAGTGATGTGCCCCAAGGATCTTTCCTTGATCCGATTCTGTTTAACATCTTTGTTAGTGATATAGCGGAAGGGCTGTCAGGTAAGGTTTGCCTCTTTGCGGATGATACCAAAATCTGCAATAAAGTAGACACACAGGAAAGTGCAGATAACATGAAGAGGGATCTAGCTCAGCTTGAATAATGGCCTAGAATTTGGCAGCTGGGATTTAATGTTAAAAAATGCAAGGTCATGCATTTGGGCTTCAGCATTACAAGAGCGTATAGGGGTGAAGTACTTTTGTCCTCTAAAGAAGAACGGGACCCAGGCATGGTCATGTCAGATGATCTTAATGTAGCTAAACAGGTAGAATAGGTGACAGCAAAAGCTAGAAGGATGCTTTTGTGCATACAGAGAGGAATGGCTAGCAGAAAAAAGGAGGTGATAGTGCCTCTTTATAAGTCTCTGGTGCGACCACATTTGGAGTATTGTATGCAATTCTGGAGACCGCACCTTCAAAAGGATATAAACAGGATGGAGTCAGTACAGAGGGTGGCTACTAAAATGGTTAGTGGTCTTCATTATAAAGCATATGAGGACAGACTAAAGGATCTTAATATGTACACCTTAGAGTAAAGGCGGGATAGAGGTGATATTATTGAGACGTTTAAATACCTCCGTGGCATAAATGCACAGGGGAGAACCTCTTTCGATTGAAAGCAAGTTCTGCTACAAGGGGATATGGGATGAGGGTGAAAGGGGATAGATTCAGGAGTGATATGCAGAAATATCACTGGATATAGTGGTGGATCCTTGGAATTGTCTTCCAATGGAGGTGGTGGGGATGAGGATGGTATCTGATTTCAAAAAAGCATGGCACAAACACAGAGGATCTCTAACAAAAAAAGGGACTGTTGTTGATATGGAAGGACAGACTAGATAGGCAATGTGGTCTATTTGTCATCATGTTTTTAATAGCAGTGATGTGGACATGCTGCAGAAACTATCTCTAACAGTGTAGGTTCAGTGGACCAGGTGCTGAGCACCCCTCCTTACTCTCAAGGTGACAGCTGAAACCATTTTGCAGCATGGTTTGCTGTTGTTATGTGCATGTAGTACACACAGCCAGTGCATCTTAGTGAGCTGATATGCTGGATCATTGCTTTCTCCATTAAGTTTTCAGCAGCAGACCGCTGTTTTGCATGTGCAGTGCCTCATGGGTAGTGGAGGGCCCAACCTATACCTGCATAGACAGCAAACAGTTTGATCAGAGATCTGTAGGCTGTGTAGAGCTGTGTGGAGGTGTAGCCTATTGGTTGATGCAACGTCTCCATGGTCAAAGGTCCAGGGTCTGATTCCCACTTGTTCATTTTGTGCCTGGGTGCGCTTTGATAGAATTGCAGTGTTATGAAAGTGCTCCACTTGTATGATTCCTTAGGTATATTAGTAAGTTATGCTTTATCAGTATCTTACTAGTGTTCTTAGTCTCCTGTAGAAGGCTTCTTCTGAAACACGTGTCGGGCAGACCCTCTTATTAATAAAGCACTTTCCTCCAGTGGCGTGGCTCTCCTGCTCCTTTGTGCTTCCCTGTTCTGCCATCATTACTTGTCCCACATGCGGCAAATGGATTCAACTTGTCTCTTTCTATCATGCAACTCTGTTGGGTGTATTGTCTTGCAGTTGCACAGGCTGAGGCACCAGTTCCAACTGCATAAATGGTGTTTCATGTACCCCATGGCACTACTACTTCTCCAGGACCAAGCAGGAAGTCAGTCCTCACATATGGGTGTTATCGGCGCCGATGCAGCCCTTGCGGAGCATTTCCCCAACTTTCCATGAAAGCCTTTGGGAATGCTGGCACGCATGCGCGGTTCCCTTCCTGCCTAAAGGTGCCATCTTACCTCAGTCTCTTTTTTTCCGTGAAGCCCATAGTATGTGTGTCCTGTTTTCCCGGTGAAAAGAAGATTTTTTCTTGGCGTTATTCGCGCTTTTTTCCTCTGGTTCGATGCCGGTTCCCCTCCCGCCGGGTTCGGTACACCGGTATCGAATCCGTTTTTTCTCTTTTTCGGTTTTTGCCCTTAGTGGCTGGCGTTCGCGCCAAAAATTTTTCTTTTTCCCTGGAAGGCCGGTCCTTTGACCTCGCGGGGACTCTTTTTTCCCCGATGGCTTCCAGCGGTTTCAAAAAGTGTGATCGGTGTATGAAACTGATGTCTCTCACCGACACACACGACTGCTGTCTTCGGTGCCTTGGCCCGGACCACGACGCTAAGATGTGCGGGCCATATGGGAAGATGTCTTCCAAGGCACTACGAAGTCGTCAACAGCAGAGGGAAAGGCTTTTCTCGGACTCGGCCTCCTCCCGGGCCCGGACCTCGTCTGAGGCCTCGACATCTCGGGATTCCGATCCCGAGCGGCGTCGAAGCTCCTTGGACAGCGGGTCCCCTGACCGGGAACATAAGAGGAAGAAGCGGCTCGCGAGGGCGGCGTCAGAAGAGGTCCCTGAGCCCTCGCGGGCCAGGTCTAAGACCCCCGATCGCCGTCCCGGGCCCATGGACCAAGAGAAGCCAACTAAAGTACCTCGCCTGGAGCCGGAGTCTGCTGGACACGTAAGCCCCATAGTCCTCGTGGACTCTCCTCCCCGAGACCCGACGTCGGGCCCGGCGCCGCCGGGGCACGAGTCAGTGACTGCTGCGTCACCCGAGCTGAGTCTCCAGCTGACAGCCTTGGAGAGCAGAATGTCTGCCTTCATGGAGCAGCAGTGGGCGTTGATGGCCAGCCTGTCTGGCGCTTCTGCACCGACCACCGGGACATCGACTTCGAAGTCGACCCCGGAGACCGAGCCGATACTCGAGTCCCTCGTGGCTCGGAGTCGTCCTCGGTCGAGGTCTCCCTCGACCTCCCATTCGGGACTGAGGGTCTCGACGCCGGTGCCTTCGGTGTCGGGGCGGATGTTCAGGGGCCCCGCGGTGTCGGACCCCGACTCCACATTGGACGAGTCCGTCTGGGAGACCGAAGACGAGGAGTCTCCCGACACTTTCAAGACTCGGTGCGTCCCCTCGGACTCACCGCAGTCTGAGCCCCGGAGTAGGTCCCCTCCGGAGGACACTAGGTTCTCGGAGTTTGTCCGGGATATTGCCGCTGCCTTGGCTATCACGGCCGACCCCGAGGAAGAGCCTCGAGCCGAAGAGCTCGATGCTCTACAGTATGACTCTCCTCCGAAGGAGGCCTTTACTGTCCCGGTTCCTCCGCTGCTGGAACGGCTCCTCTTCCGAATGTGGGAGGCACCGGCCTCGGCGCCGGTTCTGAGCAAGTGGGTCGATTCCATCTATCGGCTCCGTAAGAGTCCTGGATTCCAGAAAGCACAGCTACCACACCATTCCATGGTTGTGGAATCGGCCATGCATCGTCTGAAAAGTCAGAAGATGCACTCTGCGGTGCCACCCGGCAGGGAGGCCCGGAACCTCGATGGCGTCGGTAGAAAGTGCTTTCAGGGGTCGATGCTTGCTTGCCGTGTCCAGTCTTACCAGCTGTACATGGGCATGTAGTTGCGGGACCTGGCCAAGGAGTTGGCCGGGTTCTCTGCTGGTCTCTCCGGGGAACCCTTGCAGAGATTTAAGACCTTGTCTTCGGGGATTCGGGAATGCTCGAAGTTCATGTCCCTGCCGCCTACGATGGCTTTGAGGCTTCGGCCCGAGTAGCAGCAGCCGGCATCGCGGCTCTACGCCAGGCATGGCTGCAGTCATCGGACCTCGAGCCATGGGTTCAGGACAAGTTGGTCAATGTCCCTTGCCGAGGTGAAAACCTTTATGGCAAGCCCGTGACCGAGAAGGCCGCACAGCTCAAGACTGAGCACCTCACACGGACAAGGCTGTCGAGGAAGACCTCTGCCCCTTCTCAGAAAAAGAAGGGCTCGGGTAAAAAGCCCTTTTACCCGAGGAAGGGCACTGCCTACAAACAGTACCCTCAATATCTGGCTGCCCAAGCTGCCCCTCAGGCTCATCAGGCCAAGGGCCAGGGTGGGCCCCGTAGGCAGAGGACCCCCAAGCCTCCAGCCCCTGCTCCCACACAGCAGGGTGGGGGTTTTTAACATAAGAACATAAGAACATAAGATATGCCATACTGGGTCAGACCAAAGTCCATCAAGCCCAATATTCTGTTTCCAACAGTGGCCAATCTAGGTCATATGTACCTAGCAGTTTCCCCAAGGGACACAGGATCCACAATGCTTGTATTGGTTCAAGCATTGATATCCTGGGTCCCTTCTTAATAATGGTTTATGGACCTTTCCTCCAGGAACTTGTCCAAACCTTTTTTAAACCCAGCTACACTAACAGCCTTTACTACATCCTCCGGTAACAAATTCCAGAGTTTGATTACACGTTGAGTGAAAAAATATTTTCTTTTATTAGTCTTAAATAGTTTACCCTGTAGCTTCATTGCATGTCCCCTAGTCTTTCTATATTCTGATAAGGTAAACAATCGATCTACGTTTACCCGTTCCACTCCGTTCATTAATTTATAGACTTCTATCATATCTCCCCTCAGCCGTCTCTTTTCCAGGTTAAAGAGCCCTAACCTTTTTAGCCTTTCTTCATAGGAGTATCCTTCCATCCCCTTTACCATTTTGGTAGCTCTTCTCTGAACCTTTTCTAAAACCTTTTTTTGACTCCTTGGGCGTGGCCATTCCCTCCCTGCTTGTCCAACCCTGCACAGGAGGCCGCCTAGCCTTATTTGCCCACCAGTGGCCCTTAATAACCCAGGACAGTTGGGTGCTGGACATATTCCGTCAGGGCTATGCTCTACATTTTCACCAACTGCCTCCACCTTATTTTCCAGGGGAACCTTTGAGGCCTCCCCTGCATACAGGCCTTCTCCTTCAAGAGTTGCAAAGTCTGTTGGTGGACAGGGCAGTGGAGCCTGTGCCTCCCCACTTCCAGGGTCACGGGTTTTACTCCAGGTATTTCCTGGTGCCCAAAAGAACCGGTGGCCTTCGACCCATTCTGGATCTCAGAAACCTCAACAAGTTTCTGGAAAAATTAAAGTTCAAGATGCTTACTCTTGGAAGACTTCTGCCCTACCTCCAGCAGGGAGATTGGCTATGCTCTTTAGACCTAAAGGATGCCTACACTCACATCCTTATTCATCCAGACCACAGAAAGTACCTAAGGTTCATTGTGGGAGGAAACCATTATCAGTACAGAGTACTGCCCTTTTGCCTGACCTCCGCTCCCAGAGTCTTTACCAAGTGCCTGGCAGTGGTTGCGGCCTACCTGAGAAATCAAGGCATCTTTGTCTTTCCATATCTGGACGACTGGCTCATAAGAGGTCAGACCTGTCAGGAGGCTCGACAAGCCACCCTCAGGACCATTGCTCTGCTCCAAAAAGTGTGGTTTGTCATAAACTTTGCAAAGTCCACTTTGCTCCCCTCCCAGAACTTGGAGTTCATAGGAGCAAGGTTAGATTCTCAACTGGCAAAAGCATTCTTACCAGTGGACAGGGCACAAAGGCTAGTAAACTTGGCAAGCCAGTTTCTCAGCAGGTCGCTGGTCTCCGCCAGGCTCTGCCTGAGGCTTCTAGGCCACATGGCGTCAACTGTGCAAGTAACTCCCAATGCCAGGCTCCATATGAGGCCTGCGTAGTGGTGCCTTCGGACTCAATGGTCACAGGCCTCAGGCAGTCTCAAGGACAAGGTCAGAGTGTCCAAACACTTTCTGTCCTCCCTCAGCTGGTGGCTACATCCACCCAACTTGCTGGAGGGGGTACCTTTTCAGATGCCTGGGTACTCGGTGGTGATGACCACTGACACCTCTCTACAGGGCTAGGGAGCTCATTGTCTAGACAAGTGCACCCAGGGCCTGTGGTCTCCTTGGGAGGCAGCCCAGCAGATCAATCTACTGGAACTCCGAGCTATCCGCTTGGCTCTCAAAGCCTTTACTGCTTCCCTGGCACATCAGTCTGTTCTGATCCAGACAGACAACCAGGTAGCCATGTTTTATGTGAACAAACAGGGCGGAACTGGATCCCAGCTCCTTTGTCAGGAGGCCCAGGACCTCTGTTCCTTTGCCCTGAAACACAACATGCTCCTCAGAGCAGTCTATCTCCCTGGCCAGGAAAACTACCTGGCCGACAGACTGAGCAGGATTCTGCAGCCCCACGAGTGGCAGCTCCAGTCAGTTGCTCTTCAGCTGTCGTGGTGAGAGGACCTATTCTGGAGAGCTCCTGCTTGGGGGTGGAGTCTTGCTCACAGTCTGAGCCTGGATGTCGGGTCCTGGGCCGCCTCCGGCGGGAGAGGCCCAGGCCCAGGGGCCTACTAGGCCTGGTAGGACTCCTTCGCTGCAGGAAAATGTGGAGTCTGGAACACTTTTACAGCCGGTGCCCCGGGAGGGGGGCTCCCCTAAAGGTGGCCCAGGTAGGACTGCACATGGCCAGGGAGGAGGGACCCAAACGCCCGGGGGATTGGGCCAGCTACCCCCTGGAGACGGCTCGCTTCTCCGTCCTGGGCAGGGTGTGGAGGCAGGGAGAGGCCCTGGGGAGGCCCTGGGGCATCATGCCGAGCTACCCCATAAGTGCAGGGGGCGGTGGGGTCCACCCTCCGCCTTGGGTCCTGGAGGAGGCCTCTACCTCCTCCAGTGAGGATGAGGACGGAGGGTCGGGGCTACCGTCCTTCCAGGAGCCGGCTAGGGCCCCGGAAGAGGTCATCGCAGCTGTACGAAAACGTAGGGGTCTCCAGGAGGAGGCAGCCCTGCTGCAAGCCCGGCTCTCCCACCTGGAAAGCCTGCAGGCCACCGTCCCTGGTGAGGAGTGGGTGGCCTATAAACGCTATGTGAAGGAGGTGAAGCGGGCCTTGAGGGCCACGAACCGGTGGATTGAGTACCTGAAAAACCAGGGTTGTGGGTCCCTAGCTGAGGTGTATCAAAATCGCGACCGTTGGGCCGCCATTGCGACTGCCGTCCAGGGGGGGCCCCCGGGGGCGGGTAGGCCGGTCGAAAAACAACTGTCCCGCTATCTGCCCTTGCAATCCCAGGCTGAAGTAGGGAGAGAAGCGCGACATCTACTACCGTCTACTGCACTATCTTTGTCAAGAGACCCTTACCTGAAGGTGGTTGGAGATCGTGGGAGCATGGATGTAGAGTCCAAGGGTGCTGGGGATACGGTGCCTGGTCTGCTGGACCCCCTGGTGCAAGATGGCGCCTGGGCGTTTGGGGGTGGGGTCTCGGCCCGCCAAGGTCTGATGGAGACTGTAAAGGCATCCGAAATGTCGACCCGTGTGAAGATGTCGGTTTCGTGCAACAATGGCCAGGAAAGTGAGAGGGGGTTCAGCGGAGCCGATTCCTCCCATCAGCGGGCAATTCCAGCTTTTTTTCCTGCCCCCCCCCCCCCGACATCATCGAGCGCTGCTGGGATTCCCAAAGATGGCTGCCGGGGAGTTGGCAGTGACGTCAGTCTGCCACACGTCAGTTCAGCTGAGGGGGTTGCCCCGATGGAGGAGGCGTCTGCAGGGCTTCCCCCAGCCCGATTGACTTTACAAGATGGCCGCCAGCAGCTGTGTGAGATCACCTCCGGGTCCGCCCGGAAGTGCAGAGGTGGCAGCGATTTTGCCTTTGCCCTGCTGCAGGAAGAGCGGCGGCGGTCTGCAGAGGCTCTGCTTGAACTCCCCCGAAATTCTTCAGCCGGAGGGTTCTCTCGGGTTCCTGATTCGCTACAGGAGGTGCTGAAACAGCGTCGGGGATCGGCGGATTCCATGCCGGCTGCCCACCGTGTTACTGGTGTCCCTCTTGCTGCAGTTAAAAAAGGAGTTCCGGTTGGGACTTGGGGTGGGGGGGATGCTGCAAGTGGGGGTACCCCTGTCCTGGCTGCTCTTCCGGCTCCTAGAAAGCTGCAGGATGGCCGCCCGATGTTCCCAGAGGTGGCTGTATGGCGTCAGAAGGGCACCAAGAAGGGGAAGGACCAGGGTCGGAGCAGCCTTCCTTAGGCTGCGGCCCTGTTGGGGGGCCGGAAGATTAATACAGAGCTGTCTTTGGGGGTTGTGGCACCGGAGCGGGATGCACTGGCCCCTGCGGAGTCTTGGTCTCTCCAGAGGCCCCTGCAGTTGGGGCGACCTGTTTCTACCGCAGATGGAGCAGGGGGGGGGGTCGAGGGGGGCCTGGTTCGTGGGGGGGAGCACCTCCCCTCCACTGGAGTCCTGGCTGATGGCCTGCACATCCCTGGCTTCTGTGCTGCTTCTGGCACCGGCAATAAGGTAGGAACTGGGATTGGGGGGAGGGGCAGCAGGGAGGGGGATCGGGGGGCCCTGCCTTGTCGTCAGGAGGCCCTGCCGTGTTGTCAAAGGGCCCTGCTTTGTTGGAGGGAGGCCATGCCTTGTTGCCAGGAGCCCCGCAGGGGGGGGCGGTTGGTGGGATGATCGGGGGTTCCGCACATGAGGTGTTTGATGTACCTGTAAAAGGAGCAGGGGACCCCCGTGGTCGCAGGGGAGAGGGAGGGGGAATGGAAGGCTTGCTCTCCAGTGGTAGGGGGGGCCGTGGCCATCTCTGGTGGGGAAAGGGGACCGCCGTCCGAGGGGATGGGGGATGGGATAGCTCCCGAGAGCCCAAGGCAAGGGGGGGGGCTGTATGGCTCCCCAGTCCTGGTAGCAGATACCTAGGAAGAGGTGGAGGGTGTGGGAACGCAGGGCAGGGGTGCAGGGGGGTTCCTTGGTATACCCGGTATCACAGAGGAGCAGTTACATGATACCCTTCTGTTAGCCCTGGAGACCCCGGAGGGCCCTAAGGGGGCCTATGCGATCCTTAGGGGGAGACAGGTTGTGGAGGTACAGCCGGATAGGATGGAGGGAGGGGAACCGGGGCTGCATGGGGGCACCTCGGAAGGAGGCGGGGGGAGTATCCCCGATTCTCTATTGGAGGAGATGGTACTCTCCAGTCCCACTGACGCCCCGTTGGTGGCGGCTGGGGACCCTGAGCCGCAGCAGCAGCCTCTCTCGCAAGTCGTCGAGGGGGAGGGGAGAGGTGAGGGGAGGGAGGAAGGGGGGGCTGGTTACTTCCCATACTTTTGCAGAGGCCTTGAGGGGGTCTGGTAATGTTACAGGGACCTCTGATGGGGTTGGGGGGAGGGGGTTCCCCAAGGGAGGGGTCCTGTGGGTGGGGGAGGAAGTGGGGGGGGTTCCGAGGGGTAGGGGGTGAGGTCCGATGGCGCAACGTGGCGCAGATCCGGTGGGCCGGGGAGGGGCCCCCTCCGGCCAGGGAAAATGTCTTGAGGATGGTCCTTGGGCTGGGGTTTCTCCCAGGAGATCTGTATGCCTTCATCCACATGAACAACACCATCGAGTATGATGTAAGTTTCATGCTGAGACGGGGGCTGGAGATCTTCTGGGACCGATACCAGCAGCAGAGGGGGCAAGGTGGGTGGGCCAACTTTCGTATTGTGCCTGTCTCTCACCAGGGGGCGGTACCTGTGACCATCCTAGTAAGGAATGAGTCGCTCCCAGGGCAGGACATCCAGTTTTGGTTGTCGCGTCACTCGGTGCTTCTCGCACCCCTGGTCAAGGGCGCTGGGCCCCTAGGGGTGTGGGATGGGTCGTGGAAAGGTAGGATCCGTCTGCGTGAGGTGGGAAATGTTGTGCAGCACGTGCCCTCGGCCGGTTTCCTCGGTCGGGATCGCATCTTGTGCTACTACCCTGGGCAACCCCGCGAGTGTCACCGCTGTGGCTCATTCCAGCATCTGAGCATGACCTGTCCCAAGCAGGTCTGCACCCGTTGTGGTGGACGAGGTCACGCCTCGGCCAGGTGTTTGCTCATCAGGTGCAACCTTTGCAGGGAGTTGGGCCACCCCTTTGCCCGCTGCCCCTCTGCGTCACACAATGGACCGGGGGGGATGTCGTCACCCCACCTCGGGCTTCTGTGTGGGAGGAGGTTGTGGAGGACCCTCTTCCTCAGGAGGAGTCCGGGGGCCCTAGGGTGGAGGAGGCCATTGAGCCGAGGGAGCCACCCAGGGGAGGGGATAAGGGTAGGATGGAGGAGAGGGTTCATGTGGTGGAGGTAGATGTTTCATGGCAGGATAGTGGGTTGCGGGTGGTGCCGCCTCAGGAGTGGACTACTGTCTCTCCTAAGTGCGGCAAGGCCAAGAGGAAGAAACAGGCATCATCCCCATTGTTGGATGCAGAGCCCGTGTTGGACATCAACCGTTTCGTCTTCTTGGCTGACGATGCGGCTGAGGCTGATGAGGGCTTGCCGTTGGAGGCAGGGCCCCCTGTGCGGCGCCCGGTGCAGTTTGCGGCGGAGCCGGCCCCTCTTCCTCAGCGGTGGCCTCCAGTATAGAAGGCGCGTCGCAGTCATGGTCCTCCAAAAAGCATGGATCCTGGCGCCCGGCTCCCGGTGGTAGCCCTGGAGAGGCTGCCAGGACGGGTGAGGGAGGATGGGCTTTCATCTCCGCAGTTGGGTGCTGGGCCTCCGCAGGAGCCCCCTGCTGATCCAGCCGTCCTGGCCTCCCCCGAGGGGGTGGGCACTGTTGTGTTGTCTAAGTCTGTGTCCAGGGAGGGGGGGGCACCGGTGGTGGACCCCACTGAGGAGGTCATTCCTCCGACCCCTGACCTATTTGTGCCCCCTCGCCCCGTGGGGCCTGGGTTAGCCCTTGCGACAGCTTTGCCTGGTGGTCCAGGGGGCACCAGCACCCCCTGGGGTGACAGGGTCGAGCAGGAGGAGGAGGAGATCCTCGAGGTGGTCGACGTGGACCCTGAGGAGTTGCTCCAGCTTGCGGGCTTGTCCTGCAAGCGGGATTCTGGGGATCCAGGGGTGGGTGAGAAGAGGAGGAAGGGAAACTGCACATGAAATAGGCATGGCGTGCACCCCTGCGTTCTCGTGCGCCACCATCAACGTGGCCAGCATTTTGACGGACCAGGCGCGGGCTACGGCCTATGATTTTCTTTCCACGAGTGGGCTGGATGTCATCTTTTTGCAGGAGACCAGGCTCACCTCGCTCGCTAGCCTTCATCGGGCGAAGCGGGAGTGGAGGTGGGGTCCTTCGTACTGGTCTCTTGCGGCCCAGCCCTACGCAGGGGTGGCGGCTTTGTTCACGTCCCACCTATTCCAGGTGCAGTATGTGTGGGAACTGGAGCAGGGCCGGTGTTTGCTCTTAGACGGCTGCTGCGGGCCCCATCGGTTTCGTTTCGTGGTGGTCTACGGCCCCCAGTCTAAGTTGGCACGGAAGACCCTGTTTCGGGTCATCCGCCCCCTACTTACACCTCCCGTTTGGTGGTCCTGGCAGGGGATTTTAACACCACCACCCTGCTGCAGGACCGAGGGGGGGAACGTCGCTCACCTAGTTACGAGGGCCTCTTTTTGGCCGAGATGACCCGGACGGCTGACCTAGTGGACGTGTACCACCGGGCCTTTCCACGGTCACCAGGATTCACCTACTACCATGGGACCTGCAGGAGTCGTATCGATCGGATATATGTGAGTGCCCGGGTGGAGTGTTCCCCACCACAGTTGCAGGCGGTTGGCTTTTCGGACCACTGCGTCCTCTCCGTGTCCTTCTTGGCCAACCACGAGGAGCTCAGCAGGGGTCCTGGCCTGTGGCGACTGAATGTGCAGTTGTTCGCGACATCAGAGGTGGTCCAGGATTTCTTGGCCTTTCTCGCAAACCAGGAGACCCTGTTGGGCATTTTTCCTTCCCGTGGTGCTTGGTGAGATGAGGTGAAGATGCATGCCCGCAAACTCTTCCGTTCCCGGGGTGCCTCTATTGCTCAGTCCCGCTACCTCACCTATACTGTCCTCCGGAGGTCGCTGGACTGTTTGGTATCCCGAGGGGCAGCGCGGGAGGAGGTGGAAGAGGTGCGAGTCCAGCTTTGTGGCCTGCTTTATGATTGCCACGTCTCCCTTTGCTTCGAGGGGGCGGCTGGTAGGGTCACCACCCCATATCCTTTCCTGAATTGCAGGGAGAGGGTTCAGCGTCAGGAGGTGATGGCCCTGCGTGGCGAGGACAGTACCCTTCATACCTCTCAGGAGGACCTTTTGTGGATGGTGGGGGAATACTTCTCGGACCTGTTTGGGGATCGTCCTGTGGACCTCACCCATATCCGAGAGTACCTGGGCCTTCCCCCGGTGTATTCGGCTGTGGTTCAGGCGCAGGTTGATGCACTCGCTGCTCCGATTCAGGAGGTGGAGGTGGAGAGGGCGATTCGTGCCATGCCGTTGGGGAAGGTGCCTGGGTGCGATGGACTCCCAGTGGAGTTTTATCGCACTTTTATCTCCCAGTTGGCCCCCTTCCTGACCTCCCTGTTTCAGGAGATCATGGACACGGGGTTTCTTCCACGGTCATTTCGCGAGTCTGTCCTGCTCCTGCTTTCCAAGGGGAAGGACGATAGCTCCTTGGATTTTTGGCGACCGCTCTCTCTCTTGAACGCGGACCGGAAGATCTTGGCCAAGTGTTTGGCCAACCGCCTGGTGACGGTGTCGGGCGCTTTGCTGTCACCGTCCCAGTATTGTTCCGTTCGGGGGAGGGGGGTTCTGGACGCTGTCGCCACTGTCCGGGAGATGGTAGAAAGAGGCCGGTCGATCCAACGGGACCACTGGTTGGTCTCCTTGGACCAGTCCAAGGCCTTTGATCGAGTTAGTCACCGGTACCTGTGGGTGGTGCTACAGCACTTCGGCCTCCCCACAGGTTTCCTCTTCGTCTTGCAGGTGCTGTACCGAGGGGGGGTGAGCTTCCCGTTTCTTAACGGGTGGCTCGGATGGCCTTTTCTTGTCGCCTCGGGGGTGCGTCAGGGGTGCCATTGAGCCCCCTGCTGTATGTTTTCTCCCTCGACCCCTTCCTCCGGAGATTGTCCTCGGGTGGGTTGCGGGGCCTGGAGGCGCCTGGTGCGCCCCCGGTGACCGTCGTTGCCTACGCTGACGACATCTCAGTTTACGTGGACGGCACCAAAGGGGTAGAGGCCCTGCGGGAGGCCGTGGAGGAGTACTCGGAGGTGGCCCACTCTGTTGTCAACCACAGCAAGTGTCAGACGCTGTGGTTGGGGCCCTCGGAGGCCTCCACACCTTCCTGCGCCCCCTTTCCTCCTCCCGTGGGGGAGGTCCGCGTTTTGGGCCTCGTCTTCGGCTCGGAGGACTGTGCGGTGTCCAATTGGGATCACTGTATCGAGACTGCACGGTGTCGGGTGCTGCAGTGGAGGGGGTGGAGGTGTATGTTCGAGGAGAAGATCAAACTCCTCAGGACATTTCTGCTTCCCCTCTTTCTGCACGTGGCCACGGTCTTCGTTCTTCCGTCGTCCTGTCAGGCGTCTGTCAGTGCTGTCTTTTTCTGTTTTCTGTGGGGTAACCGCCTGAACCCTGTCCAGCGCAACATCGTTTGCCTGGATCGGGCACAGGGCGGTTTGGGTATGTTGCACCCCTTTGTCTTCCTGTCCGTACTGTCTATGGCGTTTCACTTGGGCAGGATGCGGGAGGGGGGCGGGGTTTGGTGGGTGGCCTCCTATCGGGGGTGGTTCTCCCGCTTCTGGGAGCAGTGGGAGGGGGCGTCCTCAGTCCCATGTGTGCGTCGGAGTGGAGAACAGGCCCTATCGTACGTTATTGCGATGGTGGGGCTCATTCGGCGGTGGGGGTTGACCGACCCGCTCGCCCAGTCCTTGGGGCGGAAAGGATTGTACCGGATGGAACTCACCTCCCACTTTCAACCACGGTGGGCCCTGCGGGACTGTCCGGCGGATGTGATGCAGCGGGGCCTTCAGCAGTTGAACTCCCCTCGGCTGCCGAAGAAGGTTCGGGATGTGGCCTGGTTGTCTTTCCACGGGCGTTTGTACGTGAGGGACAACCTCAAGTACAGGTCACAGGCTGAGCGGGGCTGTCCGAGGGCAGGGTGTGAGGGGCAGACGGAGACCATGGACCATTTCCTCCGGCAGTGCCCCTTTAATGTTGCAGCCTGCCGGTTGGTGTCCGCTGCTCTTCACCTGCGTGATCTTTCCCTCCTTACGTATGCGGAGTGGGTGTACGGGGCCTGGTCCTTTCCCCCAAGGTAGGACTCCGGGACCCTCTACCTCATCATGGCTGTAGTGCGCTACCACCTGTGGCAAGCACGCTGTCATGTCTCCGCCCGGGGGTTGATCCTGCCCCTTGACGAGGTTGTGCGGGACATTCTAGAGAAAGTGGCCAGCATGGCGCAACGCAAACGGGGGGTGGTAGCGGCCCATCGTTGGGAGCGTCTGTGGCGTCACCTCACCCTCCGCCCCCCGTGAAGTCGGGGGAGGGTTGACCTGGGGTTTTAGTTAGGGATTTGGGGGTTTCTTCCTATGGCCAGGTGAGAGGTGGGGGGTGTGGGGAATGGTGATGGAGCTTTAGAAGGGGGTTTGGCCACTCTCTCTCTCTCCCTCTCTCCTTTTGGGCTGCTGTGGTCGGTTCTGTTCTGCAGTCGGGGGATGGGGTTTTCTCACGCTTTCTGTCTCTCATTCCCGGAGTGACGAATTTTCATCGTCTCTTTGTGCATCCCGCTCCGTTGTCTTGCATTGCAGGGCATCGCTGTGTTTTGTTCTCTTTGGTTTTGTATTGTTTCTTTGGTTTCTTTTGGTGGGACTTTGTTGGGGGAGGGGCCAGATGTTGCCTTTATTTTCGTTTGTGGGGGTGGTTGGCGTTCTTATGGGTAAGGGGATGTGGGGTTTTGCGGTTTTTCTTTGTGGGGCGGGTGGTTGGGGATGGTGCAGGGGTTGAAGTGGGGGGTGGGGGATCTGCTGTTCCTTTTTGGGGGTGGGGGTGGGGGTGGGGGATCATGTGTATCAGGTTGTAATTGTAGTGCGGGAATGTTGGGTGTGGTTGGGGGAGGGGTATCTTGTGGGGGGTGGCATTCTCCAACAGCTGGGTGCCATGGACGTGGACTTGGACATTGCTTGAACTGTTATGGGCTGTTGTCGGGCGAGAGGTTGGGCACGAGGGTTGTTTGCTGTGTATGGTGGTGGGTTGGGGTGGGTCACGGGCGGGGGGTCTGGTTTCTTGTCTTTGTTTTGTCGGGGTGGGTGGGGGTTTGGGGGGGTGTGGGTCTTGTTTGGGTTTGCTGTTTTGCTTTTTATATGTATTTTGTTGCTTGTTTACAATAAATCAAAATTTCCATCCTTTGGTGGTTCAGAAAATATTCCTGAAATGGGGACTTCCATCCATAGACCTGTTTGCCAGTCCTCTGAACAAGCAGCTGCCAAGGTTCTGCTACAGGCAACCACATCCCCAGCGGATAGCAGCGGATGCTTTTCTGATTCCCTGGTCTCAAGGCCTCCTGTATGCGTTCCCTCCCACGCCCTTGGTGGCCCGAACTCTGTTCAAGATTCTTCAGGACAAGGCCTCAGTCCTGATGGTGGCTCCCAGGTGGCCCAGACAGCCTTGGTTTTCACTTCTGCTTCAGTTGGCAGTGGATCCCCCTCTGCCTCTGGGGTTGCAACCCAACCTCCTCTCTCAGGATCAGGGCTCTCTTCTGCACCCCAATCTCAGAGCTCTCAATTTGATGGCCTGGAGGCTGCAAGGGTAGTTTTGGCTCCCTGGGGTCTACCTCCAGAAGTGGAGGACGTGGTCCTAGCCTCTAGAAAACAGTCCTCCAGAAAAACCTATGCCCTGAAATGGAAAAGGTTTTCTGTGTGGTGTCAGCTACGTACGCAGGATCTTTTCTCCTGTGCTATACCAGTGGTGCTTCAGTACCTGCTGCACTTATCCAATCAGGGACTGAAGTCCAATTCTATTCGGGTCCACCTCTCAGCTTTAGCAGATCATCACTCACTAGTGGAGGGACATTCTTTATCTGGGCACCCCTTGGTGTCCAGGTTTCTCAGGGGCTTGCTTCTGCTCAAGCCTCCCATCCGTCCTCCTGCTCCTGAGTGGGAGCTGAATGTGGTCTTGCAGCGACTGACTCACCCACCTTTTGAGCCGATGGCTACTTGCCCTTTACGCTTCCTTTCCTGGAAGACTCTCTTTCTGATAGCCCTTACTTCGGCTAGGCGAGTGAGTGAGCTTCAGGCCTTGGTCTGTGATAGGACTTACACCAGGATCTATAAGAACAGGGTAGTCCTCAGGACTTACCCTAAGTTCCTTCCTAAGGTTGTCTCCTCTTTCCACCTCAACCAGGAGGTGGTTCTTCCAACATTCTTCCCTAGGCCTCATGCAAGCCAGGCTGAAGCAGTCCTGCATACCCTGGACTGTAGGAGGGCCTTATCCTTCTACCTTGACTGTAGCAAGGTCACAGGAGGGCTACTCAGCTCTTCGTCTCTTTTGACGCCAATAACTTGGGGGTGGCTGTGTCCAAGCGTACCTTGTCCATCTGGGTGGCCGACTGTATCACCTGGGCTTACAAGGTGGCGGACCTTCCTTTGCAGGGTAGGGTCACGGCCCACCGTGTGAGGGCAATGGCTGCCTCAGTGGCTCATCTCCGCTCTGTTCCATTGCAAGACATCTGCAGGGCTGCAACTTGGTCTTCAAGCCAGACATTTGCGGCCCAATACTGTCTGGAGAGGGAGTCCCGTAGGGACAGTGCTTTTGGCCAAGCAGTACTCCGGAATCTCTTTGAGGTCTAGGCAACTCCTGCCCTCCTGCCCTCTGGTTGGGCTACCGGTGGAGGGTGTGTCCTTGAAATGCCTTTCCTATGCTGCTGAGACTAGAGGGAGTTCTCTTGTTCAGCCTGGGTTCCTGGTAGCCCAGAGCTGGGGAGTCACCCATATGTGAGGACTGACTTCCTGCTTGGTCCTGGAGAAAGAGTAGGTACTCACCTGTAACAGGTGTTCTCCAGGAGCAGCAGGAATCAGTCCTCACAACCCTCCCTCCTCCCCTTGGAGTTGCAGTTGTACATAGTTTAATTTTTTTCATTTTTTGTGTGCTGTTCTTAGCTATGTCATTTGACTGAGGTAAGATGGCACCTTTAGTCGGGAAGGGAACTGCGCATGCGTGCCAGCATTCCCAAAGGCTTTCATGGAAAGCTGGGGAAATGCTCCGCAATGGCTGCATCGGCGCCGATGACACCCATATGTGAGGACTGATTCCTGCTGCTCCTGGAGAACACCTGTTACAGGTGAGTAACTACTCTTTTTGGTTCACACATACCAAATGCTTTTGGCCTATATGATTTCATTCATCCACTCACCACACAAATTGCAAACTCTCTGTTTGGAGGATCCATGGCACAGCCCTGCACCTACCATCTGACCATCAGGGAGATTAATAGTGGGGCAGCTTACTGGCAGTAAGTTGCCCCACCATGGCCATCAGGGGTCATTTGCAGCAGTTAGCCATATCATGCACACCTTTCCTGTGACTGCTCCACATGCGCACTCATGGACAATCCTACCTTTGCTGCCCAAATCAGGCACATGCTGCCTCCACCCAGACACTGTCCTGGCCTATGGCATGCCACACACTGACAGTACATCTGGATACCTGTCCACACCTCACAGACACTATAATATAACTTACAGCACGGTGTATGCTTTCAGGAGCATCTAGGACTGCACACCTGTCACAGCACCCCCCCCCCACCCCCGCTGCATCTCCTCCGCTGACTCTGCTGCCACAACACTACCAACATTCACTACCAGCATCACTAAGCAGCCTATCTTGGCTTGTCAACAGCACAGGCCTGCTGTATGGTCAAACATGCTCATCACTTATACTTCCACATAGCCAGACATCTGGTGAATCAAATCCATCAGCTACCAATTGTGCTTGCATCCATACCTTCTCCAGTGGATTCCCTGCCCCCCTTTCAATGTTTTAGAGGTTTTCCTGCATTAGGGTGCATGCAAAACACCTTAATACAGTATGTAATTTTACTGCCCGCTAAGTGTCCTCTACCACCCCTTAATGTCCTGTTACCACCCGCTAAGTGTCCTCTAGCATCCCTTAATGCAACATGTCCTGTTAACACCTGCTATGTGTCCACTAGCGTGTGGTATGTGACCAGAACGCCTCTGACACACCCAGCACACTTAGCACAAGATAACCCTTTATCGCTGCTGTTACAGCTCAGAAAATACTGCTCCATTACTGCCGTTTAGTAAACATACCCCAAGGTGCCCTAAGGTGGAAAGCATGCATCTTAAAGCAGGACCACAGCTGTAAGCCAAACGCTGGATAGAGCACCAAGGAATGTCAATGTAAGGAAGGACAGGTGGGAGCTGGACCTGCCATATTGGTGGGCATCCACATTTAAATGGCAATTTTAGAATGGAGTTGCATTTACACATGGATGTCCTTCTACATAGACATTGCAAGGGGGTGCGTCAGTGGTATGGTTAGGGAGTGGCCTCTATTATATCAGGATTTATACCTGCTCCCTGGAACATTTAGGTTTTGGAAAAGTGCATGGTTTGGCCAGCCCTTTACAGGAGGATTACAGGGATTATCTTCTTTTATCCCCCTTTGTTTATTTCCTTCTCCAAATCGAAAGAAGGTGGCATATGTGATTAACTGGTGCATTTATACATGTAGATTCATAAAATGGCCGACATACACATGTAAGTAGCAGCTCTTGCATGAGATTCCCCTGTTGATTTTCCACGTCTATATTTTGAGAATGGCTCCTCTATTTTCATGTATCAGCACATTCACAGGCATTCCTGCACCTCCTTATTTATATTTTAGAAAAGGCTCCATGTTTGGCAAATACCACCAGAATTGTATACGTCACAATGGTGACCACTCGGTTCTGATTTCCATGGCTCAGAAATCTGTGAAAAGGGAGTTGCCTTTTTGCAGATGCTGGATGGGGTAGAGGCTGGGTGTAGATACAGGTCTAGAAACCAATGTAAAGTGGCGTAGTTAACCTATTTCAACTGTAGGTAGTGAATAATGACATTTTTATGTGATAAGTGGGAATGGGAAATCCTTAAATCTATAATCATAAATGTGTCAAATTTCTAGAAGAGGCAAAAGATTTCTTGCAGGTTTTCAGCCATTTTATATGAAATTTCCCAACTCATTGAAATCAACTAGGTAACAATATTTTACATGAAAAAGTTGTATCTCATTGAAGTATAATTATGTTTTTGGTGAAAATTGGAATATAAAATATTTTTTCCATATTGGTTTTGATAAATTCATAATTAAAGGGCGGCTTTGCATAATATTACATTGCAATAGCTCATTAACTGCAAAAAATGTGCAGTATTCAACTTTTAGCAAACAAAAACCTCATTTTTGAACATTTGCTCCAGTTGGTACATCAGCCTCTAAAATCATTCTGGTAGCCCTGAATAAATAGGATGTAAGAAAATGTATTTTCATGGTATATATTAAAATCTAAACGCATATTTCCTATTTCTACTTATATTTCTCATTTCTTTTCAGCTCTACAATCTCTGACCATAGAAGACACTGTAGAAGACGTGCTCCTAGATACATTACTGCTTGCTAGAAGATGCTTAAAACTGCCTTGACATTTAGTGGAGAATAAAGTGTAGTCATTGCCCTGCTATATCAAGAAGCTTTCAATAAAGACTTTAAATGAATCCGCACAATGCCTTTTTTCTTTACAGAGACTCATTATTGAATTCTGGCATCAGTAATAGTTCCTTTAGATGGTTTACTTCCTACCTGCATGTTGGTTTTCCATTTACAGAGACTGAGAGTGGTAGTTCTGATCTCTGGATATTGGGTTCTCTGGTACCACAAGGGTCTATCTGTTTCCGTTGCTCTTTAATGTGTATTTGTAGCCACTGGGAGATGATTTGATAGTTGACTATTGATCACCATTTCTAGCCAGATGATATCTGGTTTGCACTGCTGTAGGGGTATGTATATTACATAAGAACATAAGATATGCCATACTGGGTCAGACCAAGGTCCCTCAAGCCCAGTATCCTGTTTCCAACAGTGGTCAATCTAGGTCATAAGTACCTAGCAATCTCCCCAAAAGACACAGGTTCCTCAATGCTTGTATTGGGTCAAGCAGTGATATCCTGGGTCCCTTTAATGGTTTATGGGCCTTTCCTCCAGGAACTTATCCAAACCTTGTTTAAACCCAGCTACACTAACAGCATTTACTACATCCTCTGGTAACAAATTCCAGAGTTTGATTACACGTTGAGTGGAAAACTATTTTCTCTTATTAGTCTTACATAGGTTACCCTGTAGCTTTATTGCATGTCCCTAGTCTTTTTATATTATGATGACATAAACAATCGATCTACGTCTACCCATTCCACTCCATTCATTAATTTATAGACCTTTATCATATCTCCCATCAGCCATCTCTTTTCCAGGTTGAAGAGCCCTAACCTTTTTAGCTTCTCTTCATAGGAGTATCCTTCCATCCCCTTTACCATTTTGGTGGCTTTTCTCTGTCCCTTTTCTAATAACGCTATATCCTTTTTAAGATACGACGACCAGAATTGCACACAATATTCAAGGTTCGGTCGCTCCATGGAATGATACAGAGGCATTATAATTTCCTTAGTTTTATTTTCCATTCCTTTCCTTATGATAGCTAGCATTCTATTTGCTCTCTTGGCTGCCACTGCACACTGGGCGGAGGGTTTTAACATTTTATCCACGATGACACCTAAATCTTTTTCCTGGGTGGTGATTCCCAATGTGGAACCTTGCATTGTGTAATCGTAGTTTGGGTTGTTCTTTCCTAGGTGCATAACTTTGGGGGATGTTTACTAACCTGCGTTAACATTACATAATGCGCGTTATGTAACGTTAATGCATCATAACACGCGTTAACGTTACATAACGCGCGTTAACATAACGATCGTAAAGTTCTGCGACGCGGTAAAACACCGCAGAAGATGGAGAGAGGGCAGAGAGAAGGGGTCAGTGGGCGGAGAGTGGGTGGAGAAAGGCTCCCTTCACACTAACACACTGATCTGAAGAGCTGAATCCTAACGCGATTGAAAACCTGCCGCTAGATGCACATTTGCAGGGGAGAGAAACCATTTAGGTGTCAGCAATGTACAGCATAGGCAGGGAAACCTACAAAAAGTGATAAGTGTGATACATATGCACAGAACAAAAGGGCACATAAACATTGAAAATTACCTCAACAAATTAGAAATAAAAACATAATCAAGCTGGCCAATAGTGATATTACTGGGAAACATCAACCCCCCTCCCCCCCTGAGAAAGCTCCACAAAAAAGATATTACCCGTGGAAGGGTCTATGCTCCGTCCCCATACAAGGTGAATGAGCCCACAGTGAAATAGCACTGATCAGGGTTTTCCCCTCCATCGGACAGGTTTCCTATGGCATGCACATGTTCCGCAACATCAGGGCGGGCATGTCGGAATGGCAACTGGACAGATGCCGGAAAAAGGGATACGGAGGGCCACAGGCGGCACATGCTGTGGTGCAGCTGGGTCACAGTGCGGACTAGGGTGATGCCTAGGTGGCCCATATGAATGCTGAAACAGCATAGCAGCCAGACAGCAACTGCTGAAGGCCCAACATGGGCACGAGTGTGTGTCCCACAGTGTCACAGGGGATAGTACCCAGTAGCTACCCCCAAGGGCATGGAACATTGGCAGGCGGGGATGGGGGAGGCATGGACACCTATGCAGGCACCCCTACCCCAGAACCCACACCATAGGTAGCCGCCTACCCACACACTGGATGGCCTGAGACTGCGCTCCATCAGCACCACCAGCAGAAGGGCATGTCAGCATGGTGGCAGAGGGATACTGATGGTGGAGGGGGCAGTGGCAGCTGCCTAGAGCAGACCGTGGCCTAGCCCTGTGTAGGTGGGTGCCGTGCACTGCAACAGACAGGCCCTGTCTGACGAACAGTCATGGTATCACCAGGGAATGTACTGACTCTGTGACAACATGGTGGTGCAGTGCACAAAACCAGTGTATTTAGAAGCAGAAGGTCACAGGTTCAAGTCCTAGCTTTGCTTCCTGCCACCCAGTCCCCATATTGTACCCACTACAACAACGTGCTAATACAGACAGAACCTTTATTGCATATGACGTAAACATGTCCAAGACACCTACATTTTACTCTACAGAGCACAGACACCATAAACATGTGCATTACCTAGAGCAGAGTCTCCCAAATGCAGTCCTGGAGGGCCAAACACCATTCCGGTTCCATGTTGCCTCTAATAAAGATGCCTGTGCTGCATTTCTATGCGCCACCCCCATGGTATGCAGATGTATCTCCTGCATATTCATGAGGGACAGCATGAAAACCCGAACAGTGTTTGGCACAGCAGGACTGGAGTTGGGAACCTCTGCCATAAAGCAGCAGCCAACAGGGGCAGACACACCCGCACCCACAGGCTCCATTATCCAATGCCTCCTGGAGAGGCAGGATGTTGGGCCCTGCGTGCATCTCCCAATACTAGCACTTGCATACCTTAGCAATGGCACCCTAAACCTGGGAATACGGTACACAGCTATCAACAGGTTGCTATGATCACTGGCAGATAGAAATTCCTAAGTGAAGCTCAATTTGCTGATTGAGCTGCATCATAGCAACCTTTCTGATGTCTGTGGAGTGTGCTTCAGGTCTGGTGTCTGAAGGTGTTTACCACCCTGGGGAGTGACCCCAATAGTATTGCTTACCATAACCATGCCTGCACTGTGCCCAGGACTGGTGCGGTGGCCAGGGCTGCCAAACACCTCTATAGTTGCACAATGCTGGCATAGGTGTGGGGAGTGTGTTTCTGTCTATCCAGTGTGTGGTGGCTGCAAACACCCTCCACAGCCCACACTGCTAGCCCTGTTGCCAGTATTGGCCTGCCAATGTGCATAATGAGGAGCAAGGTACCGTGAGAATAGCCTGGATAGGGTGGCCTGGCCTGGATGTAGCTGCACAGGGCATAGGGCAATGGCTCGGACATTGTAGTGCCCGGCCACCACCTGCATGGACAGGGTGGCCACAGCATGTCCTGCTGGGAGGTCACTCTCACCCTGACTGAGCAGTGAACACGGCATGGCTAGGTTCCCCCATAGTGCTCTATAGATTTTTTCTTGTGTGATATTTATGGGTTTTCTTTTTGGGATCAATCACTGACTTATCTGCTTGATGTGTATGCTGACATCCCCGTACTGGGTACATGCATTTCCTCCAGGACCATGTACTATGGACTAGCTAGTAGACTGTCTGCATCTAGCATGTGTCTTGCTGGAACACCTTGCAGGGTGCAGCGGCTGGAGGCTTGCTGCTGGAGAATGTCAGATAGTGGTGGGGGGCAGCTGAGCATTTCCAGGCCTACTGTCTGCTGTTGAGTTATGGATGTGTACTGCTCTGCATTGCCTGTCCTGTAGGGTGTCTGTTCCCCAGCAGGACTGGGGTTGATGGTCCCCTCTACTGCTCCATAGCAGGGAGGTAGAATGTGGATCTATTGGTGGGTGATCCTGTTTCCCACCCTCAGCTGCAGAGGGTGGGTTGTGTGGTGGTACATAATCTGCCTATGGGTCTAAATCCTCCTCCTCCTTCTTCACCTACATCAGGTAACCATGGCACCAACACAGGATATGCACTATTCTGGGTGCATTATCACCCATAAGGGCTCGACCTGACTGAGAAATACAGAAGGACACAGAATTATCCTAGGTGTGTCTACAGGAACTACCTATCACACACTGATGGGGACCTGCAGTATGGCGTATTTCAGCCATAAAAGGTGCTGTGGACCTGGTGCTGGATGCCCCACCTCACCCTCAAGGTGAGCACTGTACCCGCACAATGTGACTGTCTGTGGCTACTCTGTGCCAGTACCACACACGGTCTGTTCCCCCTACCATGCCGAGGTGCTGTGGGGGTGCATACCCCATCTTGTACCCATCTGTCGACTGCTGATTTGCATGTGCAGTGCATCATGGGTACGGGTGGGTTAACCCTATCCTGGTAACCACAGCAGACAGTTTGTGTGGTGGCATGCAGTCCTTCTGCAGCCAGCCAGGGCTTTGTTCCAGCTGTAGCCCACTGTTTGTGTCACTGTCTGTAAAGTCAGAGGTCATGGGTTCAAACCCATGGTGGGGTTATTTGATAGGGCTGTCTGAGACATTGTCTGTTTTTAATGTACATTAGTGCTGCCAGCAAAAAACACCCTCAGAGTACTGTAACCTTAAGGTGCCTTATAGGGCGCCCCATAAGGCACCTTATAGGGCGCCCTATAAGGCGCCTTATAGGGTGCCCAATAAGGTGCACTATCAAACGCCTTATAAGGTGTCCTATAGGGGTCATTATAGGGTGCTTTGGCAGACAGTGCACTTTATAATGTGCCCTATGGAGTGCGTTATGGGGTGTCTTATGCGGCACCTTAGGTTACGCCACCGTGAGGGTGTGTTTGCTGGCAGCACTAATTAAAATACTAGTCAAATGCCTCAACAATCTCTACTTAAATGTAAAGGGTGATGCCTCAGCCAGCCTTATACATTAGGCCCACTGGGGAATCAAACCCATGACCCCTGTACCATCAGTCAGTGTAGTAACCATTGTGCTACAGCTCTATTGCTATGCTTCTATGCCTGCGCGCCTTCTTAGGATTAACGCGCGGTAACGTGCCATGTAGCGCTCGTTAATTTATGGTGCCTTGTAATGCACGTTATCGGTAACGATGTACTGCCCATGTCCTTATTTGGGATTTCTGCTTCTACCACGGATCCTAATGCGAATCACATTACCGCAGTTTAGTAAACATACCCCTTTGTATTGAAGTTACTGCCTTTAACAGTAGCCAGTTGGTAGAATGAGGATAAATAGAGGTTAAATCTAATTAAATTCAAAATGTTATAGATCAATATGTGGAATAAAGTTGGATGTTCAGTGATTATTTTCTGAAAAAAATTTATGGTTTTTTTTCTTTGCTGAGGTTTTTAATTTCATTTCCTTTTTTTGTTTCATTTTCTTTTAGTTGTAATGCCTCCTTTTGCATAGAGGCTAAATGTGGGAAATAGGAAGAGTCTAGGTTGAGATATCCACATTTCTCAGGTATTTTACAAAGGTCTCTACAGCACGTGAAGCATTTTCTAACATATGTATCAGGTTGTCAGAAAATATATAGGCATATGCCAACACATACAGTAGGAGATTCCATTTAGCAAAAGCAGACATCGAACTATAGAACTGCATCACTCGGCAGCTGGCACTTATACTTAGAGCCTACAAATCCTTATGTACACATATAACTGCTGGCACTTGTACCTGTGAAGGCATGTTTTACAAAGGACGTCCAGGGATCTGTCCTTGGACCGATTCTTTTTAACATCTTTGTTAGGGATATTGCAAAAGGGCTGTCGGTAAGGTTTGCTTCTTTGTGGATGATTCTAAAATCTGCAATAGAGTATACTCCCAGGAAGGAGTAAATAACATCAGGAGGGATCTAGCTAAGCTTGAAGAACGTAATCAGCATGTTTATGTTATAATGTAAACCGCTTTGACTATATGATAAAGAGATATAAAAGAAAACATTAAATAAATGCACAAGAGGAGATCCTCTTCCAATTGAAAGGAAGCTCTGCAATGAGGGAGCATAGAATGAGGGGGAAAGGGGATAGACTCAGGAGTAACATGCGGAAATATTCCTTTATGGATAGAGTAGTAGATGCATGGAATAGTCTCCCAGTGGAGGTAGTAGAGCCGAGGACTATCTGAATTTAAGAAAGCATGAAACAAACACAGAAGATCTCTGAAGGAACAAAAGAAACTATAGTAGTTGATATGGAAGGGCAGACTAGATAGAGCATATGGTCTTTTTCTACTGACATGTTTCTGTGTTTCTGTTTCACATGGAGTCTGTGATGTCCAAGGCAGAATGTCTGAAAAAAACAGTTGGCAAGTGCAGGTTGAGGCACAATTTCACAAATGTGAAAGTGCCCAATAGAAGTGTCTGTGGGGTTGTCTACATAGACATCCCAAGAATAGGATTGCAAAACAGGGACACCTAATGACTAGAATAGTGGGGTAGGAGCAGGGTAGCCAGGGTTCAAATCTCAGTGCTACCTCTCGTGATCATAGGCTAGTCATTTAACTGTCTCTCTTCTCTAATCCCCCCTCCCCCAAAAATGTTTTAGGGCTAAAACAAGCACTTTCCCACCATTTCTGAAATCAAGCAGGGACTTTTAAGTTGATTGCACATTTCCAGATATGCTTCCGCCATGCCCCCTGTCTAGTTGGATGTCCCTACACTGGATTTGGCTTTAAAAGTCATTTGTGAAATGGCTCCATCAATTGGATGTCCAAATCATGACTAAGTGACATCTTTACTAAGGCGCGCTAATGTTACCGGCATTAAGTGCAGCAGTAATGTTACCAACGCCATATAAGGAAGTGGATGGTGCAGCGTTAAGGCAACCTGAGCCATTATCGTGCGATACAGGGTGCCCTGGCCAGTTACCATGCGTTAAAGGGTGCTTGGCCTTCTAACACATGTTAAAGGGACGGTGCATGGCAAGAGGACAAACAGGGCACGTGAAGGATGACAAAGCTCCCTAACCTAAGGCACCGTATCTCAGGGCACCCTATAAGGCACCTTAGGTTAGGGAGCCATATAAGGCGCCTTATACTAGGGCGCCCTATAAGGTGTCTTATAATAGGGCGCCCTATAAGGTGCCCTAACCTAAAACGGTTCATAAGGCACCTTAGGTTCATGCACCCTATACAGCGCCCTAGGATAAGGCACCTTATAAGGTGCCTCAGATTAAGACAGATGTAGATAGATGGACTGAAGGATGGTTGGCAACTGTGGTGAGGGTGTGATGTGCTGGCAGCACAGATCTTCAGAGATGTGACTGTCACAGGCATGAAAATGATATGAGAAGTATAGCCATAAACAATTGAAAAGGAGGAATTCAACCCATGACCCCTGCCCCGAAGGTCAGTGCACAAACCAGTAGGCTACACCCCCATGTTGAGTTCCACAGCAATGGCTGGATACAAAACCACTGCAGAGCACTGCACAAAATGTCTGCTGTGTGTCAGGATATGGTAACCCCACCAGTAGCCATGGTGCAATGCACATGCAGAACAGCAGGCTACAGCTGATATCACAGTCTGTAATTGGGATGTGAGCCACAGATAAACACATGCACACCCACCATGAAATGGTATGCAGTGAAAACAGCATGCAGAAGAGTAAACAAATTAAACTGAAAGGGCATCAGGGGCTGGTCTGAAGGGCCAGCTGTGTGGATGGTGTGTGTACAAGGGCAAAATGGGGAAGAGATCAAAAAAGGAGCATGTGAGAATTGAACCTGTACATTGAAGAGCCTAAACACAGCTCACCAACAGCAACACCAAACCACTGAGCCAACTAACTGCCCACCCAGACAGCCCAAAGAAAGGGACATGTGTAACAGCTAATATGAGACGGATAGGCTGCATAGAGGGCACACTGTAGTGCACAGTGAAGAGAAGGAAGGGTGTGTGAAGAAGTGATGAAGCTGCAGCCATTGTATGGTAAGGTTAGCAGAACACAAGAAAAGGAAAGGAATATGTGGGAATCAAAATCGCAACTTATGGTGTCTCAACACATGTCTGTAACCACTATCCCAAACAACCACAGCAAGCCCAATGCAAATATGTTCCACCAAAGGGAATGTATGTATGGAAACCCGTAGCTCCCTGTGAGGTGGCAGACAACTGGCACACAGACAGCTGCCACCATTCAAGAATGTGAGCACAGGCGGGCCATGTACATCAGCAGTATACCACTAAATACATTGGTCAGTGCAGTGATGCAGCAGCAGAGACAAATGTGTGTCCAACATGTCACACAAACAGTCACCAGCCCATCCACAGATGAAGAGCAGGACAGATCATGTCCAGGAGCTGCATGGTGTGTACTGCTCAGTAGCCCCCCCCCCATGCAGCTGCACGCCCCAAATGCCATAGTCACATATGTGTGCATGTAGACAGTAGGTGGTGCATGATGAGGACCCAACACACATCAGTTATGAAATGTCCACAAAAACATACCTGCCCATCAATACAGGACACACAATCCTGAAAAAGCATACACATCAAAATGTTTGCAAGTGTACAGACATATGCATGTAACTAGTTATTTAACAGTTTTCCTATACTGCTTTATCATATCAATCAAAGCGGTTTACATTGTAATGTAAACCTGGTAATGTACATTAAAGAAGGACATTGATAACCTGGGTCCTATCTGAGCAATGGAGGGTGAAGTGACCTGCCCAAGGTCACATGGAGTGCCAGTGGGAATTGAACTGTGGTTACCTTGTTCCTAAGCCAGTGTGTGAAGCATTAGGCTACCCTACCACCCCATGACATGAATAACTCTGCCGTCAATGATGTGTAGATAAGGAGGCAGGCACATCTGTAATCCATCCCGTCGCCACTGTCAGCACCAGTGCCAATGTACACCAATGCCAGCTATGTCCCTGATACACCTCCCAGGTGGGGATGTACTGGCACCAGCCTGACCATGTATGTGGCCAAGTAGTAGAAAACTCTACCCAAAAGAAGCCACAATGGTCAAAATGAGCTGAGATGCAACTGGCCAGGCATATGGGAGTGAAGAATGTAGCTGTGTTAGAATGTAACACCTATGTGGATATCAGTGATACCATCTGTGGGCAGGAATGCAGCAGCACAACGTTGGAGACACCTCACGCATCCTGTATATGATAAAACACCCACACTGGGCATTGATCACGAAGGTGGTCTGGGGTTATTGTGCTGTGAGTGATCCAGACGGCACTGAAGTACGTTGTCTGCATCATCACTGCAATAGCAAGAGAACAGAATGTGCATGGCTGACGTTCCAACATACCTGGCCGGAATGTCTGCACATGTATTGCTGTCAGTGTCAAACACCTGTGCACGAGTCATCGTAATATGGACAGGATAAAGTAATCGTAACATGTGTCCCATGTCCTCCAACTGAACCATGGCCATGTGAGTGCTCTGATAGGTGTGTCAGCCATGAAATATGTGCCAGGCCACACAACTGACAGGGAGCACAGTCTAGGCAGGTACACCAAGCTGACCCCACAACCACAAGGTGATAAGTTAGGAAAGGAAGATACAGAGATGTAATGCCATACTGCCATGCAGAGATGTGGATTTGCAGTGCACAGGCAAATGCACAAATATGACAATGATGTCATGTCCCAATGCCCCAGCACAACCCCTCAGCTGTGTAGACCATATGTGTGTGTATCAGTGGGTCATACAGCAGTGTAGATGGCATGAAAAACAGTATGTGATGTGCCGAGAAAGAGCAGAAGTCAGATACCCAGGCAAATACACACTTTAAATGCACAAATGGGTCCAAAAACAGTGACGCAATGCAAAATGAGGACATGGATACAGGTACGAGAGGCACATGTTGCCAAAGAACATACAAAACAGAACCTCACAGACATGTAGAGATAGCACTATGCAGAAGGCCTGCTGCAATTGGTGCTGTGAATACAGGAGCATCACACCTATGTCAAGGTACATGGAATGCACAAATTCAGGTAAAAAATGGACATACCTACTGCCACACTGCAAAGGTACCCATGCAGTGTGAGTGGCACAATGTCATGCAATAAATATGACTGTGTAGACATGCAATGATTAGTTTGTACATCAATGTAGAGCATCACATCTGTACAGTAACCAAACACAATAACATGTATGTGGAAGTAGAAAGAAAGCTCAACAATGGTGCACTAACCCACACTAAATCCACATCGGCACTTGCACTGGTGTACCAACATATTCAGTCACATGCACATGCACCATCTACTTTGAACCATGACAGAGTGCTTCCCCAGATGCACAGTAACACCCCTGGCGAGGGTCAAACAGCAATCCAATATGTTGGCGCGCATCACTGTGGTGTAGTGGCAAACAGCGTGTCATGTCCAAGTGTAAGGTAGCCAGACAGATAAAACAGGACCTACACAATATTCCCCTTGTGCCACACATATGGCTGTATATTCCTGTTGATCCAAACATATGAGGATATCCAGCGATGCAAGTCACACACATGGGCCACACACACGAACACAATGTCAGATGGATTTACAACATACAGTGAGTATATGAGTCCCGACTACACATGTATGGACCAGTACACAGTCTTCACAGTGCAAATGGTGTCTGCAACCATACATGTCCCGTTAAGACTGTCCTTGAATCCCTGTGCATCCATAGTCACGCGTGACATCTCAATGTGCCACAGTATGTCAAAGGTGACGTGTGTCCCCTGCGATGAACATGACACCCAGCAAGAGCAGGGCAGCAATGGTGTGGTGGTTATCCTTGTGAGGCACAAAGTACCAGTCCAACAATAATGTCCATCATAAGCATGTGTCCCACTCGCAAAGGTCCATCACCATATGGCACTATCTGACAGGGATCATTGCATGGTGTTGCTGTGTCCTCCAAGTGGGTGATGGTGACTGCAAATGCAGTGTAGTAGATGTGCTAGGTATGTTGCCTGTGCCCTGTGGTAAAAGGAAGAGAAACACCATTATGTATGTGTCACACAACATTAGGTCACATCGCAGGGAGTGAAACATCAGTATGTATATAATGGAACATCAGACATGCAAACATTACACGATCACAACACAGAGCACATTGCATGTCGACGACATTAGGAAATGGCACTGCAAACCAGGTTGTCAGCTCGACATTATTATGGCTATGCCCATGTCCCACAGGCATTTTAGAGGTCCACATCATGTCCATCAGTGTTGATGCACATAGACCCCACAAAAAAGCATGACGAAACTAACAGCTAAACACAAACATGTAAAGGTAGATGTCAGTCACAAATGATCCAAGGTGCAACCTACCGTCTGTGTGCAGCAAGTGTCTGATAGCGACAGTCAGAGGCAGTCAAAGTCTACAAGACGTCATAGTAAAGGCAGAGTATGTCATTGATATGTGTTAAATGACCATGTCTGCATGTGCAGCCATCATTACCACATGTCCAAAGTATAGTGACGTGTGAAACTGAAATGTTGATGCATAGTGGTCTGTCAGCGCACAAGAGATAGGTCAGTCAACAACACAGAAAAAATGTACACAATATTCACAAGGTCAACATCAGAAAGGTAGAAATAGCACATTGATCACCACTCCACAGGTGTCCAGACATATACCATCACAAGATAATGTGATATGGCTGCACAGTGTATTGTTTATTTATTTTATTTACATTCTCTTATATACCGTGCTATTCTGCATCAGTGCGGTTTACATTGAACAAACTGAAATTACATTGAACAGGGCATTATAACTTGGAGATAACTATTTTACAGGGAACATGGGCTATGGAGGGTTAAGTGGTTTACCCAAGACCACAAGGAGCACCTGTGGGACTAGAAACCCCAGTCCTTCCAGCACAAGGTTGCTGTCTTCTAGTGGGATTTGAACCCCTGACCTTCCGGCCTGAAGCACCTTGCCCCAACCACTAGGCCACTCCTCCACTCCATACCCCATGTATTGTTATATAGACCTGCCCAAAACACACACACACACACACACACACAGTATGACAAGGTGAGTATGCCTCCAGTAGCATACGGCCTGTCTGTCTACAATCCAAAATCAGTGGAGATAATTCTAACTGTCCATGCAACAATACACTGATGTTAGTTAATGCCACAATGTCAGGGAAGGGTGTACATGTCATTCACTGCCACAACACCAAGTACCTGTAGACACACCCAGCTCAGTTGGATGGGTCCCAAATACAGTGTTGAAACACATGAACAGGTGAGGAACACATGGGTATATGTATGCCAACATGAACATATGGGGTATGGGGACACATATCAAAGAGATGTACAACAACATGTGACGTGGACAGATAACATCATACATGTGCTATGCTGCACTGTCCCTACAGTACAGTTATCTGTATGTCTACCTACTCCAGTCTCCTGCAAGTTGAATGATGTACACAAAGTTTTCACTTTACCACAGCACCAGGCAGGTCCAACAGCATATTCTGTGGATTCACAAACACTAGTGAAACATACATATTTCATGATGTAGTGTTGGAACACACACGGCAGCATGTACATGTATACCCATATGCATTTCCCCACATATGCAGGACTTACATGAGAAGAGCTCATTAATCAGATGTTGCCTGATCGCCGTGCGCACACGTGTGTCACCACGGACACGTACAGGACGGCACGTAGGATCATTTTCCAGATCCGGATTAATTTCGACTGGAATATTGTGCCTGAGAGCAATGTTGTGCAGGATGCAACAGGCCAGAATCATCTGTGCCACAGTCATGTGTCAGTATTGTAAGGCCCCACCGGTCTTATCCAGACACCTGAAGTGACTCTTCAAAATGCCAAAGGTGCACTCGATGACTGAGCGGCTGGAGGCATGGGCCTCATTGTACCTCATCTCTGCACATATCCATGGAAGATGCACAGGGGTTAGCAACCAGGCACGACACCCATATCAAGCATCACCTGCAGAAAGAAATGTTGAAAGGTCAATCATGAACTGATGTTCACACACATGCACACAAGCATGTAGGTGCAAACCAACAACAAATTTAAGAATGACACAAACATATGATGGCACACGATGGCACACAACAGCTATGCACCAGTGTCTGGAGGTTTGAGACACAGAACACTGGGGAAGGGTAATGAGGGCAACACACATTATCTGTGTCCACAACAAACACATGACCAACCACCTGTACCCAAAAGGCATTAGCATCAGTCATGAACGCATCAGGCAGACACATGACAGTGCACCTTGGACAAGGGCAGATATGCACACGTGTGCAAGCATGTGACGGCCATGATACTGTTCACACACAGCAGGTGTTACAGTAACATATATCTGAGGAGTTCAGTCAAGATGGCAGAAATGACAAAACACTGTTGATATACATGAAGCATACATGAGTATTGTAAGTGTCAACACAAATATAACAATGTAAATTGGTCAAACTGGTCAAAGGTGAATGGGCTCCCAACATACAGTACCGCAGGAAAAAAATCAGGAAGCAAATCTACCCCCCCCGCCCCAGGTTATCACACACACACAGATTGCACACATAGACAACTAGGGACAAACCACAAAGACAGACATATGTACATGTATGTATATGATTAGTCTGAGGCTGAGAGTCATAATTGTCACGCAAAAGGTGTTGCACACCACCATATAATGAACACACCATATGTGCCCATAAGTTCCCTGCCTAAAAGGCCCAACGAACAGAGCACCAGTACCAAACACCAGTGGAAACCATTAGTGTGCAGAGACACCCAGAAGAGCCATGACACACATATGGTAGACATATGTCATTGTAGAAACCCACAAAGGTATGTGAACATGTCCCCGGAGACAGTGACATGGTGCGATAGTGGGCACAGCTCCATAAAAGGTCAGCTCTCCACCACCACAACACAAAGCAAGGGATGTAGAGGTTATAATTGCCAATAGAACCAAGTACATCACACACTGGCTGGGCAGTGATATGCCACTGTCTGACAGCCAGTGTCCTGAATGTTCCCAGAAAATGAGTCAGATCTACATCAGGGCATGTCATGTGTGTCACAGGGAATATGCAGTCAGAAAGGTCTCACAGAAAACCACAGGTGACCCTGGCCCACCCGTGAGAATTGACGAGCACCCCAGGACACAGAAACACCATGTGCATGTTAGAGATGAGAAATACCCACCCAGCAGGACACAGTCCTCATATTGTCCGCTCTCAAATTGGTTGAATAGTGCCGAGTGATGCAGGATATAGGAGTCATGGGTGGACCCTGGAAACCTAGGAACCACATTCAGAATATGCATATTTGCATCACATACAACCTGCACATTCAGGGAATGGTAGTGTTTGTGATTGCAGAACACTGCCTGCCTGTCTTTGGGCAGGACCAGGGCAACATGTGTGCAATCAATAGCTCCCATCAGGTGTGGTATCCCTGCAATTTGCTCAAAGGCCAGGTTCAGGGCCCCCCACTGTTGCCTACTGTTAGGAATAGCAATGTAATTCCTTACCTGGCTGACCATGGCCTGCAGTACCTGGTGGAGACAGCGTGAGAAGGTGGGCCGGTTCATCCCACCCACTGTGGCCACTGAAGACTGGAAACAGCCAGAGGCAAAGAAATGTAGGGCACCCAGGAGCTTGCCCAAACCCAGTATGGCATGGGACCGGCCAGTCAGGGGCTCAAGGTCAGGTCTTAGATCCTCAAAGAGCTCCCTAATAGCCCCTGTGCTCAGACAGTAGAGGGAGATGACCTGGTCCTCACGTATGCCCTGGAGCATGGCCTTGGGCCTATAGAGGTGAGGCTGGCGAGGGCAAACCTCGGCATGCCTATTGCGCCATGCTAGCACAACCCCGGCCTGTGGAGCCTCCACAGCTGCAGGTCTGTGTTGCAGCGGGACTGCACCCATGCCCTGTGCCACACCCCATGGACACCATCTCCCTCTTCAGGCAAACGCAGTTCCATCTCACCAACCAACGCCTGGATTGCACAAGCAGCAAACACAATGTGAGCCATCATGGGCATCAGATAGAGCAAAGACACATGCTAAATATTGTGTGGGGAGTGACAAATGATCAGAACAAATACAACACACCTGTACATGCAGTGGTGCACACCAGCAGTGGCGTATCAAACAGATCCACACCCTGTGTGCGTAATATGCCCTACATAAGCATAGCATGCGTAGCACGTGTAGAGACATGTGGAGGCATACTGTCAACCATGCCGCTTAGACATGCGTGATGCACTGTGCACATGCGCAAGGCATGGTTCCGCATGCCTTCTGCATGCTCATGGTGCGGTCTTGTGTGTGGTGCACATGCGCAAGGTGCTGTCTTGCATGCATTGCGCATGTGCAACATGTGTATGGTCACACACCAAGTGCATGTGCACCGTGCGAGGGACTGTGCCATGCGCATGCGCACCACGAGCAAGACCATGCCATGCGCATGCAAGCCACATGCAAGACCGTGCCATGCATATGCGGAAGTGTGGCCGTATGCACCTTGTGCATACGCTGCGCAGCAAGACTGTGCCTTACGCATGCGCAACACACGCAAGACCGTGCCCTGCACATGCATAAAGCGCATCGTATATGCGCAGAAGGCTGAGGGTGTATAGTAGGTGAGACAAGAGTAGGAGGACAGAGCGATGTGCGACAGGCAGGGAGAGGATAGTGAGAATAGGAACATGCAGGGCGAGGAGACAACTAGAGGAGAAGGTGGGGGAACACCTAGCCAGCAGTCCCTAGAGGCGACAGGGATGTGTGAGCCAGAGGTGGAGGTGGCAGTGCCATCAGGGGCATCCTAGCCCACACAGGATCAGCCTGAGAGGCCAACAGGTGGGAAGAGAAGGCGGAAGCCGGTGCCCGCGGATACAAGGAAAAGGGCCCTGAGATTCAGCCAGCAGGAAAACAATATCCTGCTGGCCAGTGTGCTGGAGAATTATGAGGTTCTGTATGGGCAGCTCAGCAGCAGAACACCAATGAGCACATGGACTATGGTGTGGGAGAAGGTCCGGGAGGCTTTGGCCGAGGCTGGTGGGCCACACAGGGACCTGGACAGCCTTCGGAAATGCTTTAACGATATAAAGCTTGGAGTCCATGCCCACATGACTGCAGAGAGACAACATGCTATGGGCACTGGTGGGGGTGGACCCATCATACCTGGCCTGACAACCCTGGAGCAGCAGCTGGCCGAACGACTAGGGCCAATATACCTGCATGGACTGTCCCCAGAACTTGGCACAGCACATCCACTGGCAGGTACGTCTGAGATATGTATTCCAGGAAAAGCTAACAATCCAGCACATGCAGGGGCAGCCTCAGGGGGGTGCGGGGCCATTTCCTGAGACCCGGTGTGGGGCAACATATCCACAAGAAGCCACAGATGCAGCAATAGTTGCATAATGGGTTTGGAAAATGTTTGGACAGGTTCCTGGGGGAAAGGTCCATAAACCATTATTAAAAAGGGACCCAGGAAATCAATGCTTAACCCTCTTAACCCTCCATTGCCCATGTTCCCTGTAAGTATTAGCGTGTCTCATATCCCCTCGTGTTAAATGTATCCCCCAATTGTGTTGTGACCACTTTGATTGAAGGATAAGGTGTTATACAAAACTGTCTAAATAAATAAAATGCTTGACTCAATACAAGCATTGTGGAACCTATATCATCTGGGGAAACCGCTAGGTATGTAGGACCTAGACTGGCCACTGTTGGAAACAGGGATACTGGGCTTGGTGGACCGTGGTCTGACCCAGTATGGCATATCTTATGTTCTTATGTAATGTTATGTGACGCGGTAGCATTGCCAGAAGCCATGGAAACAGATAGTGACCCGGTGGAAGGTTCGGGTACTGCAGGTAAATGCAGGACTTTCCCTTCTCAGCATAAGAGGCACATGGCTAATCAGCTAACACAGCTCACCTCGGGGGAGGGGAGAAGCAGAGTTGCTTATTGGGCACGCCCTAGTAGGAGGCGGGTTCCCCAGAGCAGAGGCAGCTTCTTAAACAGAGAGAAGGAAGACAGTAAGAGGAACGAGAGGGAGGAGAGAAAGGAGAAGACGGCAGAGAAAGCAGAGGAAGCTGAACTCTGGAGAGAGCAAGCAGAACACTGGACAAAGCCAACAGATGTGTGCTTTAGAGACGGAGCAAAGCAAGGACAAAGGAAGCAACCTGGAAGGCAGGAACTAGCCTTGGATGCCAGAACCTTTGACTTTGAAGGAGAAACGCTCCCCAGCTGCAATCCTAGGAGAACGCTTTCAAAGCCAAGAAACAGGTACCAGGGAGACTCAGTGCCTGGAAGAGCCTTCTGGGAACCAGGGAGGGGCGAGGCACTGAGAGACCCAGGCATACATCCTATGTTTTTGGAGCAGAAAGAAAGGCAGACTGCTAAAGAACTTTCAGACATTCCTCAATCTAAGGTACCACGTGTCTTTAATTCTGATAACAGCTTTTATGAGAAGCCCGACTGTGTGAATGTTAATTTTAAAACCCAGGGCAAGCCCAGGTTTTATGAAGGCAGTTGGCTGCAACCTGAAACTCATTTAAATAAACCCAGCTTCTCTCACCAAACTGCTGAAAGAGTTAGCAAGCAGGCTAGCTACAAGGACACAGCTGATTTGTATGGGGGAGATATATGCCAGGAGGATTTAGGAGGTCCCAAGTTTGAAGTGCTGTTTAGAAACACTCCACATGCAAATGAACTGAATGACCCGACACTGGCTTACAGAGACAGGTGGGGGAGGGGTAACTCAAGTGCAGTGAAGGAGCGTTGTAACAGAGACGACATTGTTTGTTTGCCTGAAGAAAAATCTACAAACAATTACTCACCTCAGGAAGGAGCTAATTCTCAGCCCAGCCCATATAGAAAGCAGGCTGAAGCCCTCCTAAAAGAGTTCAAAGATTTCTTAAACAAACGAACCATTCCTGAGCAGAAAGTAGTGCAGTCAGTGCAGAGTCCAGAAGCAGATGTGCCATTGGTTCTTCCCTTGCCCATGATTGAGTTAAATCAACCAATGGACTGCACAACCTGTCTGATTGACAAGGAATAGAAAAGCAAAGCTTGAATGGTGCTTTTTCTGTGATAACCTGAAATGTTTGCTATTTAAGTGCCCGGCTGAAGAGCTTATCTGAAGTTAAGAATAAGCTGAAGCATTGTTTGGTTATAGCACATGGACATTATTGTTTTCCTTGTTTTTGATTGCCAAGTAGAGTTCACATGAGGGAATGTGAACTCCAACATTAATGGACACTTTTGAGCACAGCCTTTAAAGAGCCTTATTTTCCTCGTTCCTGTTTTTTGGCTAAAATACATTATCCTTTACGCTTGTCCTATCCTTTTGAAGTGGGAGAAATAAATCCTTATAAAAAGAAATATTCTTTTGCCTGCCTTATCATTCGACCTTCACAACTACAACCTTAACCTCAAGGCCCACCCCTCCTCAAACCCTCAAGGTTAGGGAGCGGGTGGTGGCAGTTAGCATACACCAACTGATGTTAAACATGCCTCTTAATGAGTGCATGGACAAGATATAAGTACCAGATATCTACAGTACCATAATCCAGTGCCAGCTGGCGTCCACATTAGGAAGAACTGCAAACACTGCCCATCTAGAACCCCTGAATGTGGGCTAACTCTGTTGAGCCTTTTCCTCTGAAAAACAATAGGACGAACCTGTGCTCAAACTACAACCTCTGGAATCTTGCTATGAAGCATAGTGTCAGGCACTAAGGTCTCAGTTTAAAACATTGCAGCAATCCATGGGATTTTCAAAAAGCTCGTAATGAAACTTTAGCTGCTATTCACATCAAGGACCTTTAATCAGTGCCTTAATCCTTGCTTCATGATCAATTTTTCTGAAATGAATTATTCATATATTTTCTTTTTTTTCTTTTTTTCTTATGAAAACTTATTCCTCAATGATCAGTTTTACTTTACTGCATTGTGGTAATGTTTATCTTCTTTTCTTCATAAAAACTACAAATACAAAACATGTGCGTAGAACCACACAAATGACACTCAAAAATATTGCAGTTAGATGAAAAAAGCTACAATATGCTTAATCACTTTAGCACTTATCTTATTCAAAAATCGTTCGTGCTCCACAAGTTCTTCATAGGCACTTTAAAATATCAAATGGCTTTAAATGAGTCCCAATGCCGTTATTCTAAGGCGCCCAAGCATTTCGCTATGACAAGTTCCTCAGGGGGATGCACTTCTTTCAAACTGACCTGGAAGATATGACAAACATTAATAAACTATGCCATGTTCCACCTAAATGTCATGGGTATTTTTTTCTGTTTAAATATTCATGAAAAATCATATTTACCTTGAGAGCCTGTACTCGCTCGAAAAGCAACAAGGGGGAACCTTTTCTCACTCCTCCCCATCAACTGCCCAAGGACGCCACGCATAAACTGTGTACCATGTTCCACCCCAGGCGAAAGACAGGCCATGGAGGCCGAGGAGACAGAGGATGGCATGGAGACAGGGGTAGGGGCCCTGGCTGATGTGTCAGCCATGGATATGACAGAAGGCCCTGATGTGGAGGCCCCGGGGGGAGATGTGGCGCAGGTAAAAGATAGGGCAGTGATGGTCCACCCCCATTGGAGAGCAGCAGCACAGTAGTCGGTGAAGGGACCCAGACTGTGGGAGCAGAGCCCATGTTGGGTGCAGGGAGCCCACCGACAGGACCGGAGCTGGGAAAAGCACACACCACCATGGGGGAGGTCCTGCGGGAGATGCATGCCCACTCCGCCATAGCCCATACTGACACTGAAGGTGGGTGATTGACCAGATGGTTGCATGTGGTGGGGTGGCATCCCACCTCCCCGACATGACGGTGAGGGAACAGATCCGCACACTAACAGTGCGTGTCCCCACGTATGTGTACCCCCATGGTCATGTCTGGGATGTGGGTTCACACCCACAGGGGAACCGACATGTCAGCCGCAGAGGGGAAGGTGTGGCTAATGTGCGCAGATGCCTAGCAAGACACGGGGCAACATGCAGGGGTAGGTGCTGAGGGTCACACAAACAAGGGGGCCCAGGTACAGTCCAGCAGCCACCTGTGGATGGGGGAGCACACTACAGCATGGCCATAGGGTGACATAAGCCATCCTGGCAGATGGCAAGTCCCCACACCACAACAGCAGGTGTGGCCCGCAGCAAGATAGTGCACACAGCCAGTGTGTTCAGGAGCATAAGGTCACAGGTTCAAGTCCCAGCTGTGGTTCCTGCCAACCCAGTCCCCATATTTTACCCACTACTAAAATTCAGTAATACAGACAGAACCTTTAGTGCAGATAACGTAAACATGCCCAAAACGCCTACATTTTACCCTACAGAGCACAGACACCATAAACATGCGCATTACCTAGAGCAGAGTCTCCCAAAAGCAGTCCTGGAGGGCCAAACACCATTCAGGTCCCATGCTGTCTCCAATAACTATGGCTGTGCTGCATTTCTATGCACCGCCCCCCATGGTATGCAGATATATCTCATGCATATTCATTAGGGACAGCATGAAAACCCGAACAGGGTTTGGCCCAGCAGGACCGGAGTTGGGAACCTCTGCCCTAGAGCAGCGGCCAACAGGGGCAGACTCACCCGCACCCACAGGTTCCATCATCCAAAGCCACCTGGAGAGGCAGGATTTTGGGCCCTGTGTGCATCTCCCAATACTAGCACTTGCATACCTTAGCAATGCCACCCTAAACCAGGGAATATGGTACACATCTATCAAAAGGTTGCTATGATTACTGGCAGATAGCAATTCCTAAGTTAAGCACAATTTGATGATTGAGCTGCATCATAGCAACCTTTCTGATGTCTGTGGAGTGTCTACAGGTCTTGTGTCTGACAGTGTTTACCACCCTGGGGAGTGACTCCTACAGTATTGCGTACCATAGCCATGCCCGCACTGTGCCCTTGACTGGTGCGGTGGCCAGGGCTGCCAACCACCTCTATAGTTGCACAATGCTGGCATAGGTGTGGGGAGTGTGTGTCTGTCTATCCAGTGTGTGGTGGCTGCCAACAACCTCCTCAGCCCACACTGCTAGCACTGTTGCCAGTATTGGCCTGCCAATGTGCATAATGAGGAGCAAGATACTGTGAGTGTAGCCCGGAAAGGGCGGCCTGGCAGGATGCATCTGCATAGGGCATAGGGCACTGGCTGGGACATTGTAGTGCCCGGCCACCACCTGCACAGACAGGGTGGCTACAGCATGTCCTGCTGGGAGGTCACTCTCACCCTGACTGAGCAGTGACCATGGCATGGCTAGGTTCCCCCATAGTGCTACATAGTATTTCTCTCAAGTGATATATGTGGGTTCTCCTTTTGTGGGCCTAATCACTGACTTATCTGCTTGGTCGGTGTGCTCACATCCCAGTTTTGGGTGTACGCATCTTCTCCAGGGATATGCACTGTGGACTAGCTAGCAGACTGTCTGCAGTTAGTATGTGCATGGCTGGAGCAACTTGCAGGGTTCATCAGCTGAAGACTCACTATGCTTGCTGCTGGGGAATGTCAGACAGTGGTGGGGGGCAGCTGAGTATTTCCAGGCCTACTGTCTGTCTGCTATTGCCTTATGTAATGCTACAAATCTGCACTGACTGCCCTGTAACGCATCTGTTTCCCAGCAGGACTGGGGTTGTTGGTCCTCTCTACTGCCACCATGGCAGGGCTGTAGAATGTGGATCTGTTGGGGGGAGATCCTGTCCCCCACCCTGATCCCCAGAGAGCAAGTTTGGTGGTTCTACATAATCCGCCTATGGGTCCAAACACCCCCCCCCCCCCTTGAATCATGTGGCCATTGCACCTACAGAGGATATGCACTAATCTGGTGCATCATAGTCCACAAGGGCTAGATGTGACTGGGATATACATATGGGCACAGGTGTATCGTAGGTGTGTCTGAAAGAACTACCTATCACACACTGGCACTAATGGGGACCTGCAGTATAGCCTTTCTCAGGGAGGGCAGGTGCTGTGGACCTGGTGCTGGGCGCCCTACCTCAGGGTGTGCACAGTACCCGCAAAATGTGACGGTCTGTAGCTACTCTGTGCCAGTAACGCGCACGGTCAGTACCCCCTACCAGGCCTAGGTGCTGTGGGGTGCATACCCCATCTTGTGATCATCTGTAGAGTGCAAATTAACCTGTACATAGTTCTCCCGGTTATCCCATGTGTTATTTTTCCCTGTTCTTTGTAAACTCAATGTTGCCTGTATGCATTGCAGTATGTTTTTGTTCAATGTACACCGCGCTGATTTTAATAGCGCGGTATAGAAGAAATGTTAAATAAATAAATAAATAAAAATAAATAATCATGGGTACGAGTGGCTTAACTCTATCCTGGTAACAACAGCAGACAGTTTGTGTGGTGACCTGCAGTCCTTCTGTGGCCAGCCAGAGGTTTGCTTGTAGCTGTAGAGCTGTAGCTTACTGGTTGATTCACTGCTTGTGTAGCCAGAGGATGTGGGTTTGATCCCACAAGGGGGTTATTTATTGGGGCAGTTTCTTTTTTTAATCTAAATTAGTACTGCCAGCAAAAACACCCTCACAGTGCTATAACCTTAAGGTGCCTTATAAGTCGCCTTATGGGGCACCTGAGGATTACAGCACTGTGAGGGTGTTTTTGCTGGCAGTACTAATTTAAATTAAAAAAAGAAACTGCCCCAGACAGCTCCAATAAATAACCCCACTGTGGGATCAAACCCACAGCCTTTGCTTTTATAGGCAGTGAAGTAACCAGTAGGCTACAGCTCTGAACAAACCCCTGGCTGGCTACAGAAGGACTGCAGGTCACCACACAAACTGTCTGCTGTGGTTACCAGGATAGGGTTAATCCACTCATACCCATGATGCACTGCACATGAAGATTACAGCACTGTGAGGGTGTTTTTGCTGGCAGCACTGCTTTAAAGTAAAAAGGAAAATGCCTCCAGCAGCACTGCTTTAAAGTAAAAAGGAAAATGCCTCTAGCAGCACTGCTTTATAGTAAAGGGTAATGCCTCAGACAGCCTTACTCATTAACCCCACTGGGGGATTGAACTCATGACCCCTGGTTTAGCAGTCAATGTATTAACCATTGTGCTACCCCTCTCTTGCTGTGTTTGTTGATCAGCATGCCTACTTCAGGCTAACGTGCATTGACGTGCCACAGCTCCCTTTATCGCACAGTAACCAGAAATGCTACGTTAAGACCGACATGCCCACTCCTTATATGGCATCCTGCACACTAACGCCGGCTGCACATTAAGGGGTATGTTTACTAAACCGTCTTAAAGTGCGCCCAGCGTTAGTGTGCAGGATGCCATAAAAGGAGTGGGCGTTCCAGTCTAAACGTCGCAAGTGTGCGTTATCGCACGATAATGTGTGCTGCGCATATTATACCGCGATAATGTGTGTAGTGCAAGTCAACGCGCAGTAAGCACAAGTAGGCGCACTGACCTACCAATGTAGTAACAAAGGCATAGTACAATGGTTAATGCACTGATTGATGGTACAGCGGTTATGAGTTCAACTCCTGCATGGGCTTGCTGAAGAAGGCTGTCTGAGTCAGTACCCATTACATTTACCCACTGCTGTCTGAGGCAGTTCCCTTTTTAATTGAAATCTGTGCTGCCAGCAAACACACCCTCAAAGTGCCGTAAAATAAGGTGCTGCAGAAGGCGCCTCCTAAGGCACCCCAGAGGGCACCTTTTAAAGTGCACTGTATGCCAAGGCACCCTATAATGTTGCCTATAGGGCACCCTAGAGGGCGCTTTATAGGGTGCCCTATGAGTCACTGAAAGGGTACAGCACTGTTTTTGATGGCAGCACAGCACATGTTAACGCGTGGTCATCCTAAGTAGGTGCGCTGACATGCAAGCAGCAACAGCAGCGTAGCACAATGGTTAATACATTGCCTGATGGTACAGGCATCATGGGTTCAATCCCCCAGTGTGGCTATTGCATCTGACTGCCTGAGACATTGCCCTTTACTATCAGCAGTGGTTTGTGAGGCATTTTCATTTGTGCTGCCAGCAAACACACCCTCACAGTGCCATATCCTAATGTGCCACATCAGGCGCCCTATGGGGCTATCCAGGGGACACATTATAAGGTGCACTGTCTGCCACAGCACCTTATAATGTTCCCTTATAGGGCACATTATAGGTCACCTTATGGGGCACCTTTTGGGCGCTTTATAGAGCGCTTTTGAGGCACCCTCAGGCTATAGTACTGAGGGTGTTTCTGCTGCCAGCACTACTTAAAATTAAGAAAGAATATGCCTCTGACAGCCCTATCAGAGAACCCCACTGTGCCATGACCTCTGGCTCCACAGGCAGTGAGGTCACCAGTGGGCTACATCTCCATAGCTGCTAACTAACTGCTGGCTGGCTACAGTAGGACCTCAGGTCATCCCACGAACTGTCTGCTGTGGTTACCGGGATAGGGTTATACCACACATACCCATGATGCACTGCACATGCGAATCAGCACTCTACAGATACCCACAGGATGGGGTATGCACCCCCACAGCACCTCAGCCTGGTAGGGAGTACTGACCGTATGTGTTACTGGCACAGAGTAGCTACAGGCCGTCACATTGTGCGGGCCCAGTGCTCACCCTGAGGGTGAGGTGGGCCTACCGGCACCATATTCACAGCACCTGGCTTAGCTGAAATAGGCTATGCTGCAGGACCCCATCAATGGCAGTGTGTGATAGGTCGGTCTTGTAGATACACTTTGGCATACGCCTGTGTCCATTGGTGTTTCATGGTTACATTTAGCCCTTGAGGACTATGATTTATTTTATTTATTTATTTATTTAATGCTCTTATATACCACACTTTTTATCGTCAGCGCGGTTTACAGTAAACATAAAGTACTCACAGATAGCAACAGGCTGTCGTGAGTTTACATGTAACAGGAAGTCCAACAGGAAGTGCATATCCTGTGTGGGTGCTATGGCCACATGCGTTAGGGGGAGGGGTTGTGTTTGGACCCATAGGCAGATTATGTAGTACCACCCATACTGCCCCCTGGAGCTCAGTATCCCCCACCAACACATCCACATCCCTGCGATGGTGGCGACCATCAGGGGTACAGACAACCATCAATCCATCAGGGGTACCAGACAACTTACAGGGCAGTCCATGAAGTTCTGTACGCATCAATTGGGCACTAGGAGACAAACAGTAGGACTAGAAATGTTCAACTGCCCCCACCAATATCTGACATTCTCCAACAGCAAGCACAGGGAGTCTCCAGCTGCTGCACCCTGCAAGGTGTTCCAGCAATACACATACAAACTGCATACAGCCTGCTAGCTAGTCCATAGTACTGGAGGAGATGTGCTCAGCCAAAACCTGGGATGTGAGCACACCCACCAAGCAAATAAATCAGTGATTGAGCCCCCAAAAGAAAAACCCATATATATCACTTCATAAAAACACTACATAGCACTATGGGGGCACCTAGCCAAGCCATGGTCACTGCCCAGTCATGGTGAGAGTGCCTCCCAGCAGGACATTCTGTGGCCATCCTGTCCTTGCAGGTGGTGGCTGGGCACTACAATGTCCCAGTCATTGCCCTATGCCCTGTGCTGCTTCATCCTGCCCAGGGCACCCTGTCCAGGCTATACCCACAATACCTTGCTCCTCATTATGCACATTGACAGACTAACACTGAACAGTGCAAGCAGTGTGGTCTGCAAAAGGTGCTGGCAACCACCACACATTGGATGGACAGACACACTCTCTCACACCTGTGGCAGCATTGTGCAAATATAGAGGCGTTTTGCAGCCCTGACCACCTCACCAGGCCTGGTTACAGCACAGGAATGGCTATGTTATGCAATACTGTTGGGGTCACTCCCCAGGGTGCTAAACACTTTTGGACACCAGACCTGCTACACACTCCACAAACATCGGGGAGGTTGGTATGGTACAGCTCAATGGGCAGTTTGTGCTTAACTTAGGAATTGCTATCTGCCATTATTCATAGCAACCTTTTGATATATGTGTACCTTATCCCCGGTTTTAGGGTGGCATTGCTAAGGTATGCAGGTGCTAGTATTGGGAGATGCATGCAGGACCCAACATTCTGCCTCTCCATGACGCTGTGGGGAATGGTGCCTTTGGGTGCAGGTGTGTCTGGCCCTGTTGGCTGCTGCTCTAGGGCAGAGGTTCCCAGCACCCATCCTGGTGGGCCAAACACTGTTGGGGTATCATGCTGTCCCTAATTACTATGCATGAGATACATCTGCATACCATGGGGGCGGTACAGGGACATGCAGCACAGGCATCTTTATTCGGAGCAGCATGGGACCTGAATGTTGTTTGGCCCTCCAGGACTGCATTGTTTGGCCCTCCAGGACTGCATTGTTTGGCCCTCCAGGACTGCATTGTAAATTCATATGTAAATAGTTGATTGTTGAACTTTGTATATAGTTCTTCTTGTTACCATATGTATTCATTGTTATCTTGTTCCATGTAAACAGTTGAAACATACTGCTAATTTGTTCTATGTAAACCATCTTGACTTGTAGAAAGACGGTATATAAAATCTGTTAAATAAATAAATAAATTTGGGGGACTCGGGTGTAGATGATGCGCATGTTTATGGTGTCTGTGCTCTGTAGGGTAAAATATAGGCGTATGGGGCATGTTTCTGTTCTCTGCAATAAAGGTCTGGTCTTTACTGCCACGGTTTAGTAGTGGGTAAATTATGGAGCCTGGAATGTCAGGGCCACAGCTGGGATTTGAACCTCCAACCTTCTGCTCTTGAGGACACTGTCTGTGTGTACTGCACCACACTGTGACCTCAGAGATGCAGTATTCCCTGGAGATACCATGACTGTTTGTCAGGCAAAGTGTGTCTGTTGCACTACATGGCACCCACCTGAACTGGGCTCGGCCGCGGACTGCTGTGGGCAGTAGGCAATGCCCCCTCCACCACCCGTACCCCTCCACAGCCATGATGACATGTCCTTATCTTGGGGATGTCGTGAGCCCTGTATGATTTGTGGCCCTCCAGGACTGCATTTGGGGGACTCGGGTGTAGGTGAAGTGAATGTTTATGGTGTCTGTGCTCTTTGGTGTAAAATATAGGCGTTTGGGACATGTTTCTGTTCTCTGCAATAAGGGTCCGGTCTTTACTGCCATGGTTTAGTGGTGGGTAAAATATGGGGCCTGGAATGTCAGGGACACAGCTGGGATTTGAATCTGTGACCTTCTGCTCTTGAATGCACTGTCTGTGTGTACTGCACCATACTGTGGCCACAGAGATGCTTTATTCCCTGGAGATACCATGGCTGTTCATCAGACAGGTCCTGTATGATGCAGTGCATGGCACCCACCTACACAGGGCTAGGCCACGGTCTGCTGTGGGCAGCTGCCACTGCCCCCTCCACCACCAGTACCCCTCTGCCACCCTGCTGACATGCCCTTCTGCTGGTGGTGCTGGTGGAGCACAGTGTCAGGCCATCCAGTATGCGAGTAGGTGGCTGCCTATGGTGTGGGTTCTGGGGTAGGGGTGCCTGCATAGATGTCCACGCTTTCCCCCAACACCGCCTGCCAATGTTCTGTGCCCATGGGGGTATCTGCAGGGTACTATCCCCTGTGACACTGTGGGAAGCACACTCGTGCCCATGCTGGGCCCTCATCAGTTGCTGTCTGGCTGCTCTACTGTTTCAGCATTCCTATGGGCCACCTCGGCATCACCCTGGTCCGCACTGTGGCCCAGCTGCAGCACAGCATGTGCCATCTGCAGCCCTCTGTGTCCACTTTCCCAGCATCTGTCCAGTTGCCCATTCTGACATGCCCGCCCTGCTGTTGTGGAACATGTGCACGCCATAGGGAACCTGTCCAATGGAGGGAAACGCTGCACAGCACAATTTCACTGTGGGATCATTCGCCTTGTATGGGGACGGAGCGTGGATCCTTCCACAATTCATATCTTTTTTTTGGTGCTTTCTTGGGAGTGTTTTTTTATGTTTCCCATTAATATCACTATTGCCCAGCTTGGTTATGTTTTTTCTATATTTTGTTGGGGTCATTTTCAATGTTTATTTGCACTTTGGTTCCGTGCACATGTATCACACTTATCACTTTTTTGTAGGTTTCCCTGGTTTTGCTGTACATTGCTGACATAAATGGTTTCTCTTCCCTTTAAATCAGCTCTAACGCCAGGGTTTCACTGGAGTTAGTTTTCAGCCTCGGATTTCACAGCGTTAGTGTGCGGGGAGCCTCTCCCCTCCCACTCTCCACCCATTGACCCCTTCTCTCCGACCCTGGGGAGCCTTCCTCTGCCCTCCGGGAGCCTTTCCCCGCCTTCAGCGCTCGTTTGCACCACTGCGCGCGTTATCAGGCGATAAGGAACCTGTGCGCCTAAAAAAGCGCCATTATCGTGCGATAAGGTACTTTACCGTGCGATAACATCACAGGGCGCACTTTAAGACAGTTTAGTAAACATACCCCTAAGACTGCTTAGTAAACATACCCCTTAGTTTTTTTACTCTCTTTTATCCATTGGTTAGTTTTTTAAAAATAACTGCCTGTTCCACTCATGGGCTATCACAGCATCACGCTTGCGTGTTTTTCAAATAATTGCCTGTTTTACTCATGGGTTATTACAGTATTACCCTTGTATGGATATTGAATGGTTCCTCTTCAGATTTATTTAATTTTAAATTGGCATTGAAATCCTTGTGGAAGTTCTAATGGATCAAATATAACATAATTATGTGATGTTTACTATAATAATTTTTTTGAACTTTTGTTTTCATCTTGGCACACAGTAGAGATTATTATAATCATTTATAATCATTTTTATTATTTATTTATTTTCAGTGGCATTTGTCTTTTTAACTATTGACAAGATCTGTAGAAGAAGGTATTGGTATACATTTCAATCGTTTTTATGTATGTCCTCCTCATCCCTCTTTTCATGTTTATTCTTGTTCTCATATATATGTATATTTTATTGTTTTATCCATGAATATGATATAATAGTTTTATAGTTTTATAATGATTTCTCTCACTTGGTTTGCAGCTTGTCGTGCTGTGAGGGCTTGCGTGCATCAGTGATGCTGAGAGCTAAACTATCGGTAGTTTAACTACTGGCAGGGTCTCCCAAGATGGACAGGTCTCAGCTGAGGTGCCAGACCAAGACAAACCACCTATCTGGGCAGCAGCAGAATGGGACAGTGTTGATGGCGGAGGATCACATTTTTGTGACAACGGCAACAAAGCCAAACTTAAACTGCGCGGAAGAAAGGCCCGGCAATCTACTTCTGTATCTTGCCATGAAAAGCCAATGGATAGTTACAACAAAACAAATTGTGCTATGGTGCTGGAAGATGAGACCCCCAGGTCAGAAGGCACTCAACTAGCTACTGGGGAAGAGCTGAAGACTTTTCAGAGTAAAGCCAGCATTTATGATGTGGTTGGATCAAAGCCCTCGGGAATTCTGACTGCTGATGTAGCTGCGCATGAAATGAGAGTCAGAAGCTGTAAAGATGTCTTACACATTGGAACATGGAACGTACGAAGCATGAACCAAGGGAAGTTGGAGGTGGTCAAGAATGAAATGGAACGTGTACAACTTAATCTGTTGGGTGTCAGCAAACTGAAATGGACTGGCATGGGGCACTTTGCATCAGATGATCACATGGTCTACTATGCTGGAAATGAAAGACAAAGAAGAAATGGTGTTGCATTTATAATAAAGAAGAAACTTGCAAGAACTGTAATGAAATACAATGCAGTCAGCAAACGCTTAATCTCTATTCGTCTACGAGGAATGCCTATCAACACAACTATAATTCTATAAAACTATATAAACTATGCCCCAACAACAGCTGCAGAAGAGAATGAAATTGAAGAGTTCTATGAACAAGTACAAGCTGAAATTGACAGAACATGCAAACAGGATATCCTGATCGTCATGGGTGACTGGAACGCAAAAGTTGGCAACAAAGAAGAAGGCAAAGTAGTTGGAAAATATGGACTTGGCAACAGAAATGAAGCTGGAGAAAGACTGATAGAATTCTGCAAGACCAATGATCTATTCATCTCAAACACCTTCTTCCAGCAACACAAGCGGCGACTATACACATGGACTTCACCCAATGGATTGTATAAAAATCAAATTGACTACATCTGTGGAAGTCAATGATGGAAAAGCTCTGTAACATCAACAAAGACAAAACCTGGAGCTGACTGTGGTACAGATCATCAACTACTAGTATGCAAACTCAAGCTAAAGTTGAAAAAGAGCAAACCACTCATGAATGCAGCAAAATATGACCTTCAGAATATACCACTGGAATTTAAAGACTGCCTGCAAAATTGATTTGCTGCTTTAGATACAAATGACAGAGCTCCGGAAGAGTTATGGAATGACATCAAGAAGGTTGTGTTGGAAGAAAGCGAGAAGTCTCTACAAAAGTGAAAAAGCAAAAACGGCCAAAATGGATGATGGAAGAAACTCTGAAAATTGCCCAGAAATGCAGAGAAGCTAAAGCCAGAGGAGAAAGAAAGACAATCGCAGAACTCAACAGAGATTTCCAACGTGCAGCAAGACAGGATAAGGAAAAGTACTACAATGACACTTGCAAGGAAATAGAAGCAGAAACTATTAGAGGAAGAAAAAGATTGGCTTTCCTAAAGCTACGAAAGTTAAAGAAAAAGTTCCAGCCTCGAATTGCAATGTTACAAGATGCTCAAGGTTCTATGTTGAATGATGCTGAGAAGATCAAGAAAAGGTGGAAGGAATATACAGAGTTTTTATATGATAAAGATCAAGTGGACCAACAGCCATTTCAACCTGTACCTTATGATCGGGAACCATTGGTGATGAAAGAAGAAGTTGAAGCAGCATTGAAAGCCTTATCAAAGAACAAAGCACCAGGCATTGATAGCATTCCCATAGAAGTATTGCAGCAATCTGATGCAGCTGTTACCGTAGTTACAAGGCTCTGCCAAGAAATATGGAAGAAAACATCATGGCCAACTGACTGGAAAAGATCTGTGTTTATACCAATACTAAAGAAAGGTGATCCAACTGACTGTGGAAATTATCGCACAATCGCTCTGATCCCACATGCCAGCAAGATTCTACTGAAGATTATTCAAAAGAGACTACAACCATACCTGGAACAAGAACTACCTGAAGTGCAAGCAGGGTTCAGGAAAGGGCGAGGAACGAGAGACATCATTGCAGATATGAGATGGATCCTTGAAAAGACTAAAGAATACCAAAAGGATATTTATTTGTGCTTTATCAACTATAGCAAGGCTTTTGACTGTGTAAACCATGAGAAAGTCTGGGCCACATTAAGAAGCATGGGTATACCAGAACACCTGATCGTTCTTTTGCGCAATCTGTACATTGATCAAGAAGCAACAGTTCAAACAGAACAAGGAGAAACAGAATGGTTTAAAATAAGCAAAGGTGTAAGACAAGGCTGTATACTTTCCCCCTACCTGTTTAATTTATATGCAGAACAAATCATCAGAGAAGCAGGATTGTATGAAGACAACAGAGGTGTGAAGATTGGTGGAAGACTCATCAACAACTTTCGCTATGCTGATGATACCACATTACTGGCTGAAAGTGAAGATGATCTGAAACATTTGCTTCTCACAATCAAAGAACATAGTCTCAAAATGGGCCTGCACCTTAATGTAAAGAAGACAAAGATCATGACAACTGGCATAATCAACAGGTTCATCATTGAAGGAGAAGAAATTGAAATTGTGAACAACTTTAACCTACTTGGATCAACTATCAATAAAGAAGCAACAAGCAGTCAAGAAATCAGACGACGCATTACTCTTGGCAGAATGGCTATGAAAGACCTAGATAAGATTCTCAAGAGCAGAGATGTCTGTCTCCATACAAAGATTCGACTTGTTCAAGCCATGGTATTTTCAATAACATCATATGGATGTGAAAGCTGGACAGTGAAAAAGACAGATAGGAAGAAAATTGATGCCTTTGAATTATGGTGCTGGCGGCGAATACTGTGTATACCATGGACTGCCCGAAGAACAAACCAGTCGGTACAAGAGGAGATCAAACCTAAGCTTTCTTTAGAAGCTCAGATGACAAGACTTCGACTTTCATACTTTGGACACATCATGCGAAGAGAGAGATCATTAGAGAAAGACATTATGCTTGTCAAGATAGAAGGTCAACGCAAAAGAGGAAGGCCAGCAATGAGATGGATCGATACAATAACAGCAGCTACGGGTACCAGTCTGTCAACAATGAGCCGCCTGACTGAAGACCGAACACAATTTAGGATAGCTATCCAGAGGGTCGCCATGAGTCGACTCCGACTCGACGGCACTTAACAACAATGATTTCTTAATAATTTCTAATAGCGATATTAACACACATTTTATATACATTTTTATGTAATATTATACTATTATTTATGGTCATAATTATCACTATAATTATTATATATGAGTGGCTTTTCTTTTAAGACGTTTCATTTAATTTAATTTTACTTTTATATTTTATATATGTGTTAATTACTAATAATTAATTCATATTTTAATATATATTTTTATGTTGCATTTTTTATGTTGCATGATTGTTTAATATTGATGTTTTTGTTCTCTTGAGGTTTGCTCCCTCAAGTAATCCCCCTGAAGAAGGCCAGGAGGCTGAAACATGAAGGGGTAATAAAAGGGGTTTCAAAACCCGAATCTGTTTCTTACCAGTCTTGGTATCTGCTTCTTTATTCCCTTGCAGTCTGCAGGTACTCTGTTGATTTGCCTAGTTTACCTTACTGTGTATCTGATCCATCACTTCTTGCCCACACATTCTGTCATACTGGAGGATAAGGGCAACCCGATGTTATCTTTCTTTGGGAAATGCATAGTCAGTCATGCCACTGCTGCTCATAGCTCACAGTATCCAGGGCTGAACCATGCACTAGGTGGACTAGGTAGGCAGCTAGGTACACAGACCCTGGTGGGAAAGTGGCCAGGGTGGAGCACAGTGTGAGCATGGTGGGATCTGCACAGTTGGCACATAGTTCTCATCACATGCAACTTGCCTTAGCACAGGGTCAGCTACCCACAGTTCATTAGGTCACATAACAGACACCTGTGCTAACTCCTCACACAGTGTGAGCTCGTTTTACTTGGCAGGGACATTGCTTGGCATTCCCCAATGGTACACACAGCAGCAATGCAGCTGACAAGCAGAGCAGGGGTAGCAGTATTTTCTGCAGCAGGTAGACAACTTTATTGTGACAATGGCAGCATGTGTGTGTGCTGATATAGTCACAGAAGGGTCACACCAGATCTAGCAGATTTGCACTCTGCCTAGCAGACTAATCAGCCCCAAAGACTCACTCACGTGGCATCACCTTTGCCACATTGGAACCAACAATATAGTGTCCTTTAACAAGACAGCACCATGCAGTGATCGCCAATGCACCACTACTATCACTAATTTTAGGGCTGCTGTTCAAGTGGTGTACACTGAGTATATGGAAATGGTCTCTCTGTGTGCTCTTTAACAGAAGCAAAGGGCTCTCTCTTTTCCAAAGCTGCCCTTAATGCCAGCTTTCTGCTGGTGTTGTGGTTTGTGGCGGCTGTGTCTGTAACGCATGATCTTGCAATTGCCGTTGGGGGTACAGATGCTGTCTCTGCCAATGCTCCACCGAGTTAATACCCATTCTTCACCCCTTTGCAACTTACTGCCGGTTAACATGTTGCCAACCGGTAAGCCCATGTTATCAGCGCTTCCCGCAGTGGTAACTGCTACTGGGCGCCAGTAACACCTGATAACGCCACCTTTGTGCCTTTACCAGTCCTTAGTAAAGTTACTCCTATATCTCGCAAAGGATATAAAAAGACTTGAAATGGATCAGAGTAAGGTGACCAAAATGATTTGGAGCCTGTGCCAGAAGACATATGAGAAGAGTGTTGACGACCTAAATATGTATACTCTAGAGGAAAGGAGGGACAGAAGAGATATGACACAGACATTTAGGGGCATGTTTACTAAAATCCGCAAAATAGCGCGCCGCAAAATAGCGCACGGCAACGCGGCACTGAAACGCGCAGAAACGCGTTTAAACGCCCCGCACACGTGCGTGTCACCCCCGCACAGGTACGCGGCTCACTAACGGGCCCCGTACAAGTGCGGGCCCGCAAATGTCCGATAGAGGCGTGGAACGGCGAAAGGAGGGCGGAGGAAGGCTCCGGAGGGGCGGAGGGACGGGGTCAATGGGTGGAGAGTGGGAGGGGAGAGGCTCCCCGCACAGTATCGGGCCCGAATTTGCATGTAAAAACTACCGCGAGTGAAACACTCGCGGTAGAAAGCATTTAAAGGGAAGAGAAACCATTTCCGTCAGCAATGTACAGGAAAACCGGGGAAACCAGCAAAACGTGAGCAGTGTGATATATGTGCACAGCACAAAAGTGAAAATAAAAATAGAAAATGACCACAACAGAACTATTAAAAATAGTAATTCAGCTGGGGAACAGTTATAGTGATGGGCAAATACAGAAATCACACCCAGCAAAGCTCCAGAAAAAAGAAATGAATTTTGGAAGGGTCTACTGAGAGGAGACTCTTCCAAAAACATTTCCACGTTTTGGAGCTTTCCTGGGAGTGTTTGCTATGGTTGCCCATTAATATCACTGTTGCCCAGCGTGGTGATATTTTGTCCCACATGTCCCGTGGTCATTTCCGGGGTTTATGTGCACGTTTGTCACCAGACAGGGTGCATATGCCCACAGTAGAATTGCGTAGAGCAGGGTTTGTGACTCCATCCTGCCAGGCTTACTGCCTCCAGGGGCTGCACTGTCTCTGTGGCCAAAGTGTGGTACAGCGGACAGAGTCATTACCTCTAGGACCAGAGGACAGAGGTTCAAAACCCAGCTGGGGCACCTGCCAGCCCAGTCCCCATATTTTACCCACCACTAAATAAAGATAGCGCAGACACCCCTGTATGCATGGGGAAAACACCCATATTTTACCCAACACCGCACACACACCACAACAATGGGCATTACCTACAGCCAAGTCCCCCAAATGCAGTCCCATACTGCCACATTGCAATCAGGTCAACTGCTTTTTCTGAGAGAAGTTCATGCCAGCATGTTGGCGGACAAGTACATGTGGTGCAGGGGGCAGTGGCTGCTAACCACAGAAGACAGAGGCCTAGCCATGTGCAGGCTGGCACAGTCCACTGCAACAGACAGGTCCTGCCGGATCCACAGTCATGGATAGTCCAGGGAATCCGACCAATCTGTGGCTACACAGTGGTGCAGTGCACACAGACAGTGCATACAAGAACAGAAGGTCACAGGTTCAAAGCCCAGCTGGGGCTACTGCCAATCCTGCCCACATATTTTTCCCACAACTAAACAGTGATAGTAAGGACACACCGTTCATGGCGGGGACATATGCAATGGTAAGACATCTATCTTTTACCCCACTGAGCACAGACACCATGAACAGGGGCAGTACCTAGAGCAGAATCACCCAAATGCAGTCCTGGTGGGCCACACACCAGTCAGGTTCCATGCTGACACTCATACAAATGCCTGTGCTGTATATCTATGCACCACCCCCATGGCATGTAGATGTAGCCCATGCATATTCATGAGGGATAGCAGGAAAACCCGAACAGTGTGATGCAAACCTGGACTGGAGTTGGGAATCTGTGTCGTAAAGCAGCAGCCATAAAGGGCAGACACACCCACACCCACAGGCCCCATTGGCCAATGTCTCCTGGAAAGGCAGAACATTGGACCGTGCATGCAGCACCCAAAATGAGCACCTGCATAACTTACCACTGTCACCCTACACCTGAGGTATACGGTACACAGCTCAGAGACGTTTGCTAGGAGCACAGGCAGGCAGTTATCCATACGTTACGTACATACTGCTAGTTGACCCCATCCAAGCAATCTGTTAGGTGTTTGCGGGGCATGCTCCAGGCCTGGCCTCTGACGGTGCTTACCACCCTGGGGAGTGACCACCAGCTGTAATGCGTACCATATCCATGCCTTGCCGTGCTCAGGACCGGTTTGGTGGGCAAGGCTACTTACCCCCTCAATCGTAGCACCATGATGGCAGAGGTGTGGAAGTGTGTGTCTGTCTATACAGTGGGTGTTGGCTGCAAGCCCCTTCAACAGCCCGCACTGCCAGCACTGTTGCCAGTATTGGCCAGTCAATGTGCATAATGAGGTGCAAGGTACCATGGGTATAGCCAGGGCAGGGTGGCGTGGCCAGGATGCATCTGCACTGGGCATAGGGCCCTGGCAGGGACATTGGCTGGGATATTGTAGTGTCCGGCCACCACCTACACAGACAGGGTGGCCAAAGCATGTCCTTCTGGGGGATCACGCTCACCCTGACTGTGCAGTGACCACAGCATGGCTAGGCCCCCCCATAGTGCTGTATAGTAGTTCTCTCATGTGATAGATATGGGTTTCTCTTTGGGGCCCAGTCACTGATCTATCTGCTTGCTGTGTATGCATCTCCATTGGGAACATGCACTATGGACTAACCAGCAGACTGTTTGTAGCTGGTAAATGTCTTGCTATAATGGCTTGCAGGGTGCAGTGGCTGTTGGCTTGCTGCAGGGGAATATCTGGTGGTGGAGTGCAGCTTATCATACCCTGGGCTTATGTCTGTCTGCTATTGTGTTATGGCTGTGTATGGAGCTGCCTGCCTGGGGGGGGAGGGGGTGGTGGTGTTCCTCAGCAGGACTGGTGTTGATGTTGCCCTCTACTGCCGCCTTTGCAGGGAGGTAGAGTGTGGATCCCTTGATGGGGACCATGTTTGCCGGGGGGGGTGCCTGATGGCGGCAGACAGGGATATCCATGGTGTTTGTGCAGAAACTAGCTATCTTACACATTAACACTGCTTTGAAACGCCCGCTTGGCCTCCATCAGCCATGGCAGGTGTTGTTGACCTGGTCCTGGCCACCTCATTGCACACTCAGGGTGAGCACAGTACCCGCACGATGTAAAGGTGTGTGGCTACTCTGTGCCAGTAAAACACCCGGTCAGTGCCCCCTACTAGGCCAAGGTGCTGTGTGGGTGCACCCGGTCACTTCCCCCAACAGGGCCGAGGTGCTGTGGGGGTGCATTCCCCATCTTGTGTCCATCTGCGGACAGCTAATTTGCATGTGCAGTGCATCATGGGTACGGGTGGCCTAACCCTATCCTGTTGACACCAGCAGACTGTCTGTGAGGTGACGTGTAGGCTATCTGCAGCCAGCCAGGGGCCTGCTTACAGCTATGGAGCTGTAGTGCAATGGTTACATCACTGCCTGTACAGCCAGAGGTCATGGGTTCAAACCCACAGTGGGGCCCTTTGGTAGGGCTGTCCACAGCTTTATTTTTCTTTACTGTACATATGTCTATGCCGGCAAGACCACCCTCAGCTTACTATACCCATTAGGTGCCTCTGAGGGTGCTTCATAGGGCGCCCTGTAGGCAACCTTATGGTTGCCATCCCTATAGGGTGCACTATACATTATCCTGTGTCGCAACATACATGCTGCCCTATAGGGGTCATTCAAGGGTGCCTTGGCGAACAGTGCACTGTAACATGTGCCTTATGGGCCGCCGTATGTTAACATGCTGGGAGAGTGCGTTTGCTAGTAGTGATAACAAAATAAAATTATACAGCCTCCTACAGCACTCCACAACATAATACATACTGCCTCAGCAGGCATTTTTCACTGGGCATTGTGAGGAGTTGAACCCCTGATCCCTGCACCATTGGTCAGTGTTTTAACCATTGTGCTGTGGCTCTGTTCCTGTGCTTGTGCATCAGCGCGCCGCCTTGTGCCTATCAGCGCGCCGCCTTCTGCCCCCCAAGGGGACCAGTGCGCCGCCTTCTGCTGCCCAAATATAACTGTGCGCCGCCTTATGCCACCCAAAAAGCACTGTGCGCCGCCTTCTGCCGCCCAAAAATAACTGTGCGCCGCCTTATGCCGTTCCAAATTAATTTGCCTCCTAAAACAATGTTAATCATTACAGTTACTGCCTCAGCTGACCTTTGTCGTTGCGCACACTGGGGGATTGAACCCATGGCCCCTGCACCATTGGTCAGTGTCTTCACCGTTGTACCACGGCTCTGTTGTTTTGTATACTCAGCAGCGCGCCACTTTGCCTTTCCACGCGCTAATGTCGACCCCCGCACATTAGCGCGACGCACACACGTCCGGTTGCTTACTACCGTTTTTTTTCTATTTTCTGCCTGAACCGCCCACTCCTTATATGGCACAGGCACACTAGCACGGCCCCGCACGTTAGGAATGTTTAGTAAACATGCCCCTTAAATACTTAAAGGGTATTAATGAACAAACAAACCTCTTCCAAAGACGGGGAAGCTGTAGAACTAGAGGGCATAACATGAAGCTGCAAGGGGGTCAACTGAAAGGCAATGTCAGGAAATACTTTTTCACTGAAAGGGTGGTGGATGCTTGGAATGCCCTCCTGATGGAGGTGGTGGGGACAAACACAGTGACAGAATTCAAAATCGCATGAGACAGACACAGTGGATCCCTTTATAGCAAGAGTTTAAAATCAAAATGAACTGAACTATTTCTTATATCTCAACAAACAGAGGGGGGTGATCTGGACGGAGTGATGGGTATACCTAGTCACCATAGCGGGCAGACTAGATGGACCATACTGGTCTTTATCTGCCATCATATACTATGTTAATATTAATAGCTCCTCCTGTCTGCTGGTCATTACATTTTGTGTCTCTGACTATCCCCGCTACACTCCCAGTACTAACTGCATAGCATTGGGGTATTCTCAGGGCAGCACTCCAGTTCAACGAGCAGCAGCAAAATTCAGCCACTGGCCAATTAGGTTAGCAGGCTAAATTTAGGCAATAAAAGTCTGGCTGAACTTTAGCTGGTTAGCTGCCCAGGCAGCGGCAGAATATCACTGTTGCCCGATTAGCTAAAACGCTATTTGCACAGATTGGATATTCAGTGTCGGTGCCAGATATGACCCCATCACTAAGTGTAGGGTATAAGCCATCCTGAGGTCATATTTGCCTATTGTGAAAGAGATTCTAATCCTCTCTTTTAAAACTTGAAAAAATTGTTTGACCGATTAGGTCGGGAGCTAGTGATTTTGTAGTTTTAGTGTGGCTCTCATACAGTTATTTGAGTTGTGTAAATTAGTTTTATTCATACCATGACTCTTGCGAACCTCACTTCTAAGCCAGGGTGTGTTGAGTATGATCTCAGTCTCTCAAATGTACTGCTGATGCTTGGTGTAGTACTTGCATCTTGCCAAAGATAGCCTCCTTCTGGAGCTTGTAAGATGTTACATGTATGGGTAATTTATCAAAGTGTGCTTGGAAGTTCTTCTTAATCAAGCCTGTGGCACCCAACACAATGAGAAATAGCTCGGTCTTTTTCTGCCACATTTTCTTGAATGACTACAACAAGGGACTGCTACTTCTGGAGAGAGATCTGCAATTGTAAGTATTTACTGCTGGGAATTTTTCTAAATCTTGGGGAAAAAGGAATTCTTTGGATTAAAGCTGATTAATCTGTGTAAATTAGAATCCAATGTATTTGTTAAATCAGTCAGGGCCTAGTACAACAAAGTGCTTTTAGTTAAATTAAAAACTCAACAGGTACCTCTCAGTTTAAGTTTAAAACTCAGCAGAGGGCTTTCAGTTTAAATTCAGAACCCAGCAGAAGACTTTCAGTTTAAATTTAAAACCCAGAAGAGGGCTTTCAGTTTAAATTTAAAACCCAGCAGAGGCCTTTCAGTTTAAATTCAGAACCCAGCAGAGAGCTTTCAATTAAATGTAATACTCAGTCAGGGCCTAGTATCAGCAAAGAGCTTTAATTTAAATCAAATCAGAGTGCAATTTAGCATACAAGAAAAATAGGGTCACTATTATTTGAGCAATAAATTGTTTCTAGAGACCTTTATAAAGAGACCTTCTAGATAGGGGGCAAGAGACCTGTGAAATTGTTCTAAATAGGTGTTAAAGCCAAGTGACAGATCAAAAGGGCATTTTAACTCTCTCTATCCAAGCAAGGACTATGTGAATCACCCAGGAAATTGGTCACAGATTATCTTAGAAGCACAGGACAGGGTACTGTGTAGCAGCCAGCTTTTAATAAGTCTTCTTTCCCTCCCTCCCTCCCCGACTCCCAGCCACCCCTGGGATAATCGTTGTCTTAAAGGAAATGAAGTGCAATATTCACTCTCAGGTGCAGCTGTTTATCCTCATCAGGCATACGTTAAAGACCTGAGATTAATTAAGCTTGAGGTGAACAAAGTCTATTAAACAGAAATGTATTAGATATAGTTATATTAGTTTAAATATCCCCAGCAAACCTTAGTAAGTAAACAATTTAAATAACTAAAGACAACCTTAAAATTAAGATGCAGACAGCAGTCCAGCAGTGAGAAGGGGGCTTTCCAGTCTTTTGCATTGAGTGTCAAATGTATGATTTTCTCCCATTTGGTGAGGGGTCTTATGTGTGCACTAGGTGCAAGGAGCAATTTGCTCTCAGGGAAGGAGCCTGATCTCTGGAAGATAGAGTAGCAGACTTAGAGAAGTTAAGGAAGACAAAGAGGTACATAGACAAGACCTACAGGGAAGTAGTGCTGAAGTCCCACCTCCAGTCTGGCAGCAAACCTGTTGCCATGGAGGAGAGAGGTCACATGACAAGAGAGCATCACCCTGGTGTGGCAGGAAGTGATCCTGTAGCTAGGACCTGTCCTCCAGGTGATGTTAAACCCTCTCGTACCAAGGAGATTTCTCCAGGGCCATGTGCCCATGAGGGAAGAATTAGGATAGCCATTATAGTTGGTGATTCGATCATTAGGCATGTAGATAGCTGGGTGGCAGGTGGACGTGAGGATAACATGCCTGTCTGGTTCGAAGGTAGCAGATCTCACGTGCCAGTTGGACAAGGTCTTTGATATTGCTGGGGAGAATGTCTTGGTACATGTCAGTACCAATGACATAGGAAAGTGTGGTAGGGAAGTTCTGGAGGCTAAATTTAGTCTTTTAGATAGGAAGTTGAAATCCAGAACTTCCAGGATAGCATTCTTTGAAATGCTTCCCATTTCATATGCAGGACCCAAAAGGTAGGCAGAGCTCCAAAGTCTCAATGCATAGATGAGACAATGGTGCAAGGAAGAGGGTTTTGGATTTGTTAAGAACTGGGGAACATTCTGGGGAAAGGAGGGGCTTTTCCAAAGGGATGAGCTCCACCTTAACCGGGATAGAACCAGGCTGCTGGCATTAATCTTTAAAAAGGAAATAGAGAAGCTTTTAAATTAGATAATAGAGGAGAATAGATAGTCGCACAAGAGCGCATAGTTCGGACAATGTATCCTTGAAGGATACTAGCTAAAGATAGAAGTTAGCCATATCAGCAGAGAGGTTTCAATAAAGACAAAAGTAGCCCAAATGCCCTTGAGTCCAGAGCAGACAGAGCTTAAAGATTCCAAATTGCCCCTGCTTACCTATAGTCAGATTAATATGAATAAAAGAGAGCCTCTAAAATGCAGTATGCAAATGCTAGAAGTCTAAAAAATAAGATGGGAGAGTTAGAATATATAGCACTAAATGAGAGGTTAGATATGATTGGTGTCTCAGAGACATGGTGGACAACAGACAACCAGTGGGACACTGATACCTAGGCACAAACTATATCGTAAATTGGTGGAGGGGTTGCCCTCTATATTAGAGAGGGCATTGAGTCACAAAGGATTAAAGTTTTGTAGGAAAAAAAATTCACTGTACAATCTCTATGGATTGAAATTCCATGTAAATAGGGGAAGGGGAAGGCGATAGCAGTGGGGGTGTACTATTGAATGCCTGGCCAGAATGAACAAATGGATGATGAAATGCTCAAAGAAATTAGGGAAGCTAACAAAATTTACAGCACAGTAATGATAATAGGTGATTTCAATTACCCCGTTATCGAATGGGTCAGTGTCAGGGCAGGACATGCCAGGAAGATAAAGGGGTATGTTTACTAAATTGCGGTAATGCCATTCGCATTAGGATCCGCGTTAGAGGCAGAAATACCCAAATAAAGACATGGGCCGTACATCGTTACCGATAACGTGCGTTACAAGGCGCCATAAATTAATGAGCGTTAGAGGGAGCCGTGGCATGTTACAGCACGTTAATCTTAAGAAGGCGCGCAGAGATGTAAACACAGAAACAGAGCTGTAGCACAATGGTTACTACACTGACTGATGGTGCAGGGATCATGGGTTTGATTCCTCAGTGTGCCTAATGGTGCATAAGGCTGGCTGAGACATCACCCTTTATGTTTAAGTAGTGATTGTTGAGGCATTTTACTTTTATTTTAATTAGTTCTGCCAGCAAACACACCCTCACGGTGGCGTAACCTAAGGTGCTGCATAAAGCCCCCCGTAACGCACTTCATAGAGCACATTATAAAGTGCACTGTCCGACAAGGCACCCTATAATGTCCCCTATAGGACACCTTATAAGGCGCTTGATAGGGCGCCATATAAGGCACTCTATAAGGCACCCTATAAGGCACCTTATAGGGCGCCCTATAAGGTGCCTTATGGGGCACCTTAAGGTTACAGTACTCTGAGGGTGTTTTTGCTGGCAGCACTAATGTACATTAAAAATAGACAATGCCTTGGACAGCCCTATCAAATAACCCCACCATGGGTTTGAACACTTGACCTCTGGCTTTACAGGCAGTGAAGCAACCAGTAGGCTACAGCTGCCAGCAAACCCCTGGCTGGCTGCAAAAGGACTGCACGTCACCACACAAACTGTCTGCTGTGGTTACCAGGATAGGGTTAACCCACCTGTACCCATGATGCACTGCACATGCAAATCAGCAGTCTACAGATGATCACAAGATGGGGTATGCACCCCCACAGCACCTTGGCCTGGTAGGGGGAACTGACCGTGTGTGGTACTGGCACAGAGTAGCCACAGACCGTCACATTGTGCAGGTACTGTGCTCACCCTGAGGGTAAGGTGGGGAGCCACAGCACCTTTCAGGGCTGAAATACGCCATGCTGCAGGTCCCCATCCGTGTGTGCTAGGTAGTTCCAGCAGACACACCTAGAATACATCTGTGTCCTTCTGTATTTCACAGTCTTGTCTAGCCCTTATGGTCTATGTTGCACCCAGAATACGACATATCCTGTGTTTGTGCCATGGTTACATGATGTAAGGGAAGGGATCACCCACCAATAGATCCACATTCTACCTCCCTGCAGTGGTAGCAGTAGAGGGGACCACCAACCCCAGTCCTACTGGGGAACAGGCACCCTACAAAGCAGGCAATGCAAAGCTGTACACATCCATAAAGCAATAGCAGACAGAAATGCTTAGCAGCCCCCCACCACTATCTGACATTCTCCAGCAGCAAGCCTCCAGCCACTGCACCCTGCAAGGTGATCCAGCAAGACACATGCTAGCTGCAGACAGTCTGCTAGCTAGTCCATAATGCATGGTCCTTGAGGAGATGCATGTACCCAGAACTGGGATGTCGGCATACACACCAAGCAGATAAGTCAGTGATTGGGCCCCAAAAGGGACCCACAAATATCACACAAAAGAAACACTGTGCAGCACTATGGGGGAACCTAGCCATGCCGTGGTCACTGCTCAGTCAGGGTGAGAGTGACCTCCCAGCAGGACATGCTGTGTCCTCCCTGTCCATGAAGGTGGTGGCCAGCCACTACAATGTCCGAGCCATTGCCCTATGCTATGTACAGATGGATCCAGGCCAGGCCATCCTATCCTGGCTATTCCCACGATACCTTGCTCCTCATTATGCACATTGGCAGGCCAATACTGGCAACAGTGCAAGCAGTGTGGGCTGTGGAGGGTGTTTGCAGCCACCACACACTGGATAGACAGACACACACTCCCCACATCTATGCCAGCATTGTGCAACTATAGAGGTGTTTGGCATCCCTGGCCACCGCACCAGTCCTGGGCATAGTACAGGCATAGCTATGGTACGCAATACTGTTGGGGTCACTCCCCAGGGTGGTAAACACTGTCAGACACAAGACCTGTAGCACACTCCACAGACATAAGAAAGGTTGCTATGATGCAGCTCAATCAGCAAATTGTGCTTAACTTTGGAATTGCTATTTGTCAGTAATCATAGCAACTGTTTGATAGATGTTTACCGTATTCCCAGGTTTAGGGTGGCATTGCCAAGGTATGCAGTCCTGGTGGGCCAAACACTGTTCGGGTTTTCATGCTGTCCCTCATGAATATGCATGAGAAACATCTGCATGCCATGGGAGCGGCACATAGAAATGCAGCACAGGCATCTTTATTAGAGGCAGCATGGAACCTGGATGGTGTTTGGCCCTCCAGGACTGCATTTGGGAGACTCTGCTCTAGGTATTGCACATGTTTATGGTGTCTGTGCTCTGTAGGGTAAAATGTAGGTGTTTTGGGCACGCAATAGGACACCTGTCCAATAACAAAGGAAAGCCCTGATCAGCGCTATTTCACTGTGGGCTCATTCACCTTGTATGGGGATGGAGCATAGACCCTTCCACGGTTAAATTTGCACACACTGAATACTGTTGGGGTCATAAATGACCCCACGACTAATTTTAATTGTTAACCATGAAAAATTTAAACTAAACAGACAAAATATTATTCTGAATTAATTATTTATTATATGAAGGTTAAATATTTTGAAATTTAATGCTTTAGCATAAAATTACATGAAGAAGAGTTGCCATGAAAGCAGTTTCTGCATGCACTTGATGAACACAGTAAAGTGTTACAGTCATTTGCATGAGACACAGACAATTTCTGAATGTTCTTTGCAAACATTGTGCTTGCAGGAGGTGCAAACTATGTTGTTTTTCTTGTCTTTTTCTCTGGAACAGCAGTGACACCTTTCCCTTTTCTTTGGGATCCCGAGATTGCAAACAGCATCAGTGGCTTCTTCAATACTGGAAGACGTCTCGCTGCAATTACTCTGAAGCAGCTGCTTTCCTAATTCCAAGAGGAATAGATGATGTCTGTGCTTTGACTTGGACTGCCATTCTGGATTTAGTGACATCCAAACAATGAAGGCATTCAAAGCACTGATGTCCAACATGTTGTAGAAGATTGTCACTGGCCAGCGTCTTGTCATTCGTTTTGTGGTATACATGCGCAACATTTGATCTGCCGTATCTACTCCACCTTTACTAGAATTATAGTCCAAGATCATGCATTGTTTTTTGTCTGGACGTGTGTTATCTACTTCTTCTTGATCATGCAAACTGCTCAGAAGAACAACCACTTTTCCTTTCTTCGGGCAATAGGTAACCAGAGTGGCGTCATCGCGAAAGGCAAACAGTGAAATGAATACTTCTCGGCCCTTTGCTGTTACAAATTCTGGAGGTAATTATTTTCTGTTCTTTCAAATTGTCCCCAAAAGTGTCATTTGTTTTTCTAGCAATTTCCGTGACAGGGATAAACTGCAGAAGAAATTGTCAACAGTAACATTTCTGCCAGATTGCGTCAATCCTTCAGTGAGTTGCAGCACAACCCTTTCACCCTGATTCTGTTCGCTGTTTTGTCCGAGTTCCCTTCCTGTATATACTTGAAGATGCAGAACATAAGACGTTGCACTGTCACACAACATCCATAGCTTTATGCCATATTTCCCAGGTTTGCTGGGAATATATTGTCTGAACGGAACACGGCCACGAAATGTAAGCAGTTGCTCATCCCCGGTAACATTTTCACCAGGAACAAAGGCGTCACTTAGGGGTATGTTTACTAAACTGTCGTAACGTTACATAATGCGTTATGATGCGCTAACGATCGTTAACGTTACATAACGCGCGTTAACCAACATTAACGATCGTAAAGCTCCGCGGCGCGGTAAAACACCACAGAACGTGGAGAGAGGGAAGAGAGAAGGGGTCAGTGGGCAGAGAGTGGGCGGGGAGATGCTCCCTGCACACTAACGCGCTGATCTGAAGAGCTGAATCCAAACGCGATTGAAAACCTGCCATTAAATGCACATTACAGGGGAGAGAAACCATTTCAGTGTCAGCAATGTACAGCATAGGCAGGGAAACCAAAACAAAGTGATAAGTGTGATACATGTGCACAGAACAAAAGGGCACAGAAACACTGAAAATGACCCCAAAAAACTGGAAAAAAACAATAACCAAGCTGGCCAATAGTGGTATCAATGAGAAACATCAACCCCTCCCCCCCCCCCCGAGTAAGCTCCATAGAACAGATATAAATCGTGGAAGGGTCTATACTCCGTCCCCATACAAGGTGAATGAACTCACAGTGAAATAGCGCTGCTCAGGGTTTTCCCCACCATCGGACAGGGTTACTATGGCATGCACATGCCCCGCAACATCAGGGCGGGCATGTCGGAATGGCAACTGGACAGATGCCGGAGAAGGGGATACAGAGGGATGCAGGCGGAACATGCTGTGGTGCAGCTGGGCCACAGTGCGGACTAGGGTGATGCCTAGGTGGCCCATACGAATGCTGAAACAGCAGAGCAGCCAGACAGCAACTGCTGAAGGCCCAACATGGGCACGAGTGTGTTTCCCACAGTGTCACAGGGGATAGTACCCAACAGCTACCCCGAAGGGCACGGAACATTGGCAGGCGGGGCTGGGGGGAGCGTGGACGTCTATGCAGGCACCCCTACCCCAGAATCCGCACCATAGGCAGCTGCCTACCTGCACACTGGATGGCCTGAGACTGCGCACCACCAGCAGAAGGGCATGTCAGCATGGTAGCTGATGGATACTGGCAGTGGAGGGGGCAGTGGCAGCTGCCCAGAGAAGACCGTGGCCTAGCCCTGTGTAGGTGGGTGCCGTGTACTGCAACAGATGGGCCCTGTCTGACGAACAGTCATAGTATCACCAAGAAATGTACTGATTCTGTGACAACAAGGTGGTGCAGTGCACAAAACCAGTATATTCAGTAGCAGAGTGTCACAGGTTCAAGTCCCAGCTGAGGTTCCTGCCAACCCAGTCCCCATATTTTACCCACTACTACAACGTGCTAATACAGACAGCACCTTTATTGCAGATGACGTAAACATGCCCAAGACACCTACATTTTACCCTACAGAGCACGGACACCATAAACATGCACATTACCTAGAGCAGAGTCTCCCAAATGCAGTCCTGGAGGGCCAAACACCATTCCGGTTCCATGCTGCCTCTGATAAAGATGCCTGTGCTGCATTTCTATGCGCCACTCCCATGGTATGCAGATGTATCTCATGCATATTCATGAGGGACAGCATGAAAGCCCGAACAGTGTTTGGCCCACCAGGACTGGAGTTGGGAACCTCTGCCGTAAAGCAGCAGCCAACAGTGGCAGACACACCCGCACCCACAGGCCCCATTATCCAAAGCCTCCTGGAGAGGCAGGACTTTGGGCTCTGCTCGCATCTCCCAATACTAGCACTTGCATACCTTAGTAATGCCACCCTAAACCTGGGAATATGGTACACATCTATCAAAAGGTTGCTATGATTACTGGCAGATAGCAATTCCTAGGTTAAGTACAATTTTCTGAGTGAGCTGCATCATAGCAACCTTTGTGATGTTTGTGGAGTGTGCTACAGGTCTTGTGTCTGACAGTGTTTACCAACCTGGGGAGTGACTCCTACAGTATTGCGTACCATAGCCATGCCTGCACTGTGCCCAGGACTGGTGTGGTGGCCTGGGCTGCCCAACACCTCTATAGTTGCACAATGCTGGCATAGGTGTGGGGAGTGTGTGTCTGTTTATCCAGTGTGTGGTGGCTGCCAACACCCTCCACAGCCCACACTTCTAGCACTGTTTATTTATTTATTATTATTTATTTTTTTATTTACATTCTCTTATATACCGCGCTATTCTGCATCAGTGCGGTTTACATTGAACAAACTGAAATTACATTGAACAGGGTATTATAACTTGGAGATAACTATTTTAAAGGGAACGTGGGCTATGGAGGGTTAAGTGGCTTGCCCAAGACCACAAGGAGCACCTGTGGGACTAGAAACCCCAGTCCTTCCGGCCCAAGATTGCTGTCCTCTAGTGGGATTTGAACCCCCGACCTTCCGGCCTGAAGTACCTTGCCCCAACCACTAGGCTACTCCTCCAATACTGTTGCCAGTATTGGCCTGCCAATGTGCATAATAAGGAGCAAGGTACCGTGGGAATAGCCTGGATAGGGTGGCCTGGCCTGGCCGCATCTGCACAGGGCATAGGGCAATGGCTCGGACATTGTAGTGCCCAGTACCACCTGCACGGACAGGGTGGCCATAGCATGTCCTGCTAGGAGGTCACTCTCACCCTGACTGAGCAGTGACCATGGCATGGCTAGGTTCCCCCATAGTGCTATATAGCATTTCTTTCATGTGATATTTATGGGGTTTTTTGGGGGGGGCCCAATCACTGACTTATCTGCTTGGTGTGTATGTTGTCATCCACGTTCTGGGTACATGAATCTCCTCCAGGACCATGCACTATGGATTAGCTGGTGGGCTGTCTGCAGCTAGTATGTCTCTTGCTGGAACACTTTGCAGGGTGCAGTGGCTGGAGGCTTGCTGCTGGAGAATGTCAGATAATGGTGGGGGCCAGCTGAGCATTTGCAGGGCTGCTGTCTGTCTGCTATTGCGTTATGGATGTATACCGCTCTGTCTGTTCCCCAGCAGGACTGGGGTTGATGGTCCCCTCTACTGCTACCATTGCAGGGAGGTAGACTGTGGATCTATTGGTGGGTGATCCTGTTTCCCACCCTGAGCCTCAGCGGGTGGTACATAATCTGCCTATGGGTCCATACACCCCCCCTACAGCAGGTAACCATGGCACTAACACAGGATATGCACTATTCTGGGTGCATCATTGCCCATAAGGGCTAGACATGACCGAGGCATGCAGTAGGACACAGATGTATCCTAGGTATGTCTAACGGAACTACCTATCACACACTGATGGGGACCTGCAACATGGCATATTTCAGCCATGAAAAGTGCTGTGGACCTGGTGCTGGGCGCCCCACCTCAACCTCAGGGTGGGCACAGTACCCGCACAATGTGACTGTCTGTGGCTACTCTGTGGCAGTGCCACGCATGGTCTGTTGCCCCTACCAGGCCGAGGTGCTGTGGGGGTGCATACCCAATCTTGTGCCCATCTGTCGACTGCTGATTTGCATGAGCAGTGCATCATGGGAACGGGTGGGTTAACCCTATCCTAGTAACCACAGCAGACAGTTTGTGTGGTGACGTGCAGTCCTTCTGCAACCAGCCAGGGCTTTGTTCACAGCCTTATAAGGTGTCCTATAGGGGACATTATAGGGTGCCTTGGCGGACAGTACACTTTATAATGTGCCTTATGGAGTGCCTTATGCTTCACCTTAGGTTATGCCACCTTGAGGGTGTGTTTGCTGGCAGCATTAATTAAAATACACGTCAAATGCCTCAACAATCACTACTTAAATGTAAAGGGTGCTGCCTCAGCCAGCCTTATACATTAGGCCCACTGGGGAATTGAACCCATGACCCCTGTATCATCAATCAGTGTTGTAACCATTGTGCTACAGCTCTGTTGCTATGCTGGTATGCCTGTGTGCCTTCTTAAGATTAACGCGCGGTAACATGCCCTGTAGCGCTCGTTCATTTATGGCGCCTTGTAACGCGCGTTCTCAGTAACGATGTACCGCCCATGTCCTTATTTGGGATTTCTGTCTCTACTGCGGCTCCTAACGCGAATCACACTAATGCAGTTTAGTAAACATACCCCTTAGAGTTGCTTCCTAGGTATCAAAAACGTGTCTGATTGGAGCAAGCTTATCCACGCCTCGTTATTCACGTCTGTTGGTTGCATCATCAAATCTGAGAGCATAAGAAATTTGCTGAAAACGGTTATGGGCCGGTTATGGGCCGGTTTGGGCCGGTATGGGCCGGTTATGGGCCGGTTATGGGCCGGTATGAGCCGGTTATGGGCCGGTTATGGGCCGGTTATGGGCTGTTTTCGGTTTTACCAAAAACAGAACAACCATCTTCAAGGTTCCACAACTGAACTATGGACTTGTACACGCCTGAGAGGATCAGAAGTCCAAGAAAACGTTGAAATTCTCCATCTGTCAAATCTTTCCAGGTGTTGTCATAAATGTGTCTTCCTTGTTTGCTCGTCCACATCATGATTTCATTCAATAAGTTCTTCCTCATGAACAAGTGTAATGCTGTGAGAGGGCCATCAACATTTCGTACAGCATACCTTGTAGGACCTTGTTTTATGTGCATGACATTAGCTCTGGTGTATCTTCCAGCAGCTTGCTTTATAGGTTTCCTGTTCCATGATGCTGCATCCTTAGATACAAAGGTTTCAATGGCAACATTTGTGCTTATAGTTGATGAACTCGTAGCTCCTCTACGACCACAACTAAGATTCCTCACAGATGATACTGACACCGAGGACTCCTGCCTTCTTCCCCGTCCAGCACAGCCTCGACCTGTAACTTGACTCTGCTGCAGGCGATGTTACCGGCTCAACATCAGTCTCACATTCACTTGGTGACCAACTGCTGTCTCCATCTGAATCATGACTGTTATCATCAGATTTATCGCCCGAACTTGGCTGATATGCTTCTTCGCTCGCTGAATATGCTGCATCATCAGATGACTCAGAGCCGTCACTGTCAGCATCTCGTTGCAATATTTCTCTTACTTGGGCATCTGAATACTTTCGTTTTGACATCATAAACAATAACCTAAAATAAATAAACAAAGATAAAGTTGAATAAAATGCAAAGCAGTTTACTATAGGTGTACAATAATCGTGATGAACGAGCTGAAAGCCTTTAGATTTCATCGGAAATAATGAGAGAACATATGATATCAATTACAGAAAATGTGTAATTTTCATAAAATAAGAGTAAAAAAAATAAATGATACATAATTAATGATAAATACCTTTGTCAGATCAAAAAATTCACAAAACTGCAAATTGTATCAGCATCCAAACTGGACATAAGCAACTGGGGTCAAAAATGACCCCACTGGTACTCTGTGCTGCAATTCATCACTAGCGTCATCTAGCGGATGAAAATTATTCCTCTCATGGCGCAATATAAAGAGAATATTGACATGTGAAAAGTCATAAAAAGAGTGCATTCTTGAACAACTAGTTTCCAAGATATGGGTTGTGAAACTTGCAATGGGTCACTTTTGACACCATCGGTATTCTCAGGGTTAAGAAAAATGGAAGGAAGTCCAAAAAACTGCCAGCATGGTTTAAAGTTGAGGTCAAAGAGGCTGTTGTTGCCAAAAAAGCATCTTTCAGGAAATGGAAAAAGGAGCCAAATGATAAAAACTGGAAACAGCACAAACCCTGGCAAATTAGATGCAAGGCATTGATAAGGCAGGCAAAGAGAGAATTTGAGAAGAAGCTTGCTGTGGAAGCAAAAATGCATAATAAAGACTTTTTCAAGTACAAAATGCAATGTGTGCCATTGAGTCAGTCCTGACTCCTGGTGACCCAGGAGCTCCTGAGTTTTTTTGGCAGTGTCACTGGAAGTAGATTGTGAGGCCTTTCTTCTGAGGCAATGGAAGGTTAAGTGACTTGCCCAAGGCCACAAGAAGTGCTATTGGGAATCAAACCCTGGTTGCTTGGTTATCAAGCCAGTGTTCTAACCACTAGGCTACTCCTCCACATACCTAAAGTAAGTGAGAGACTCAGTTGGACAATTAGATGATAGAGGGGTAAAAGGGGCACTAAGAGGGGACAAAGTCATAGTGGAGAGACTGAATGAATTCTTTGCATGGGGCTTTACTGAGGAGATATAGGGATGTTGCCCATGACTGAAATGGTATTTAAAGGTGATGCCTCAGAAGAATTGAAAGAAATATTGATACACCAGGGAGGTGTATTAAAACTATTTGATAAACTGAAGAGTAGCAAATCACCTTGACCAGACTGTATACATCCAAGGATGTTAAAAGAACTGAAATATGAGATTATAGACCTACTATTAGTAATCTGTGAACTATCATTAAAATAATTGATTATACCTGAAGATTGGAGGATGGCCAATGTAACGGCAATTTTTAAAAAGGGTTCCAGGGGTGATCTGGGAAACTACAGACCAGTGAGCCTGATGTCAGTACCGGTAAAAATGATAGAAACTGTTATAAAGTACAAAATTACTGAACATGTAGATAGTCATGGCTTAATGGAAGACAGCCAACATGACTTTAGCCAAGGAAGATCTTGTCTTACTAATCTGTTATGTTTCTTTGCAGGTATGAATAAACAGGTAGACAAAGGTAAGTCGGTTGATATAGGCGTATGTTTACTAAACTGCGGCTATGTTAACACATGCTATGTAACGTTAACATGCGTTAACGTTACCTAATGAGCGTTAGCGTTCCTGTCCGTGGTAAACACCGCAGAAGGTGGAGAGAGGGTGGAGAGAAGGGGTCAATGGGCAGGGAGTGGGCGGAGAGAGGCTCCTTTTACACTGAAGGGCTGAAAAGTACCGCAGATGAAAACCTTTCGTTAGATGGACATTTGCAGGAGAGAGAAACCAGTTCGGTGTCAGCAATGTACAGCATAGGCAGGGAGCCCAATAACCATGATAGTAGTGCTCCATTTGCAGCAACAGCATAGTGCCCAAGTATGAAAGGGCACTATGGCGATGATGCAAATGGGGCATAGGGGGCTGCAGGCGGGACATGTAGCGGGGCAGCTGGGACACAGGGTGGACTAGGCGGGCGCCTAGGTGGCACATAGGAACATAGAAACCGGAAATCAACAAGACAGAGCTGACCAAGGCCAAACACAATCCACCTACATCTACCTAGTCCACCCTAGCTAACAGTTGCCAGGGCACTGACCTGACATCCCCCCAGCCAACCCTCCCCCAAACGGAAGGGACATACTATTAGTAGACGGTGATGGGGGATTGTGAGGATGCTCATGTATGTCCCCCACCACAGACCCCGCTCCCTAGGCGACTGCCTACCCACACAGTTGATGGCCTGGGACTGCGCACTACCAACACAGACAGCATATGGTCATGTCAGCATGGCAGGAGGGTGTGTGCCCGTGTTGGAAAGGGCAGTGGCACCTGCCTGCAGTGGACCTAGGCCATGCCCTGTACATTATGTGGTGTGCAGTGCAACATAAAAGGTCTGGTTGAAGAAAAAGTACAGGTAGCTCCAGGGACTGCCATGCATGTGTAGTGCAGTGCACCCAGCCAGTGTGTCCAGAAGCAGAGGGTCACAGGTTCAAGTCCCAGCTGTGGTTCCTGCAGAGCAGGTCCCTATATTTTACCCTACAATGCAGATACAACAGCAACATGTGCAAAGCCCAAAGCAGTGGCGAACAGGGGTGCAAACACCCACTCACATAGGCTCCACAATCCAAAGATGCATGGAGAGTCAGGCTGTTGGCCCCAGCACTGAGCTGCAGTTATCACCAGAGCACTACTACTACCTCCTGCACAGTTTATCAATGTTGCCACTGTGATCAGGACCAGTGTGGCAGGCAGGGTTGCCAACCACACATAACTCTGCACAATGCTGCAATAGGAGTGTGTGTATGTCTATCCATTGTTCTGTGGCTGCCCACACCTCACTGGGCCCACAATGTCCCACTGTTACCAGCGTTAGCCTGAACATGTGCATAATAGGAGCAAGGTATTGTGGGTATGGCCCAGACAGGGCGGATTGGCCAGGATGCATCTTCACAGGGTGTGGGGCAATGGCTGGGACATGTCATGAAGAAGACCCTTCTGAGCCTATGGAAGTAGGGCAAGATGAGGATTTGCTTTCAGAAACTGACAGGCAGTCTGAGCACATGGTTCAGTGTTTGCAAAGAAGAAGTAAACAAAGAGAGTCATGAGCTAGAAAGACACGCCCCTGCTGTGATGTATTCCCTAGCTCAGGAGGTAATGAGTTTCACCTATTTCAGGGCAGGGCACAGCTAAGCTCTGAGAGTTACAAGGATAAAAAGTGGTCATTAGCTAGGCCCAGACAGAGCAAGAAGGAGAAGGAGAGCAGGAAGGAGAACCGGCTACAGGATGAGAAAGAGAACCAGGAAGGAAGCCAGCAAAGGAGCACGCTGACTGGAAGGAGTCAAGGAGGCGTGAGAACCAAGGGAGTCATATTCCTGAGGCCAGAAGGAAGCAACCCAGGACAGGTGTTGTCTGGTAAAGGCAGGAGAGAAAGGAATCTTCCTGAGAGGCAGGCTTGGCAAAGCTCACACGCTCCGAGGAGAGAGACAGGCTGGCTGGAGAATACCGGTACATCTGAGGGGAAAGTTAATAGCTGAGAGGCAAGCAAACACAAGCCGTGTTTGAGAACTAGTCGGACCCTGCAGAGTGGAGAGTTCCTTCCCTTTCAAAGCCAAAAGGTAGGCTTAACAATTCATATAAGTTTGAACACAGCTATAAAGCAGTTCCCTATAGTTACCAGAAAGTAGCAAACTCCCTGGACAAAAACTACAGCATATATGGTAGTTTACAACCCTGCTCAGGAGAGTGTTACAGAGAGAAACCACGAGAGGTCAGAGAAACCGTTTGTTTCAGAGATCAGGATAGCAGCTTACTGCCATGCCCTGCTATACCTGAGGCTGAAGAAATGCAGATAGACTCTGTCCCTAATGAAATAGTGGATGATCGGATGGACTGTACATTATCTTTGGCTGACCATGTGAATTCCTTATGCTGAACAGTGTCTGAGAAAGACGGTAAAAGCAGCAGAAGAAAAGGGAACATTTTCTTTGCTAATTGAAGCAGTTGTGATTTTGTTTTGTATCAAGCACGGCATGTTTAAAGCCTGAAGCTGACAAGGCTAATTTACCTGAGTTCATATATAATTTCCTCAAGCCAAATGTATGGCATGTTTTGTCCTGAGTTATTCACTTGCATTTAATCCGTTGGGAAGGGGAAAATAAATTCTTGTCATTGCCTGAAACCATTCGACTGCAACTCATCTGTACTCAAAGGGTAAAGGGACTCACATTCCCAGAAGGCCTTGCAGAATTAAAGCAAGCCCACGCTCTCTGAGGCAGGAACACCACAGGCAGACCAAGTCTCAGCGCCCTAGGCGTTGGGCTGGCCATCGTGAGGGTGACAGACACTGTAGTGCCCGACCACCACCTGCATGGACAAGGTGGCCACAGCATGGCATGCTGAGTGAGCACTCACTCTGACCAAGCAGTGACCATGGCATGTCTAGGTTCCCACATAGCGCTCTACACTATCTGCTTCCAATAATACTTGTGTGTTTCTAGTGCTGGGGACCAATCACTGAACTACCTGCTTGACGCACATAGTTCCACTGGAATTGGAAGACTGGGTATCAAAATGGCAGATGAAATTAAATGTGGACAAGTGTAAAATTATGCACCTAGGAAAGAACAACCCAAACTACGGTTACACGATGCAAGGTTCCACATTAGGAACCACCACCCAGGAAAAAGATTTAGGCGTCATTGTGGATAGCATATTAAAACCCTCGGCCCAGTGTGCAGCGGCGGCCAAGAGAGCAAATAGAATGCTAAGTATCATAAGGAAAGGAATGGAAAATAAAACAAAAGATATTATAATGCCTCTATATCGTTTCATGGTGAGACTGCATCTTGAATATTGTGTGCAATTCTGGTCGCCGTATCTTAAAAAGGATATAGCGTTATTAGAAAAGGTTCAGAGAAGAGCCACCAAAATGGTAAAGGGGATGGAAGGATACTCCTATGAAGAAAGGCTAAAAAGGTTAGGGCTCTTTAACCTGGAAAAGAGACGGCTGAGGGGAGATATGATAGAAGTCTATAAATTAATGAACGGAGTGGAACGGGTAAATGTAGATTGATTGTTTACATTATCAGAATATAGAAAGACTAGGGGACATGCAATGAAGCTACAGGGTAAACTATTTAAAACTAATAAAAGAAAATATTTCTTCACTCAACGTGTAATCAAACTCTGGAATTTGTTACCGGAGGATGTAGTAAAGGCTGTTAGTGTAGCTGGGTTTAAAAAAGGTTTGGACAAGTTCCTGGAGGAAAGGTCCATAAACCATTATTAAGAAGGGACCCAGGATATCAATGCTTGACCCAGTACAAGCATTGCGGAACCTGTGTCTTTTGGGGAAACTGCTGGGTACGTATGACCTGGATTGGCCACTGTTGGAAACAGGATGCTGGGCTTGATGGACCTTGGTCTGACTCAGTATGGCATATCTTATGTTCTCTGTGAGCATGCACTATGGACTGGCTAGTGGACTGTCAGCAGTTAGAGTGTGCATGTTTGGAACACCTATAAGGTGCTGTAGGTGCAGGCTGACTGTGCCATCTACTGGTGACTGGCAGATGGTGGTCTGAGGCAGTTGGGGTTTTCCAGACATAACCCCAGCATTACTGCTGGTCTGCCACTGCCCCAGTCACAGGTATGTCTCTGGCCCACCAACCCTGAAGGACTGTCTTATACCAGCAGGAGGGAGGTTGCTTCAGCAGGGCTCAAGCACCTGTTCCTTACCTACAAAATGGGTGACTGTGGGCCACTTTGACCTGTAATGGCACTGCTACACAAACTTCATGCAAGTCTAGAAGCCCCTCTGCCCTGATAACAGGTGCCCATGTCAGCCAGACCCTAACACAGGGTACACACTAATCTGGGTGATGTCTGGTCCCAGTGAACCACATATGACTGCAGAATACAGATGGACACCAAATTACCTTTGGATGCACTGCAAGGAACACCTGTCACATGCTGGTAATGATGTAGATGTACAGCAAGACCTGTGTCTAATACCACATGTACTGCGGACCTAGTGCTAGGCACCCTCCTATCCCTCAGGGTGAACACAGAATCTGCACAATGGCATGGTCTGTAGCTACTCTGTGCCAGTATCATGCACTGTCAGTTCGTGTTTCCAAGCTGAGGTACCGGAGAGGTGCAGACCCCATTTGGTGATCAATTGTAGACAGCTATTCAGCATGTGTATTGCATCATGGGTACTGGTGGGGGTTACCCTAACCTGGCACTCAGAGCAGACAGTTTGTGCGGTGACCTGCAGTCCTTCTATACCCAGCCATTGCTGTGACATACATCATGGAGGTATAGCCTACTGGTTAGTACAATGCCATTCTTGGCAATGTTCATGGGTTCAGTTCCTCATTGTTCCCTCCTTTCATGCCTGTCCTACTCAAATAGTGTGCATGCCTGTAACAGTCATATTTTTGCAGATCTGTGCTGCCAGCCAATAATACCCTCGCCACAATTGCCAACATTCCTTCGGTCCGTCTATCTGTGTCTGTCAGCTGTGTAGAGTCCTGTCTGCCTGTGCAGGCTGCCACCCCGTGTCCTGCACTGCTACCCTTTCCTGCATTGTGCCTCATCGTGCTTGCCTCGCCTGTGCCTGATCTGCATGGCACCACCACTCCTCTGTCCACCCATCATTGTTTAATATTTTAATATTTTTTGAAATTTTTAATATCTGTTTTGATATTTGTTCATTATTATTTTTTACCTTAAAGGTCTGGATATTAATTATTCATAATGTGTGTATTTATTTATTATTTTTTTACCCTTCTATACGTTATATGTTTAATGTGGTGGGGAATGTTTTTAATTGTTATTTATTCCTAATGTACTTTCATGTTTTCTATCATGCCTGGGTCGTTTTTATACAATATTATGTATTATTATTATTCTAATATATGTGTTTTTATTCATATTTAAGTCCCCCTGAGGAAGGCGTAAGCCGAAACGCGTTGGGGAATTCAATAAAAATTTGTTGGACCAAGCATCTGTGTCATCACACACTCTCTCGCTTCCTGTGTTTTCTTGCAGATACAGCAGGTCCAGCAGCTCCCAGCTCTCCCTCCTTCACTCACCTGTTCATTGCCTTTCCTCGGTGCTCTATCTAGTGTTAGGGCTACATCTGTTTCTATGCCTCACAGGTCATGCATGTCATCCTGAAGCACCTTGCAGCCCTTAGGGCACACTAACCTAGGGCACCGTCACCCTGTTAGGCCACATTAACCTATGGTTGCATAACCCAGGGTGCCTTCTAAAGTGCCTTGTCCAGGGGTGCCTAATATGGCGCTTAGCCTAAGGAGCCCTATAGGGCACCTTTCAAAGCGCCTTATGACACACCTTTCAAGGCACCTTATAAGACACCTAACAAGGCACCTTATAAGGCACCTAACAAGGTACCTTATAAGGCACATTACAGGGCACCTTATAAGATACCTAACATGGCACCTTACAAGGCACCTTACAAGGCGCGTTACAAGGTGCCTTATAGGTAAGGTGCCTTATATGGCGCCTTGTAACGTGCATGGGTCTAAGGCGTCTTGTAACGCATGTTAGCTGATACAGCTTGCCGTAATGATGCACCGCCCATGCCTTTATATGGGCATCTGTGCCATTAACGCGGAACCCAACACAGGTGACATTACCGCAGTTTAGTAAACATACTCCATAGTGTATCTGGATTTTCAGAAAGCCTTTAACAAGATCCCTCATGAGAAACTCTTGGCGAAATTAAAAAGTCATGGGATAGGAGGCAGTGTACTATCGTCAAACAGAAACTGGCTAAAAGATAGAAAGCAGAGGGTAGGGCTAAATGGCCAATTTTCCCATTGGAGAAAGGTGAATAGTGGAGTACCCCAAGGATCTGTGCTGGGTCCACTGCTTTTTAACATATTCATGAATCTAACCACAATGCAATAACCTACTCTCTTAATCTTATCGAAGTTAACATTTATTTATATCCATAAACTCACCAGGATGTATTAATGGGTATGTTTACTAAATCGCGTTAGTGCAGTTCGCGTTAGTATCCGCGTTAATAAGACAAACCCCCAAATAAGGAGATGGGCGGGACAGCGGAAGATCTATTGCGCGTTACAGAACTAACGAGCGATACGTGGCGCGTTAGAGGAGTCACCGCGCGTTAAGCATAAGAAGCCACTTAGACATACCTGACCCACACAGAGCTGTAGCACAATGGTTACGGCAGTGACTGCTGATACAGGCAGCATGGGTTTGAGTCCCCAGGGTGCCAGATGCAGAAGGCTGGCTGATGCAGCATCCTGTACATGATACAGTGAGGGAGGGGGCATTTATTTGTTTCCTTTTGGAGGGGTGCAAGCAAACACACCCACACATTAGATAGTGAGTGAGGGGGCAGGTATATGTCAATTTACCTGTTGGGGCGCAAGCAAACACACCCACACATTATATAGTGAGTGAGGGGGCATGTATATGTTGCGTCTGTGTTGTAGGGGTGCAAGCAAACACACCCACACATTATCTAGTGAGTGAGGGGGCATGTCTATGTTCTCTTTCCTTTTGGGGTGCAAGTAAACACACCCACACATTATATAGTGAGTGTGGGGGCATGTATATGTCTTGTATGTGTTGTAGGGTTGCTAGCATACATACCTGACCCATACAGAGCTGTAGCACAATGGTTACTGCAGTGACTGCTGATACAGGCATAATGGGTTCGAGTCCCCAGGGTGCTAGATGCAGAAGGCAGGCTCATGCAGCATCCTGTACATGATACAGTGAGTGAGGGGGCATGTATATGTTGCTGATTTTCTGTAGGGGCGCTAGCAAACACACCCACACATCATATAGTGAGTGAGGGGCCCTTTATCTTTTTTATTGTATGTGCTGTAAGGTTGCTAGCAAACACACACACACAGTGTTGTCCCCAAAGTTGCTGCAGAAGGCACTCCATAACGCACAACATAGGCCACACTATAAAGTGGAGTGTCCACTGAGGCACATCAAAATGTCCCCCATAGAGCAGTCCATAAGGGAACATAAAGGGAGCCAGATAAGGTGACACATGGTGCACCCTATGACGCTCAGTACGGTAATATCACGCTTGAGAGGCTGTCGCTGGTAGCAGTCCTGCGTATGTAAAACATATAATGCGGCAGACACCCCTATAAAAGGAGTCCATTGTGGGTCTGAACCCATGACTACTGGCGCCACAGGCAATGAGTGACCCACTGGCCTGCAGCCCCATAGCTGGTAACCACCCCCTGGCTGTCCACTGAAGGGCGGAAGGACACCACACAACTGTCCGCTGTTGTGGCCTGGATCCGTACCAATGCAGGGATTCCCATGGTGCACTCCACATGCAGACCACCAGTCCACAGATGAACACAAGAAGGGGTACGTACCCACATAGCTCCCTGGTATGGTACGGTGCAATGACTGTGTGTGTCACTGCACATAGTAGTAACAGACAGTATCCCAACAGGGTGCCCCAGAAGAAGCTAGAAAATGTGTCAGTGAAGGCAGACTGATCATTAGCACAATGGGTAAGAAACTGCCTGGTGGTGCAGGATCTGTGAGTTCAATCCCCCCTGTGTGCCCAAAGACCAAGGCTGCCTGCAGCAGTACCCTCCGCAAACAGTAGTCACACGTATGTTGAACCAGTCAGCCCCCTGTCTAAACCATTGAGAACCCCATTTTTTGGTCGGACACAAAGAACATGAGAGGGAGGAAAATATGCCCACCACCCCTTGTTGGGAGTGTCCGTTTAATCCCGAGAGGTGCAGCACCCAAAGGTAGAAAACACTGTGAATCTGCAGCCAGAACCGGGTGTGTGAAATGTACAAAGGTAACGATATACACAAATCATGTAATAAAGGAAAGACAACGTCAAACTGTACCAGAAACAATGCAGGGGACAACCCAATTGCCTTGCCATTGGAATGCAGCATCAAACAGCACCAGGACATGCTTTGTGTGCCACAACTATGGGCCCTGTACCAAGTGGATGTGTCCCTGCAAGGTTGGCGTATCTGTGGATGGGTGTGCGTCATGACTCCTACACTAGATCAGTAATATCATAGGTAGTCTGGTTTGTATGTCCAACAAGTTGAGCTGGCAAGCACCCACCCACAGGGATGTAACCTGAAGGTGTCACATAGGGTAACCCCATGAAAGCCACACCAGAGGACAAAGGCTAATGTTCACTGTCTGCCACAGCACCCTATAGGGCTTTTCACAAAGCACCACATAGGGCATGTTACTGGGCCCATGAGGAGTCATTGTGCGGAGTCTGCAGTGTGAGGGCGTTGCTGTTGTTAGCACCAATGTAAAGCAAGATAAGAATACGCCCTCCAAGGTGCTCACAATGAACCACTGTGTGTTAAAACCCATGACCTAGGGCCCCACCCCCAAGCATGGAAGCAACTCTATGCTCATATTGCCAGTGCACATAACAAAGTCACAATAATGAGGTGGCCAGCCCCTGTAGCAAAACTGACAGATGACCCAAGCACCCGAACCAAACTCACAGAAGTTGCACCATGTACATGCAAGGGCTGCCTGACAAAGAAACAAAGCAAGGTCTCAGCAAACAAGGGCATATGGCAAACACAATCAAGACCAAGGTCATGATCATTACCAAATATAGAAGGCCCAATAACATCACAGACCGCTTTGCAACATGGAATGTCACTGGCAAAAGCAAATCCAAGAACAAACATACTATGGTTATCGTGCGCAAGAAAATGAAGATGTCCGTAACACCTGAAACCAAACCCCCTGCCTGTGCACCGAGGGGCGCCATGTCGTCACCCAAGGTGCCTGCTGGGGTGCTAAGGATATGGGAGTATGCAACAGTACCCATGGCGCACTGCAGATGCCCAGCAGCAGTCCAGAGATGACCATAGGAGGGGGTAGGCGCCCCCACAGCGCCTGGGCCGGAAGGGAGAGAGGAATATGTGCGCCACTGCCATAGAGCACCGAACGACAGTAGGCCAACAGTGTGGCCAAGAACAAGCAGAAAAGGTGTACCAGTACAGTGTGAAGACAGGTGTCCAAAGTGAACCCAAATATGCGGTAAATCGTGATAGGAGAGTGCTGACAGAACTGTGGCCCATTGAACAATATGGCACGTTGCATCACAAATGGTATGTTTGCAAAGGTCAGTGTGCCCTAAAGGCTGCAAGGTGTGCCTGGAGGGCCTTCAGGACCTGTGTGGAGCAGAGACAGATGTAGCACAAACACCACCTAGAGCCCACAGTAACGACAATGAACAGTTGACTGTTGTAGGGCAAGCAGGGAGTTAAGGGACCCTCAAACATGACAGCATCACACGTGTATGGCAGCAGCGCAGACAAACATGCTGGGAGCAACAGCATCACAGCAAAGGGTCTTGGCACCCTGGAGTACCGGAAACAAGGTGTGTGGCAGGTGAGGAGAATAGGTGCCCCCCAGTGGAGGGTGAGGTGGCCAGAGAGGTAAGCAGGACATGCAGAGCAGGCACAGGACCAACAAGCAAAAGGAGATGCTATGTAGACAACGGTAGCAGGGTAGGATATGGGGCAACAGTCCACAGCAGCATACATGACACCTCACCACACCATGATGCAAATACATGGACCAAAGGATGGACAGCAAATGTACTCACGCTAAAATGACCAGACAGGTAGCAGAAGCCAGGAGACCAGTGTTACAGCGACAACAAGCATCAGCGCGGGAAAGACACAGGAAAAGAGGAACATAAAGAGTGCAAAGCTATGACCACTCTGATGGAAAGCACTGGAGAAAAGAGATGACCTGAAAAACACACTGAGGCACACAGAAATGGATGCAGACAGGACCACATCATGCCAACATCAAAGACCACAGCTGCGTGTCAGGAGATAGAACCACAGAGCGTAGGCAAAATGCAGTACACATGTGGAGGAGGGGTCCACAGCCCACAACACAGTCCACAGGTGGGATGGAAGACACAAATTAACAGGTCCACACACACACACACACACACACACACACACACACCAGCAGATAAAATGTACTGTACACAACATGCAATTGATCAGGGAAGTGACACATGAGGGGTGGAATTGGATAGCCCAACGGAGGCCCATTTGGATGGGCTGTGGAAAGGGCCACTGGACTAAAAGAGGAGCATGTCAATCACCAACCACACCAACATTGTTGCCTGTGTCCTGTGTGAAAAGATGCAGATATCAGGTAAGGGACTGACACACACCCACGACACCTGGGGGACAGAAAGGAGACACACACATAAAAACAGCCGCACACAGAATGCATAGATAGCACCACATGACGTGGCCACAACACTGAGCACACTGCAGATGGACCACAGAAGTAGATGACAGTGAAGACCACGGCACCATCCCAATATGATCATGTACATGCACATGACACGCATATACCGCAGGGGCCTAGAGCATGTGCAGCAGCGGTGGCATACCTAGATAACAACTAACAACAGGCTGAGAGCAATAGGCAAAATGCAGAATAAGCAGGCGGTGTATGTCCCAGAGGATGGAAGGCGAGGGCCACCTGAAAGGTACACCAGTGGCCTGAATGGAAATGTTACTGTCAGCCAAAAGCACACAGAGCCCCAATAGCAGATCCAGACACCGATGGACGGTGGACATCATGACGTGTGCATGGGTAGCTGTGAGAGGAACATGTCCACAGTGCAGTGTGTCCTGCGGAAACACAATGTTGATGTACATTGCATCACCATCAAAACTGTGACCCATCTGAGGAACATATATGACACCTGTGCACAATGTACAGTTGCCCACCAGCGGAAGGTAACAAATGGATGAGGGAACCCAATTGGAGAGGGGGCCAAACACATCCCTACAACACACATAAGCAGGGTGGCGCATAAGGAATGGCCATGTGGACAGGTCACTAATAATCAGGAACATACACAGTGAGATAAAGTACGCATGCACGAAGCCCAGATGTTCTGCCCCCCAACACTGAACGTCAAATGGAGACACACAGCACATCACATGCATGAGTGGCACATATCTGTCAAATGACCCATTGCCAGTGGCTGATCAACCTAGCAACCGATTATACACTGACCTGTGCAAGAGTACACACACAGCCGCACAAGATGTGTGCAAGATACAACATGCAGACCCCCAAGATGTGAACAGGTAAAGGCCACCTCTGTGACCTATGGAAGCGAAGGGTGAAGGAGCAGTGGTCCAAATACATGTGCAGCACCATAGGAGCAGTGGAGAGAAAACAACATATATGTGACCAGACGTGACTACTGCCATGCAATCCCCACTACCCTGCAACTTACCCGAGCCAACAAGAAGGCTGCATATATGAACACACACCCCCCACATGCAGCACAGCCTCATGCAGCATTATAAGGCAATCCGGGTGGGCCTGGAACACAGAAGCTCATCCTGTGGAGCCAAGAACAGGACAGAGATATGGAGGCATCAGATGGCAGTGCTGCACAATCCTCACACCACCTAACACATGGCTAACCCAGAGACACATCCCCAGCACACCCATAACTTACAGGTAAAGATCTCCTCGATTAGATGCTGCCTGGCTGCCATCCCCGCACGTGTGTCACCATGGCCAGGTGCAGGAGGGCACATAGGATCCGGGCCGAGATCCTCATTAATTTCGACAGGAACATTGTGCCTGAGAGCAATGTTGTGGAGGATGCAACAGGCTATGATGATCCTTGCCACAGTCAGTGGTTTGTACTGTAAGGCCCCGCCAGTCCTATCCAGACACCTGAAGCGACTTTTGAGGATGCCAAAGGTGCGCTCAATCACTGAGCGACTGGAGGCATGGGCCTCATTGTACCGTAGCTCTGCACCTGTCCGGGGGAGACGCACAGGGGTGAGCAGCCAGGTGCGACACCCATATCCTGCATCACCTGCAGAAAACAATGGTGCAAATTCACATGCGTGCTGAGCCAATAATGGAATGACAGACGTAGCAAATCAGAACTGGACAGCCGAGAGGCCGTGCACACACATATGAGGCAAATGAAGTGCACACAGTGGTAGCACAGCAGAGGCTGTCGAGGCCAGTGACAAATGACCATGACATGCTGATAGTGGCAGTGCACACCCATGTAACCGTGACACATGACATGTTCAAGAACTGATTCACCAAAAGCAGTTGCGGGAGCTGTGAGGCAAGGTGCTGGACATTGTCAAATAGCAACCGGGGGTGCAGGGAGGCACAGGTGTGCAAGTAGGTGGCTGCCCCGACCTGTCGCATACACAGCACCAGCCACAGGGATACATTGCGTGGGTGGTGTGGGGGAAGCAAACGGCGGTGGTGAAAGGGGACACCGAAGACGGTGCCCAGACATGCAGCAGACACGTGTGATAGTTAAATGGGCACCAGCACATCCCCTGGGGAGCCCAAAGCATGGCCAGAAAGATTAGGCCACGCACACAGAATGAGGCCCATGAGGGTGGGCCTAGGCCCCCCCCCACCAGGCTGCCTCACCGACATCCATGCAAAAGATGGGCTAGCCAAGTGACTGACTCCACTGGGAGACATGGGTACAACTGCCAGTGCAGTATGCCCGTGGACGGATTTGGAGGCCATGGCTAGGATGCATGTGTAGCTCACAGGCATGGGGGGGACACAGCATATGCAGCCCGGTCGCACATGGACACAGTTCACCTGGAAAAAGAGGGCAAGGGCACGGAGAAACAGACACCACACTGGCCTGCTGGGACACACGTGTGAGCAAACCAACACACATCTTAGACAGAGAGATGGTTGTGACGAAACATATGTCTAGGACCAGGACACTAGTGACATGGCATGAGGTTGTGAGCCACACCCAACAGTGCACTCCCAGAAATACCGCTGCAATGTCAGTCAACCAGTGGAGAATGGTGACAATGCAGCAGATACACCCACCTACAGTGGGCGCATGTCAAATACGCGGAATACCCACCCAGCAGGATGTAGTCACCAAACTGACCGGTCTGAAACTGTTCAAACACTGCCGAGTTCTGCAGGATATAGGAGTCATGGGCAGACCCTGGGAACCGCGGAACCACATTCAGGATACGCATACCTGCATCACAGACAACCTGCACATTGAGGGAATGGAAGTGTTTGCGGTTGCGGTACACAACCTCCCTGTCGTGTGGCAGGATGAGGGCAACATGTGTGCAATCTATAGCGCCCATCACGTGTGGGATCCCAGCAATCCTATGGAATGCCTGTGCCAGGGCCGCCCACTGTTGCCTACAGTTGGGAATTGCTATGTAATTCCCAACCCGGCTGACCATGACACGCAGTACCTGGTGGAGACAGCGGGAGAAGGTGGGCCTACTCATCCCACCCACTGCTGCCACCGAGGATTGGAAACAGACAGAGGCAAAGAAATGTAGGGCAGCCAGGAGCTTGGTCATACCCGGTATAGCATGTGACCGGGCAGTCAGGGGCTCAAGGTCAGGTCTGAGGTCCTGATAGAGCTCCCTAATGGCCCCTGTGTCCAGCCGGTAGAGGGAGAATACCTGGCCCTCACGCAGGTCCTGGAGCAAGACCCTGGGCCTGTAGAGACGCCGAAGGCGTTGTTGTACCTCAGCACGCCTATGGCGCCGTTGGTCAACCACACCCTCCTGTGCAGGCCCCACAGCTGCAGGCCTGAGTTGCAGTGGCAGTGCACCTATGCCCAGGGCACCAGCCCCAGGAACAACATCTCCCTCCTCCTGGAAGAGCAGGTCTGCCAGCTCAACCAATGCAACCACTGCACCACCTGAATGCGCAGTTTGAGCCATGATAGACACAGTTAGGAGGGTAGCAGGGCTAGAAATAGTGGTGTGGGTGGGGATGGACACCACAGGATTGCCACTCACCTGGGGAAACAGAATGTTCTGGACTCCAGTAATCAGACGATGTACCTGTATGAAAGTGCAGCGTGCGCTGCTCCGCGCGTTCATATAATGCAGCCGAGGAGACTCATCCTCGTATCACCCTTATGTAAGTGAGTCCGAGCGATGTCGCAGGGAGTATATCAACTGCGTATCACACCGTAAGCCACACCCAGACGCCAATGCAGGAGTGACATAAAATACATGTGCCCATGAGCAGGCAATGGAACAGGCGTTACGACGCGCGTAACACTGCGTGCAACGTCAGAGTGCAGTCGCGTACGTTTCACGTAGTGCTGTTTCAGCCTACGCTACCACTACGGCGCAGATAAACATAACCCTACCAAGGGAGGGTACATGTGCCTCAGCATTACTCAGAACGAAACTGCCCTAGAAGGGATGTGTAGGAGGGATCCGTGACTTGTCCAGTAGTGCCTACACGCACACATATGATGTCACTTCTGGCGCGTAGCACGGCACGTAGCAATGCGCATAGCAATGCGCGACGGAACGTGCCTCACGGCACACGTGGCTCAGCGGGTACCCAACGCCCCCCGAGCCACACCCCATGATAACCTATATATAGGTTTGGCAATGTATGGCTAACTCCCTTGCAGAAACATACTGAACAGTATGGATAATCCACAAACACAGGACCAGGGACATCCCCATGACCAGCCCACACATCCAGCTTCACCAGCCACATCTCCACAGGAGGTCGTTGCAGGGCCATCTGGGATTCATCACGCTCCAGGTGGGCATAGAGGTGGAAGGCCACGCCAGGCCAGGGTCCCTGTCCCGGATGACACACGTCACTGAGCCGTACGCTTCAGCCAGCAGGAGAATGACCTCCTGCTGGCCAATGTACTTGAGCGCTACGACCTCCTTTTTGGGCGGCAGAGTGCCACACTCACCATTGCCATGCGGTCAAGGGCATGGTCAGAGGTCCAGGCAGTGGTTGCAGTAGCTGGGGGACCACACTGGGATGTTGAAAATCTCAGAAAAAGATACTGCGATATCAAAAGGCATGTAAGGGCCGAGCTAGTACGGGAGCGACGAGGGGCCCAAGGCACTGGAGGGGGACCAGCATATGTGCCAAACCTTAGCGAGCTGGAGAGACGCCTGGCTGATCGGCTCGGGACAATGTATGTGCACGGACTCCCTGCAGCATTGGACACGGCCCACCCACAAGCAGGTAAGGGGGGAATGCAGACCAAAGTGGGAATGTAGCACGGTCACATGGTGCGAGACTAGAAAGAGGGGGGGCAGTAAGTGGCTGTCCTGCACGAGGGGGACAAATGAGACACAGTGTGACCAACCATTCAGGAGGCACGATGGGTGGTGGGGGGCCTGTGTATGGGTGGCAGTGGGTGGCAATATGCAGTGAATGTGATACTGTGCATGGGTGTACGCCCCACAATGACAGCAGAGGGTGACGGCATGTTGCATGCCACACATGGCTGGGCTGGCAGGATCACTAGGGCCACACGTGTAAGGGGATGGCCTACGCGACGACACACTTCACCCTCTTGGGACATGCTGAGTGGGGCCAGGTTGAGAGTGATGATGGCCTTGTCTGGGGTGTGCGTCAGCACCCAGAGGTGTGGGGGGGGGGGGCCTCAGGGGGAGGACCACAGGGGGCACTTGCATGAGGAGTGCACAAACGTAGTGGGGTGCCACTACAGCCATGGCTCAGACACACGTGGATCGGTAACCCACGGATGCCTTAGGGGGTATGTGATGGGGTGGGCAGACAGCAAAGAGCACCCTCTGACGTATGTATCTCTGTGGCACCCAGGTGATCCCCGTGCCATCGACCCGGAGGAGGAGCCACACGTGGGGACAGACATGGCCCCACCAAGCCCCGTTGACACTGGTGCGGAGTCCGCCAATGTGTGTGTGGAGAGAGAGGATGCACCCCTTGGTGATGGGGAAATGGACGTCCCCGACATATCGGATGTTGGCGCACCAATCAACGCAGAGGACACTGGGGACGTGCCTGTGGATGTGCGGGGGCAACAGAGGAATGAGGCACTGGCTGCTGTGGTAGATGTGATTGCACAGATGCAGGCCCACTCTGACTCAGCCCACAGAGATGCTGAGGGTGAGTGTCCTATCCTGCTATGGTAGATATGGACCCGAGCAGGTGTCGCTGTTTCCCACATATCACATTGTACTATGTCCTCTCCCCACAGGTATACGGCATGCCTTGCGCACGGTGGCCCGGATACAACGGCGCCAATTGCGAATGCAGAGGCGCCACCAGCGTACCATGTTGGCCCTCCTGGCACGTGCGGACCGCATGGCCGCGGCATGTGAGGGAATGGCTGCCGCACTGGCACGTATAGAAGCAGGGAGGGGGGCAGGAAGCCCTCCTGTACAGCAGTCACAGGGGCCACCACCGCGTGCAGCAGCAACAGCAGCAGGGGGGCGGCAACCGCCAAGGGGTGGGCGGGGACGTCCAAGGGGTGGCAGGGGGAGGTCTAAATAAAGGGCCACACAGCTGCCCAATGATGGTGATGTGCTTCCTGTCTCATTTTCTGCAAATTGAACACAGTCTACTACTGGACACACGATGGCTCAGGTTTTAAAACTCGGCCAAGGAGTACCTCCTATAGAAAACCACAAACTACTCACCCCTCACATCCCCCTCGTTCTCCTAAACCACGGTATAGATATGACTCAAGAAACCAAAATAAAACTCGCAATAGATCACCCTCCCATTCCCCCAGTTTAGAGAGGAGTCAGAAAAGAAGCCGACGACACACTGGAGAAGCCCCTGCAGAAACCTTAGACCCCTCTGGGTCTCTGTTTTCTGGAGTTCCCCCCTCCACTCGCCAAGTACGCCACAGTCCACAACGGGGTTTTCAAATGGACTCTCTCTGGAGGGGAGGTGGTCGAAGATATCAACCGTACCCTCAAAAATTTCACCAATACTCCAAAGTGTATCAGGCCCAGCCCCAAAGGGAGAGGGACAGAGATCATCCCCTCATGTCCAAGAGGCGTCTGGACTGGGACTTGTGAACAGGATAATTAATCTTTCTAAACACCACCTTACTGATATTGAAAAACAGGTCCTTGCCAAAGGTTTATCCTTTGTACCTACCAAAAATCACGACAAATTCAGCACACACGTAGAATTATTTAAGTTCTTTCGCAAGCTCAAAATTATGAATTATTTCCATAACTCCGATATCAACAATGATGACAAATCGATTATCAAGAAATCATCTATTTGGATGCCTCCAGCACAGGTTGACCCACTTATTACAGCATATGAGCAGGTCGTACTATCCAAAGTCCAACTACTATATAAAAAGAAAAGAAAGACATATTACAATTTTTCTAAGGCAGAAAAAACAGCATTATATGATTTACGTAACAATAATGAGATTATAATAAAACCTGCCGACAAAGGAGGAGCGTTAGTTTTACAGGATCGAAGTGCGTATATAAATGAACTCATGCGCCAACTCTCTGACAAAGAATTTTATGAAAAGATTTATGATGACCCAACGGAAAGTCTACAACAAAAGGTTGATACACTTTTATATATTGGTAAAGAAGCGGGCTACTTAACTCCAAAGGAATTGTCATTCCTTAAAGTCTCATCTCCAACCATCCCCACCATCTATATCATACCAAAAATACACAAATCCCTAGAGAACCCACCAGGACGACCAATAGTCTCGGCAATCGGTTCTCTTCTAGAACCTATCTCAAAGTTCTTAGACATTTTTCTTCGACCATTCGTTGTATTAGCAGATTCATACTGCGAGATTCAACACACATTATTAACATATTACAGGATTTTTCAGGATACGAAGAAAAGCTATTATTGGTCACCTTAGACATAAATTCTTTGTACACCAATATCCCTCAAGCAGCTGCTCTGGAAGTATTAGCCAATACGTTAATACAAAGAGAGAAACCCGTCCGAGTTCCCACTTTTTATCTCACGCAACTGGCTAGCCTTGCCATGACTGAAAATTACTTCTCTTTTAAAGGGGTCTTTTATAAACAAATTAAGGGGGTCGCGATGGGATCTTCAATGGCGCCTGATATCGCAAACCTATATGTTGCTGAATTTGAGAAACAACATTTGCCTTTTAATCCTTTTAAAGCGCAGATACGACTCTGGAAGAGATATATTGACGATGTCCTCATAATCTGGGACGGCACCGAAACCACTTTACAACTTTTTTTCCAGTGGCTCAATGGTTTGGACTCCAATTTACAATTCGAGGGACAATACAGTATAAACTAGATAGCCTATTTAGATATTCTAATAAAAAAAGGTAAAGATCGATTCATTACAGACTTGTATCGCAAACCTACCGACCGTAATAATTTATTACACTACAACAGTTTCCACAATACATCTTTGAAATACAACCTTCCTACCAGTCAGTTCCTGAGAATTAGAAGACTGTGTACTAATGAAACAGATTTCGACAAACATGCGTCAGAAATGCACCATAGATTTACAGAACGTGGCTATCCTAAGAAGAGTATAAAGAAGGCCTTTTTTAAGGCTTGTAGTGTAGACCGTAATTCGCTTCTAATTAAAAAAGATTGAAAAATAGTGACAGATCGAATTGTATGCCCCCTTACTTTTTCTAATTACTCTAGTGAAATCACCAAGATTATAAAACAAGAGTGGCACTTATTGACATCCTTGCCCACCTTTACATCCAAAAGAGTAATGATAGCCTATAAACGCAATCCAAATTTAGCTAACATTTTGGTCTCTTCAGCCTTAACATATAAAAAGCCTCCACTAAGCACAAAAGGTCATTACAAATGTGGAAACTGCTCTGTGTGTGCACATACCATCTTAGCAAAAAATATTTTTGAGCATCCCACCACCCATCATAAGGTATACCTCCATACATTTTCTAATTGTAAAACAGAAAATGTTATTTATTTGATCTTATGTCCTTGCAATCTAGTCTACATTGGCAAAACTAAGCGACAGGTGCGTACTCGTATTATAGAGCACAGAAGTTGCCTCCAAAGAAGTGTTCCTGACCGCCCATTGGTTGCCCATTGGCTTAAAATGAACCATTCTGTACAGGACCTTAAATATGTTGTTTTGAAAGTGGTCATTCCACACTGGAGAGGTGGAGATGTAGACAAGTCGCTTCTTAAGTTAGAGCAGAGATTTATATATGAATTCAACAGTTTAGAACCTAATGGCCTTAATCAAGAGGTAGACTTGTCGGTGTTTCTTTGACTTTCCAGTCCAATTCACATATTATGTTTTTATGAGTCGGTTCACCAGTTTTGTGTACCTTGATTTTTCAGAAATAAATGGTTGTAATACACTATACATAGAGGTATTATACCTACTGGTTTTTATTTTTATTTTTATTTTTATTTTTATTTTTTTTTATTTTAATTTATTTTTATTTTTACGATTTTTTAACGTATTTATTATTATTATTATTATTACTATTATTATTATTATTATCATTATTATTATCATTATTATTTTTTATTTTTTATTTTTTAGTTCCTTTATTTTATGATTTTATTAGATTATTTATTAATATTTAATATTTTAACTGTTTTATTTTATTTTATTTATTTATTTATTTATTATGTATTTTTTTATTTTTTTATTATTTTTATTTTATGTTTTAACTCTTTAATTTTTATATTTAAATTATACATAATTTAACATTAATTATGTAATACTTATTAATTTTTGCATATGATGTTTTACTCAATTTTAACCACCAATGTTTTTATGGTTTTTTCACCATTTTTTTGAGTCCTACAAGGTACATGTTATGGCCCACATGGTTTTATTTTCTTTTAAATCTTTATAACGAAGGGCATTTTGACACATATTGCTGATGTTAATTCTGATTTGAGCCGTTATTTTAATATATTTTTTAATTACTTAGACAGTAATTACATTAGTACAATAGCCTTCACACACTTTTAACATATATCTCAATTGGAGTAGCTGTTTCCCTTTCAGTATCCTCCCTTTTGATAAATTGGGCCAATCGATTCATATATTTTTTAAGACTCTCATATTACAGTTTTAAGAATTGAGTTATCTTAAATACCACTAACCATTGATTATGTAAGGTCAACCACCTTTACACATTTTTAACACATATTTTCTATTTTTAGTAACTGGTGCTCTTCAAGTATTTTCCTTTGAAAATCGGGTCAATCGATTCATTATCTATTAAGATTCTCACATTATATATTTTTTAAGAGTTGGGTTATTTTTAAAAAAAAACTATTAAATATTGATTACACAAATATTTTAATTATATATTTTATTATTAATTATGTAATATCAATCAATTTTTTGTACACAATGTTACACTTTATTTTAACCACCAACGGGTTTATGGTTCCTTCATTACTTCTGTCTGAGTCCGTCAGGCTACATCTTATGGCCCACGTGGTTTTATTTACTTTTAGATTTTCACAAGAAGGGCATTTTGACACACATTGCAGATGTTAATTTTATTTGAGCCGTTATTTCAATTTAATTTACTAAGGTAGTAATTATATAAGGTCAACAGCCTTAACACACCTTTAATTAATACTTTAATCGAAGCTACTGGTTCTCTTTCAGTATCTCTTTTTTTTGAGAAATCGAGCCAATCGGTTCATGTTTCATTTAAGACTCCCACATTACAGTTTTTAGAATTCAGTTATTTCAAACACTGCCATCCATTGATCATGCAAGGTCAATTGCCTTTACATATTTCTAGTATATACTTTCAATTTTAGTAACTGGTGCTTTTCAAGTATTTCTCCTTTAAAAATCGGGCCGATTGATTTATTCTTAATCCTTTTTTCAACATTCTCACATTACATTTTTAAGAGTTTGGTTATTTCTAAACACCATTAAACAGTGTTTACTCAAACACTTCAATTAACTTTTCCCTACCAGTACAACCCTTCGGGGATTGGACAACGTTAGCCACGCCCCTTTTGGCGCGAAAGTTAGCGTCCTTATAACAGATCTCAAAGGCGCTTTTTTTCTCTCACTTGGAATAACGTTCTATATGTTACTCTGCTGGATTGTTTTGCTACTCAGAAGGGATCGTTCAGAATCTTACCGAAGTGCCTAAACTCTTTTCAGTAGGTATTTTCACAACGTGTTGTCCATACTATGTTCTAACCAGCACTGCCGTTTTGACATTTAACGAATCTTCACTGTTTGTTCACACAGTGTCATCATAGATCTTACTCCAAAGTACGGGGTTTGCCACCTCAACACCCACTGCAAGTAAGATTAATTATACATACACACAATTCCTGCTTTCACAAGATTAGATGTTCATAGTATGAATGCCCTTAATTATATTAGCCTCTTCTGCACGAACGGCACAACAACAGCTTAAGTACTTTACCTTTTATAACACGAATGGTTAAAACGTAACGGTCTTCTTTATATGAGCAGCACAAAAAGGGGCATGTTTACTAAACATTCTTATCATGCGGGGCCGCGGTAGTGTACCTGTGCCATATAAGGAGTGGGCGGATCAGGCTGCCAAAAGAAAAAAACCGGGAGTAAGCAACCGGATGTGTGCGCGTCGCGGTAATGTGCGGGGTCGACATTAGCGCGCCAAAAGGCAAAGTGGCGCGCTGCCAGGTATAGAAAACAACTGAGCCGTAGTACAACGGTGAAGACACTGACCCATGGTGCAGGGGCCATGGGTTCAAGACCCCATTGTGCTCAATGAAAGAGGCCAGCTGAGGCATCAAATGTAGTGGGAAAAAGTGGTGTGGGAGGCATAGTAATTTTGGGCGGCAGAAGGCGGTGCACGGTTTATTTGGAACGGCATGAGGCGGCGCACTGTTTATTTTTAATGGCATGAGTCGGCGCACCGTTCATTGGGGGCGGCAGAGGGCGGCGCACTGTTAAGTTTGGGCGGCAGAGGGCGACGCGCAGATAGATGTGGGCAGAGGGCGGCGCGCTGATGTATGAGGTGGCGGTCCGATAGTGGGCGGCATAAGTGGCGCACTGATGTGCACAGCAAACAGGAACAGAGCCATAGCACAATGGTTAGGATACTGACCAATGGTGCAGAGGTCAGGGGTTCAACCCCTCACAGTGCCCAGTGAGCAAGGTTGGCTGGGGCAGTAAGTATTATGGTGAGGTGTGCTGTAGGAGGCCTTATAGTTTTATTTTATTACCCACTACCAGTAAACCCGTTCTAACAGCGTGTTAATATATGGAGGCCCGTAAGGCACATGTTACAGTGCACAGTCCGCAAAGGCACCCTAGCAAGTCCCCTATAGGGCACCATGTATGCTGCGCCACAGGATAATGTATAGTGCACGCAATATGGATGGCAACCATAAGGTGGCCTATAGGGTGCCCTATAATGCACCCTCAGAGGCACCCTTATGGGTACAGTATGGCAAGGGTGTGTTTGATGCCATAAACATATGTCCAGTAAAAAAGTACAATGCTCTGGACAACCCTATCACAGAACCCCTCTGTGGACTTGAACCCATGACCTCCTGCTATAAAGGCAGTGACGGAACCATTGGGCTACAGCACTATAGCTCTGAGTAAGCGCCTGTGTGGCTGCAGAGAGCCTGCACATCACCCCACAGACAGTCTGCTGCTGTAGACAGGACGGGGTAGGCCACCCGTACCCATGATGCAATGCACATGCAAATCAGCTGCCCACAGATGCACACAAGATGGGGACTGCACCCCAAAAGCTACACGGCATGGTAGGGGGAACTGTCCGTGTCCACCCACACAGAACCTCGGCCTGGTGGGGGGCCTGAGCGTGAGGACTGCCGGCGAGGGGTAGCTACACACCGTCACATTGTGCAGGTAATGTGCTCACCCTGAGGGTGGGAGGTGGCGCCCAGGACCAGGTCCACATCAACGGCAATGGCTGAATGAGGCCATGCCAGAGCTCAAAATCAGTATTAACCTGTGTGATAAGAAGGTGTTGCAAACACATCATGGATACCCCTTCTGTCTTAGTTGGTGGTTTCTCCCCCCCCCCCCCCCCATGACAAACAGGGTCTCCTATCAACAGATCCCCATCCTTCTCCCCCCTCTGGCAGTAGAGTGGGCCATCAACCCCTGTCCTGCTGGGGGACAGACACCCTACAGGGCAGTCCAAGCAGCTCCACACACATCCATAACACACTATCAGACAGACAGTAGGCCTGGATATTCAGGGGTTCACCCCAGCACTATCTGATATTCTCCTGCAGCAAGCCATCAGCTGCTGCACCCTGCAAGGAGCTCCATCAGGACACATACCAGCTGTGCAGAGTCTGCTGGATAGTCCTGATGGGATTGCATGCACCCCAAACTGGGGTGGCAGCACACACAGGAAGATCAGCCCATGAAGAGGCCCCAACAGGACACCCATATATATATCACAGGAGAGAAATGCTATACAGCACTATGGGGGTGCCTAGCCATGCTGTCATCACTGCACGCTCAGGGTGAGAGTGATCCACCAGCAGCACATACAGAGGTCACCCTGTCTGTGTAGGTGGTGGCTGGGCATTACAATGTCCCAGCCAGTGCCCCATGCCCTGTGCAGATGCATCCTGGCCAGCACACCCTGTCTGAGCTATACCCATGGTACCTTGCTGCTCATTATGCACATTGTCAGGCCAATACTGGCAACAGTTCTGGCAGTGTGGCCTGTGGAGGGTGTTTGTAGCCAACACACACTGTATAGACAGACACCCCCCCTCACCTATGCCAGCATTGTGCTACTATTGGGGGAGTCATTCGACGTGCCCACCACACCAGTCCTGGGAAGGGTACAGGCATGGATATGGTACACAGTACTGCTGCGGGTCACTCCCCAGGGTGGTAAATACTGTCAGGGGCCAGACCTGGGGCACGCACCACAGACAGCCGACAGCTTGTTCTGCTGGAGCACAAGGAGCAAACAGTGCTGAGCGTAGGACTGTCTACCTGCCAGTACCCACATCAAACGTTTGTGGTCTGTGTACCGTGTACCCAGGTATAGGGTGGCATTGCTAGGGTACGCAGGAGCTAGATCTGGGAGATGCCCCCCCAGGGGGCTTTTCCAATGTGGCCTGTGGGTGTGGGTGCGTCTGGACCTGTTGCCTCTTGCTTTACGGCAGAGTGTCCCTACTCCAGTCCTGGTGTTCCAGACACTGTTCGGGCCTTCATGCTGTCCCCTATGAATATGCATGGGCTACAGTTGCATAGCATGGGGGTGGTGCAGACATCTGCAGCACAGGCATCTGTCTTAGGGGAAGCATGGAACCTGAATAGTGTTTGGCCCTCCAGGACTGCATTTGGGAGACTCTGCTGGAGATAATGTGCCTGTTTATGGTGTCTGTGTTTGGTGTGGTAAAAGATAGGCGTATTGACCATGCCTATGTTCTCAGCAATAAAGGTTTATCCTTACTACCACAGTGTAGCTGTGGGGTGAATATGTGGACAGGGTTGGCGGTAGCTGCAGCTGGGCTCTGAACCTGTGACCCTCTGTTCTTGCACACACTGTCTGTGTGCACTGCACCACCGTGTAGCCACTGATTGGCTGCAATCCCTGGGTGGTCCATGACTGTACATCCGACAGGGCCTGTCTGTTGCAGTGGACGGTGCCAGCCTGCACATGGCCTGGCCACTGTCCTCTGTGGCTAGCAGCCACTGCCCCCTCCACCATCTGAACCCTTCCGCCGACATGCTGGCATGTCCTTATCCTTGCAAAGGCATATGACCTGATTGCGTAGTGGAACCCCAGGACTGTATTTGGCTCACATGGTATAGCGGTCTAGCTGTTGTTCTTTAGCAAGGTTTTTGTGGAACGTGGGCCACCCATTACGTGATCATGACCAGGGACACAATTGGCCCTTGGCACGTGGGGTGAGGGCATGTACAGGCACATCTGTCGTACATAACCTCTACCTACGTGTCCTTAGCCCCTACAGTTGTGGCACTACAGGACTGCATTTGGGGGACGCAGCTGTTGGTGATGCACATTGTGCTGGTGTGTGTGTGGTGTAGGGTAAAATATGGGTGTTTGCAACATGCTTTTGTTCTGTGCAATAAAGGAGTGTCTCTGCTATCTGTGTTTAGTGGTGGGTTAAATATTGGGATTGTGCTGGCATGTGCCACAGCTGGGATTTGAATGTGTGACCCTCTGGTCCTAGGGGTACCGGCTCTGTCCACTGCACCACACTGTGGCCACAGAGACAGTGCAGTCCCTGGAGATAGTAGACCTGGCAGGGTGGGGTTCCAAAACCTGCTCTGCACATTATTACTGTGAGCTCCTTCACCCTGTCTGGTGACAAACGTGCAAATATAACACGGGTATGACATCCGAACAGAGGGGGATAGCATATTCCCAAGCTGGGCAACAGTGCTATTGATGGACAACCATAGGGAACACTCCCAGGAAGGGTCCAATACACGGAGACGTTTTTGGAGGTGTCTCCGCTCCGTGCCCCTTTCCAAACAAATGTTATTTTATTTTTTTGGAGCTCTGCTGGGTGTGTTTTTAACTTTTGCGCATTACTATACCTGTTCCCCAGCTGATTTACTATTTTAATGCTTTTGTTGTGGTCATTTCCTATTTTTCATTGCAGTTTTGTGCTGTTCACATGTATCACACTGCTGACGTTTTGCAGGTTTCCCCGGTTTTGCTGTACATTGCTGACGTAAATGGTTTCTCTTCCCTTTATATGCCCTCTACCGCGAGTGTTTCACTCGCGCTATTTTTTACATGTAAATTCGGGCCCGATACTGTGCGGGGAGCCTCTCACCTCCCACTCTCCACCCATTGACCCCGTCCCTCCGCCTCTCCGGAGCCTTCCTCCGCCCTCCTTTAGCCGTTCCACGCCTCTATCGGACATTTGCGGGCCCGCACTTGTACGGGGCCCGTTACTGAACCGCGTACCTGTGCGGGGGTGACAAGCACGTGTGCGGGGCATTTAAACGCGTTTCTGCGCGTTTCAATGCCGCGTTGCCGTGCGCTATTTTGCGGCGCGCAGATTTGCGGACTTTAGTAAACATGCCCCAAAGAGTTTATATTTTTCTTGTCATACTAATTCTGACCCCCTTTTGAAACAGTTTTGACCAATCTGGTTCAAATGGTTTATTTGAGAATACATTCAATTTAACATCCCCTTTGCTGTTCAGTATCCTGATATTTGAATTGTTATGTCTAAATAACTTGTTATTTTTCTCTACATCTTTATAGTAGCAAGTTGAGGACCTTAATGTCCTTCATCTCCTAACGATACCCCAGTGTATGATCCAGTGAGTATTTTTTCAGATTTTAGACTAGTTTCCTGCCCTGCGTCTGGTTTTTTATGTTCTTCAATTTAAGTGTTTTGATTATGTGTTTCTTCTTAATTCTTAGGGGCATGTTTACTAAACATCCCTAACGTGCGGGGCCGCGGTAGTGTGCCTGTGCCATATAAGGAGTGGGCGGGTCAGGCAGAAAAAGAAAAAAAACGGGAGTAAGCGATCGCACATTTGCGCGGCGCGCTAATGTGCGCCGTGCAAAATAGTGTGTGGGAAGGCTAAGTGGCGCCCTGATATGCACACACAAAGGAACAGAGTCATAGTACAATGGTTAAGACACTGACAGCTGGTGCAGCTGCCATGGGTTCAATTCCCCATTGTGTGCAACAAAAAGGGCTGGCTGAGGCATTAATTTTAATGGGTAAAGGTGCTTTAGGAGGCATATTAATTTTGGGCGGCATAAGGCAGTGCGCTGATGCCCAAGCACAGGACCAGAGCCACAGCACAATGATTAAGACACTGACCAATGGTGCAGGGATCAGGGGTTCAATCCCCCACAGTGCCCAATGAAGAAGGCTCACTGAGGCAGTGCATATTATGGGGATGAGTGCTGTAGGGGGCAATTTATTTTTATTTCAGTTATCACTACTAGCAAACGCACTCACAAAGCGTGTTAACATAAGGCGGCCCATAAGGCACATGTTAAAGTTCACTGTCCGCCAAGGCACCCTAGAATGTCCCCTATAGGGCACCATATATGTTGCATCACAGGATAAGGTATAGTGCACCTTATATGGACAGCAACCATAAGGTGCCCTATAGGGCGCCCTATAAAGCACCCTCAGAGGCACCTTATGGGTACAGTACACTGAGGGTGTGTTTGATGGCAGCAACATATGTACATTAAATCTAAAAAAAGCTTTGGACAACCCTATCAAATAACCCCACTGTGGGCTTGAACCCATTACCTCTGGCTCTACAGGCAGTGAAGTAACCATTGGGCTACAGCTATATAGCTGCCAGCAAGCCCCTGGCTGGCTGCAGAGAGCTTGCATGTCACCACACAGACAGTCTGCTGTGGTAACCAGGATAGGGTTAGGCCACCCATACCCATGATGCACTGCACATGCAAATCAGCTGTCCACAGATGAACACAAGATGGGGAATGCACCCCAACAGCTCCCCGGCCTGGTAGGGGGACGTGTCCGTGTGCACCCACACAGCACCTTGGCCAGGTAGGAGGTACTGACCGGGTGATTAACTGGCACAGAGTAGCTACACACAGTCACATTGTGCGGGAACTGTGCTCACCCTGAGTGTGCGATGAGGCGCCCTGGACCAGGTCCACAGCACCCTCCATGGCTGAGCTCCAAAACAGTCGTAATCTGTCAGATAGGTAGTTTCTGCATGGAACACCTTGGATATCTCTGTCTGTCTCAGTCAGGGGGACCCCCCAGGTGGGCCATGTACCACCCACCACCCCCGGTGGCAAACAGGGTCTCCCATCAACAGATCTCTTTCTTTCCCCACCCCACCCCAATGTTGGCAGTAGAGTGGACCATCAACCCCAGTCCTGTTGGGGAACAGACACCCTACAGGGCAGTCCAAGCAGCCCCACACACACCCAGACCACAATATCAGACAGACAGTAGGCCTGGATATGCTAAGATGCACCCCACCACCATCTGACATTCCCCTGCATCAAGCCATCAGCCACTGCACGGCACGCCAGCAGGGCACATACCAGCTGTGAACAGTCTGCTGGTTAGTCCCACTGGAAATGCATGCACCCACAACTGGGATGGCAACACACACAAGCAGATACATCAGTGACTAGGCCCCAACAGGTGACCCATATATATCACATGAGGGAAATGCTATGAAGCACTATGGGGGTGCCTAGCCATGCTGCCGTCACTGCACAGTCAGGGTGGAGTGAAAGCCCAGCAGCACATACAGAGGTCACCCTGTCTGTGGAGGTGGTGGACGGCCACTACAATGTCCCTGCCAGTGCCCTATGCCCTGTGCAGATGCATCCTGGCCAGCCCACCCTGTCTGAGCTATACCCATGGTACCTTGCTGCTCATTATGCACATCATCAGGCCAAAACTGGCAACAGTGCTGGCAGTGTGGGCTGTGGACAGTGTTTGCAGCCAACACACACTGTATAGACAGACACACACTCCCACACGTATGCCAGCATTGTGCTACTATAAAGGGGTTCAGAATCCTTGCCCACCACACCAGTCCTGGGCACAGTACAGGCATGGGTATGGTATGCAGTACGGTTGGGGGTCACTCCCCAGGGTGGTAAACACTGTCAGGGGCCAGACCTGACGCACACACCGCAGACATCAGATAGATTGTTATGATGGAGCTCAAAGAGCAGACTGTGCGTAACGTAGGGATATCTATCTGCCAGTACTCATAGTAAACGTTTGAGAGCTGTGTACCATATACCCAGGTGTAGGGTGACATTGCTAAGGTATGCAGGTGCTGGTATTGGGTGCTGCACGCAAGGCCCAATGTCCTGCCTCTCCAGGAGGCATTGGCCAATGGGGCCTGTGGGTGTGGGTGTGTCTGCCCCTGTTGGCTGCTGCTGTACGGCAGAGGTTCCCATATCCAGTCCAGGTTTGCAATACACTGGTTGGGGTTTCCTTCTGTCCCTCATGAATATGCATGAGCTACATCTACATGCCATGGGGGTGGTGCATAGATATACAGCACAGTTATTTGTATGTGTGGCAGCATGGAACCTGAATGGTGTGTGGTCCTCCAGGACTGCATTTGTGAGACTCTGCTCTAGGTAATGCCCCTGGTCATGGTGTCTGTGCTTGGTGGTGTAAAAGATGGCGTATGACCAATGCGTATGTCCCCAGCAATAAAGGATTGCCCTTACTAACATGGTTTAGTTGTGGGGACAATATGTGGACAGGATTGGTAGTAGCCCCAGCTGGGCTTTGAACCTGTGACCCTCTGGTCCTAGAGGTACTGCCTCTGTCTGCTGCACCACATTGTGGCCACAGTGATAGTGCAGTCCCTGGGGGTGGGAAACCTGACCAACAGAGTCAAAAACCCTGCTCTGCACATTTGTACTGTGCGATCCGTCAACATGTCTGGTGACATAACTGCAAATACACCCCTCAACCGACCACGAACAACTGGGGATAAATATAACCAAGCTGGGCAACAGTGATATTAATGGGCAACCATAGCAAACACTCCCAGGAAGGCTCAGAAACAAGGAAATGGTTTTTTGGAAGGGTCTCCCCTCCGTAGCCCCTTCCAACCTTCATTTCATTTTTTTTGAGCTTTCCTGGGTGTGTTTCTGATGTTTGCCCATTATTATCGGGGTTCCCCAGCTGCCTTCCTATTTTTAATATGTTTGTTTGGGTCTTTTTCTATCTTTATTTGCACTTTTGTTCTGTGCACGTGTATCACACTGCTCACGTTTTGCAGGTTTCCCCGGTTTCCCTGTACATTGCTGACGCGAAATGGTTTCTCTTCCCTTTAAATGCCCTCTACCGTGTGTGTTTCACTCGCGCTATTTTTAACCTGTGAATTCTGCCCCGATCATGTGCGGGGAGCCTCTCCCCTCCCCTTCCCCGCCCATTGACCCCGTCTCTTCGCCCCTCGGGAGCCTTCCTCCGCCCTCAGAATGCCTTTCCACGCCTCTATCGGACATTTGCGGGCCGGGTACTTGTGCGGGGTGCGTTGGTGCGGCGCGCAATTGTGCGGGGCCCACGCGCACTTTTGCGGGGCATTTAAGAGTGTTTCTGAGCGTTTGAGTGCCACGTTTCCGTGCGCTATTGTGCGGCACGCAATTGTGCGGCTTTTAGTAAACATACCCCTTAGTGTTCATATTTATTATATTATATATAATTTTTTAATTATATATTTTTTTAATTATATTTTTAATTATGTACTTTAATAATACAGTTCCCCATTTTATTAACATTATTTTCTACCTATTGCCACATATCTTTAATTTATTTATTACTCTTCACTATGTTTGTTTTTAATTGAAAAGGAAGCTCAAAGACAGTTACAGGACCACATTGACACCGTCTCCCCTCTGGACCACTGCCAACATGGCTTCAGAGAGTTCCACGGCGTTGAAACCCTCCTCACCACTCTCTGCAACAACATCATCACAGGCATTGATAACATCCGCCAAGGCTTTGCTCTCATCTTCTTAGACATTGCTGCGGCTTTTGACTCTGTACATCACGATCTGTTAATAGGGCGACTAAAAGAAAAAGGCATCAATAACACTGCCCTGGAGTGGTGCAAGTCATACCTTGATCAGAGATGGCAGTACGTTACCTCAGGGACCACAACATCCACACCTTACCACCAAAAACAAGGCGTACCACAAGGATCATCCCTATCCTCACTCTTTTTCAATATATACATACAACCGGTTTGCAATATCATCAGGTCCTTCAAGGTTGAATGCTTGATATACGCAGATGACATCCTCCTATATATGCCTTTCTCCACAGTTCATATGTACCTTTCCCCGCTAGCTAAATGTTTTGATGCAGTATCCGAATGGCTTCAATCCCAGAACCTCCGAATTCAACACAAAAAGACCGAGGTTCTCTTCATCACCAGGGACCCACTTTTCACCCCCCCATCCCATATAAAGGTGAAAGAAGCTGAGCTCCAATCAAAACCTTCCATTCGCTACCTTGGAGTCACTTTTGACCAACGCATGGATCTGAAACTACACATAACCAACGTAGTCAGAGCAATCTACCTCAAGATCCGGACTCTTCGACATCTTCGCCCCCTGCTTGATCCTGATGACTTCAGAACTATATTTCAAGCCTTAACCTTACCACACCTTGACTATGCCAATGCCATTCTCCAAGGCCTCCCACACTCCACATTAAACCCTTTGCAACTCGCCATGAATACCGCTGCTAGAGTCCTCTACGGAGCATCAAGAAGGGACCATATAACACCCATCCTAGAGCAACTCCACTGGCTCCCCATACATGGCAGAATATTATTCAAAACATTACTACTAACTTTCAAGGTCACTAAAAGCATCACCTCCTCCTCTCTAATAGACCTCATTCAAGCCGTCCCACCCAACAGATCCAGGAGAACGATATCAACAAATACTCTAATCATCCCTAAAGCAGCGACAAAATGCCTATCAGTGACATCTAACAGGGCCTTCAGATTCTATGCCCCTAAATACTGGAACGCTCTACCCCAGAGATTCGTGCTATCACTGATCTATCCCTTTTCAGAAAGGCACTCAAATCCCACCTCTTCCCCCAATATTACTTGACCAACTAACCAATCTTAATCACTACCCAAACTAAGAACAAATCCTGTTATGTTTACTTGTAAATACCCTTGTAAATAGTTGCAGTAATGACGTCCCATGTTTTATCCAAGTTCTCTGACCTTGTTCTCTGTAAAACCTAACAGTTTGTTGTTATGGTATGTTGTTACATTGTGAACCGCGCTGATTCTGAATAGAGCGGTATATAAGAGCCTGTAATAAATAAATAAAATAAAATAAAATCCACGTTATGCGTTATTTGCTAAGCAATTTTTGCTTTATATAAATGTGTCCCGGTTGCCTTTTATAATGTTGTTTATATTTGTTTTTAATGTAATATTTATTATTTATTATTATTATTATTTTTTGTAAGCAACTCTCCCCTTGAGAAAGGCGTAAGCTGAAACGCGTCGGGGATCTTCAATAAAGCTTTTTGAATTTGCACTAAGCAACTGGGTCGTCCACTGCTTCTGCTCCCTGTGTACTCATTTTCTGCATGACCATCACAGACCCCACCCCACCCCACCCCCAGCCCCGTGTGAAGGTTACGTCGCGAACCCCAAGATGTCATTCACCACTGTCCCCAAACCCTACAGCCATGCCCACCATGGGTATGCTGCCAATCACAGAGGCTGCAATGCTGGTCTATCAATGCCATGTCGTGGTGGCGTGCTATGTGCCGTGGGTGTCCTGGGACCCCATGGGCTAATACCCTGTTGAGTCCTCAGCCACCATTGGTCTCTGTGCCGGTGTGGGTGCACTGTATGTCCTGCATGGGGAGCCACATGTGCCGCTCACAGCGTGCTCATCAAGCACAGTATGTACACTGTACATGTGACGTACTCAGGTTTACATGCTCCCGCAGACATCCAACTAGTCACACAAGTCACACATTACCACTGTGGCCCCCGAGCACAGCCATGCATCTGTCACCACCCTAGGATCACCCCCCCTGTAATGGCTACCCGTCCCCTGTGCACCAGTGGCCTCCATATACACCTACACCCCGTGGGCCCCCATCATGGCACATCCTACTAACACAGTGTCCCCCAGGAGCTACATCCAGCAACTGTCATCGGTTGCAGCATCCGCACTGCGCCCCTCAACAGCCACTGTCACGCATCACTGTGCCACCCTCCTGGGCATTATGCCGCTAGGGCCCTGTCCCTACCCTCTACTGTGGCCACGCCCTGACCACTACACCCCTATGGGTGCTACCAACACTGGCCAATGCACTTCACTGACGATATGCTCTTGCACCCCCTGTGCCCAGCCAGTACACCCGTACCAACATACGGCAGTGTGGTCCTACGTCCCACAGCAGATCATTGACCCATCCTGTACCGTTCCCCGTTACCACCCTGCATGCTGGTACACGTGCTTTCCACAAAGACAACGTTTGCCAGGCACTACAGTCACACCTCCCCATACCGCTCACCTCCCCCTCCCCCCTCAGGCGCCAGCTACAGGAACCCCTGTGGTGCACCCTCTGTGTCTCCCCCCTAACCCCACTGGTACATATACACCTCAGCCGCCCTTCCCTTGCCACCACAGGCCACCAATATGGGACAAGGCTGGTTAGGATACACAGGCCATCCACTACCCCCCGCCATATGTCCCATTGTCACTCTGTGCTGTCTGCCCCGCACCTACCAACACACATGCTGTTGCACGTCAGTCATGCACGCCAGTCCCCACCCCTGTTGGTGGGCCACCCACACAGCAACGTAGCTGTGACATGTCTGTGGGGGGTGCCCACGCCACATACCTTACCTGTTCGACATCCACCCTTGGCTCCAATAGTGCCCACTGCCACACCCATCACTCGCACACCACTGTCACCAGGCAATGAGGGACATCTGACCACCAGGTACATATGATTAAATCCAACATTTATACTTTTTTTGTGTAAAACATATTTACATTATGTACATTGGCACAGACACGTGACATCCTGCTGACATGGCCCATGCTGGCAGTTGATGGCCGGCATGGCCAACGACGCATGCCACTGCAAATTGCAGTGTCCGCCCCCATCCCTGTGGCCAATGTGGTGGACATTCAATGGCACGGTCCGTCACAGGGTGGGTGTGCCATGTGTCCCCACACATTACACACCCTGGGGACCCCTGTTGGATGGTGGCTGACCGTCTGCGGCACGGGCAGGGCGGTCATCCCGCTCCCGCAGACGTTCAGCCACCATGGACAGGGTCGCCAGCACCTGCCCCTGGATCAGGGCGAACTGCCTCTGGGCCTGTGCCTGGGCACGCACAGCCGCAGCAAGGCGCAGACCGCACATGCAGCCACACAGACACACATCCCCCCGTGTCTGTGTGGCTGCATGGACAGCAGACCTGCCTGCGGCCATGTGTGGCAGGCACACGTCCAGAGGGCCTGCCGCGCCCTGCTCATGGGGCAGGTGGCTGGTGCCCCCAGTGCCCTGTGGCGGAGCGTGCCATTGTGGACCAGCCCCAGCCCACCCCTTCCGCTGTACATCCCCTCCCTCCCCCCTGCCCCCAACATCCTCCCCACAACCCCATCCCCCTCCCCCCCGCCTCCCCCTCCCTCTCCCTGCCACCCACCTCCTCCCTTTCCCCTCCCCTTACACTCACATCTCCCCCCCCTCCTTATCCTGCTCCCCAGGCTCCACAACATCATTCCCCATTTCCACTGCATCCCCCACATCCCCTCCCATCTGGCCCCCATCCTCATCCCCCTCCTCTCCCTCGTCGGGGCGTGGGGATGCGAGCACATCCTCTGCATCCTTCTCTGGTCTGCCGTCCTCATCATCGCTGTGCTCGTGGTCTTCCTCCAGCCCCAAAACGTCTGCCGGCTCCTCCGGACCCTCCTCCTCGTTGGCTGCACATGCATCAGCTGTGGGTGAGATAACACATGTCATCCCCTGGGGGAACATCCTCTTCCCATGTCACTGTGGACCTGTGGTTCCACCACTCGTTCCCCTACAAGGCCATGTCCCGGTACTCACCATTCTGCTGGGCCATCCTCTCGCGCTGCACCCTGGCAACGAACCTGGGGTACTTGGCCCTCAGCTCCCTTGCCTTCTTTCGAAGGTCCTCCACCTGTATGGGTGACACCGAACATTGCCCTTAGCTACCGTGGGGACACATGCGGGTTCCCTGCCTCTGCATCTAACACTCTCACCTCATACAACAAGCGCCTGCCCCTATTGGGTGAGGCACTCATGCCCCCTTGCGTTCACGTGTGACAGCCTCATGTGTGGCCACACACATGCCACCCAGGTCGGAGCACCATGTGCCCTGTATGTGCGCCCCACGTACATGGCACATCACAGCTTTGGTTGCCACCTACACACATCTGCATGTGCCAATCAGCCACTGTTGGGGTGTGAGGTTGTCACCTACAGTGCTCGCTGGAAACCCCTTAGCCTGTGGTTTGTCTTTTGTGATCCCATACAGGGCCTTTTTCCAAGGGCACAGGGTTGGTGCAGGGGACCCCTTTTGGGGCCTGCATCCCAGGAGCTGAGGTTTGTCCTCTGGTGATCACACAAGGCACCAGCAGACAGTGGGCAGGGTGGAGGGGAGATGCCCTCATTTGGGGCCTACATCTGCTTGGAGCTGGGGTTTGTGTTTTGTGATCACACAGGGCACCAGCAGACAGTGGGCAGGGTGGAGGGGAGATGCCCTCATTTGGGGCCTACATCTGCTTGGAGCTGGGGTTTGTGTTTTGTGATCACAGAAGGCACCAGCAGACAGTGGGCAGGGTGGAGGGGAGATGCCCTCATTTGGGGCCTACATCTGCTTGGAGCTGGGGTTTGTGTTTTGTGATCACACAGTGCACCAGCAGACAGTGGGCAGGGTGGAGGGGAGATGCCCTCATTTGGGGCCTACATCTGCTTGGAGCTGGGGTTTGTGTTTTGTGATCACAGAAGGCACCAGCAGACAGTGGGCAGGGTGGAGGGGAGATGCCCTCATTTGGGGCCTACATCTGCTTGGAGCTGGGGTTTGTGTTTTGTGATCACAGAAGGCACCAGCAGACAGTGGGCAGGGTGGAGGGGAGATGCCCTCATTTGGGGCCTATATCTGCTTGGAGCTGGGGTTTGGGTTTTGTGATCACACAGGGCACCAGCAGACAGTGGGCAGGGTGGAGGGGAGATGCCCTCATTTGGGGCCTATATATGCTTGGAACTGGGGTTTGTGTTTTGTGATCACACAGGGCACCAGCAGACAGTGGGCAGGGTGGAGGGGAGATGCCCTCATTTGGGGCCTATATCTGCTTGGAGCTGGGGTTTGTGTTTTGTGATCACACAGGGCACCAGCAGACAGTGGGCAGGGTGGAGGGGAGATGCCCTCATTTGGGGCTTGCAGCATCGGCGGATGTACTTTGCAAATGTGTTGGTTAAAGGAGACATGGTGCAGACCCCCTTCCATTCCTTTCGGCCTCAGAGGTGGGACTGGGGTGTCTTGTGGATGGGGGACATCCCTGGCCTGCAAAGGCACCCTATACCACACCTCTGTGATATGTGGTGAACCTCTGCCATGGTTGCAGCTACCCCCTTGGGGTAGGGGTGTCTTTTTCTGGGGTGTGTGGCAGACTTTGCTAGCCGCAGGATGTGTCAGCACCTGCTATTCCCTGTCAGTGCATTGTGTATTTGTGCTGAGGTTACTGGGTGTGTTTTGTTTTGTCTCATCATTTGGGGGACTTGTCCCCATGCACTTACTTCACATGGGTAGTCTGCGCTCCTGTTAAACCTATGGGCTAGGTGCTCCCAGGCCCTTCTGACCCTTCCCAGGTTCTGCCTCCTGGATGAGCCCGGGAAGAGCCTCTGCTGGCGGAGGCAGAAGAGCTCTGTGAGGAGGTAGATGTCCCTCTGACTGAAGGCAGGCTTCCTTGACATGGATGCCATTTCTTCCAAATGCCTTTGCTGCGCAGCCACGTGCGTTGCTGGGGGCGTAGCCACGTGCGTTGCTGGGGGCGTAACTCGTAGGAAGATGTACAGACACAGAGTACTAACACAGAGCTGTAGCACACTGGTTACGGTATTGACCGCTGTTACAGGCAGCATGGGTTCGAGTGCCCAGTGTGTGTAACGTACACAGCTGTCCCAGGCATTAGCCTGTAAATTACAGGGGGAATGAGGAGGCTTTTCTTTTCGGTACATTGCGTATGGGAGCCTAGTCGCGTACGTTGGTACATGCGTAGCTACATGCGTAGCTACGTGTGTATCTGCACGCGTAGCAAAGTGCCTGGGTATGTGTGGGTTTTACCAGTGTGGGCATTTCATATACTACAGACTCTGTAGGGTGTCTTGCACCTATGCATTATGCTACCAGATGTACGTGTGATGCGCCATAGTTTATCAGAGGCTGTGAGCTCGTGCTGTGGTTTCAGAGGGTTGGAATGTGACAGTCACACCCATGATGCACTGCACATGCAAATCAGCTGTCCATACATACACACCATGTGGAATGCACCCCCACAGCAGCTGGGCCTGGTAGGGGGAACTGACCATGTGCACCCCCACGGCATCTTGGCCTGATAGGAGGTACTTACCATGTGTTGTACTGGCACAGAGTAGCTGGACACCGTCACATTGTGCGGGTACTGTGCTCACCCTGAGGTTGCGGTGGGGCATCCAGCACTAGGTCCACAGCAACGTCCATGGTGTGGGCCCAAAGCAGTGTTAGTGTGTGAGATAGGTATATTCTGCAGGACCACCTTGGACATCTCTGTCTGTTTCAGGCAGGTGTAGCCCCATGTACCACCACCCACCTCCTCCAGGGCATCAAACAGGGTCACCTATCAAAAGATGCACATTCTACCTCCCTGCAAAGGTGGCAGTGGAGGGGAACATTAACCCTAGTCCTGCTGAGGGGCAGACACCCCACAGGGCAGTCAATGCAGCTCTGTACACATCCATAACACAATAGCAGACAGACATTAGGCCTGGATATGGTATGCTGCACCCCACCACTATCTGATATTCCCCTGGTGCAAGCCACTCCATCACAACACCTACCAGCTGCAAACAGTCTGCTAGTGCCCAGTGGAGATGCCTGTACCCAGAACTGGGATGTCAGCATACACAGCAAGCAGATACATCAGTGACTGGGCCACAAAACAAAACCCATATTTATTACATGAGAGAAATACTAGATAGCACCATGGTAGTGCCTAGCCATGCTGTGGTCACTGCACAGTCAGGGTGAGAGTGAGCTTTCATCAGGATATACTGAGGTCACCCTGTCTGGGTAGGTGGTGACCGGCCACTACAATTTGCCTGTCACTGCCCCATACCCTGTGCAGATGCACCCTGGCCAGGCCACCCTGTCCGGCCTATACCCATGGTACTTTGCTCCTCATTATGCACATGGGCAGCCCAATAGCAGCAACATTGCTGGCAGCGTGGACTGTGGGAGGTGTTTGCAGCCACCACACACTGGATAGACAGCCAGCCCCCCCCACACACACACACCTATGCCAGCATTGTGCTACTATAGAGGGGTTCTGCAGCCATACCCACCACACCAGTCCTGGGCACGGTACATGCATGGATATGGTACACAATACTCTTGGGGGTCACTCTCCAGGGTGGTAAACACTGTCAGAGACCAGACCTGCAGCACACACCACAGACATCAGACTGATTGTTGTGGTGGAGCTCAATGAGCACAATGTGCTTTACGTAGGAATTGAGATCTGCCAGTTATCATAGGAAACGTTTGATAGCTGTGTACCATATACCCAGGTGTAGGGTGGCATTGCTAAGGTATGCACCTGCTAGTATTGGGAGATACCGGCAGGGCCCAATGTCTTGCCTCTTCAGGTTGCATTGGCCAATGGGGCCTGTGGGTGGGTGTGTGGCCCTGTTGGCTGCTGCTTTGTGGCAGAGTTCCCCAAATCCAGTCCTGGCGTTCCAAACACTGTTCGGGTTTTCATGCTGTCCCTCATACATATGCATGAGCTACATCTGCATACCATGGGGGTGGTGCATAGCTATGCAGCACAGGCATCTTTATTAGAGACAGCATGAGACCGGAATGGTGTGGGGCCCTCTAGGACTGCATTTGCGGGACTCAGCTTTAGGTAATGTGCCTGTTTCTGGTGTCTGTGTTTGGTGTGGTAAAATATGGGCCATGTGTATGTTCTCTGCATTAAAGGAGTGTCTTTACTATCACTGTTTGGTGGTGGGTAGGACTATGGGGACTGGGTTGGCGGGAGCCCCAGCTGGTATTTGAACCTGTGACCCTCTGGTCTTACAGGCACTGGTTGTGTCTGTTGCACCACACTGGGGCCACAGAGACAGTGCAGTCCCTGGAGTTAGTTAAACCGGCCTGACGAGTCAAAAACTGCTCTGCAACAGGTTTACTGTGGCCTCATTTACCTTGTATGCAGACAACGGTGCACATAAACCTCAGAGAAGACCTCACAAAAGGGACACACACCCATATCCAAGCTGGGCAACAGTGATATCATTAGGAGACATTACACAACACTCCCAGGGCAGCTCCATTACAATGAATTGCTCTTTAAAAGGGTCTGCGTAGCGTAGACCCTTCCACATATCATTTGTTTTTTATTTGGTGCTTTCCAGGGAGTGTTGGTCCTTGTTGACCATTGCTATCACTGTTTCCCAGCTGAATTATGCTTTTAGAAAGGTTTCCTGTGGTCATTTTTAACGTTTTCTGTGACATTTTGTTCTGTGCACATGTATCACACTGCTCACGTTTTGTGTGTTTCCCCGGTTTCTCTGTACATTGCTGACGGAAATGGTTTCTCTTACCTTTAAATGCCTTCAACGGCAGGTTTTCATTCGCGTTGGAATTGAGCTCAGAATTACAGCGCGTTGGTGAGGGGGAGCCTCTCCCCGCCCCCTCTCCGCCCATTGACCCCTTCTCTCCTCCCACTCTCCACCTTCTGCGCTGTTTTAACGCGCCGCGGGGCTTTACGATCGTTAAGCGCGGTTAACGCGCGTAGTACGACGTTACCGGTCGTTGGCGCGTGTTTACACGCGTTATACTGCACTTGCGGTCGTTAACATCATACAACGCGCGTTATTCACGTTTAGCGCATTTTAGTAAACATACCCTTAAATGTCCTCAGCATACCAATATGTGTAAAAACTTTAATTGATTAATATTGATATTTGAATTTACAAATACAATTAAAAGTCATACAAAACAATGACAAATACAATTACAGTCTCAAAATCCCCACTGTTATGAAATTGGAGGCATCCAAGAACCAGGAGCTGCACGTGAGCTCTTTGGCGCAGGTAAAGGAGGATTTGGGGTATCTTAAGGAAGAGCATAATGTTCTGATGAAAGAAAGAACAGTGCTGATACAAAAAACTAAGCACCTTGAAAATCTTGCCCGACGGAATAATCTTCGTCTCTTGAACTTTCCAAGGTCCCCACTCGTGTTCCCTTTGGAAATGATGCAGAAATATCTGAGAGAGGTGCTCAAGATTCCAACTGAGCATTTACCCCCACTTACTAGGGCACAATATCTGTTGGTGAACACCTTTGAAGCACGGGGGAGAAACCTGGAGGCTTCAGTGAGTGGGACTGGGGACCTGACAGGATTCTTGGAAAGTTCTTTGGATGTGGTTACAGAAAGAACTACTATGCTTGTGACTCTGGCTTTGGAGGCCGAGAAGGCATTGATTCTTCATTCTTTTTCTAAAAATATTAATGAGAAGTTCTTAGGTTCAAATGTTCGAATATTTCCATATTTGTCTCGAGTAACCCAATTAAGGAGGAAAGATTTCCTGGCCTATCATGCCAGGACTACCTCCTTGGGTGCTACTTTTGTGTTAAAGTATCCGTCTAGATGTTATGTTTCCTATCAAGGGAAGAATTTCCTTTTTTTTTAACCTAAGCAGCTCTTAGAATTTATATGTGCTAGGGAAGAGTTAAGGGTGGAGGTGGGCCCCATTACGGCTGATGCATAAGTTTTATCCTGTTTATGAATGGTACATATTTATCCTTTGTTTTACCTTGACCCTGTTTTTGCTTTTGAGAGCGGTTGCAAGTCATGGTCAATGGTTGATTTTCTGTAGCCTCCTAATCAATTGTGGACTAAATTTTGGGAACGATTACGTTGAGTATTTCTATTTAAATATAATCAGGATGTTGTGGAGTTCCCGCTTTTTCTAATCGTCATTCATGTAAATACCTGAGTGTTACTATAAATGCTAATAAAAATTATAAATAAAAAAAAGGAAATCTCTAATTATGGGCCAGAATGTATTACACTACCATTCTTTCTTCATGGAAATTTCTAATGTTGAACTCTCCCCAATGTTGAATACTCCACTTCCTCAAATATGTTGCACAACCTTCCTTCTCAGAAGAACCTCCAACGCTGAATTCTCTGCTCTTCGAAATACCCGTATTTTTCTTGTGCAATTCAAAAGCACTTATGTTGTGAAACCTTTTGTCTCAGGGAAACTTTTCAACGTCAAATTCTCAACTTTTCAAACGCCCGTTGATTTCATGTACCATTTGAAAGCACAGTTATACTGATGTCTAACCACTCAAAGTACCATAGAATATTCACTCTTCATTCTATAAAAGTCATCAAAATGATACAGTGAGAAATACATTTACTGAGATATTGAAATGTCCTTTATAAACATCTTATTTTTATAATGTAAACCTCACTAACCTACAAAACTCCAACTCTTGACACACATGAAGAGACCACATTAAATGCCTCAACCATAAATCTTAATTCTCCTCAAATATCAACATATCAATAAGATGTATAGAGCACCAGATCTATTTACCACTAATAGTGGTTTTGTGGAAAAATGGAATGCTATCTTATCTAAATGCTCTTTTGATTTAATGTTACATATCGTGGACACATCTACCTCGGAAGTCACCACATTAAATAACGAGTTGGATAGTGTTCTTTTGATGCTGCGCATTCAGGAAGGATATAAGGTTAAAATTAAAGATATTGATGAGCAGATGGTACAATACCGTCAGGAGATGCTTCAATGCAAATTAAAGAAATTTCAAAGAGATACAGCGGATTATCATTGTGGGGAAGTTTATCCTTGGATGTATCAGAGACCACCTTCAAAAGAATATCATGTGACCTTTGAAGGTTCTTCAGAGGAATCTAAAGGACACCTTTGATAAGGAGTCTTTCTTAGAGTGGGGCAACAGGCCACCTCGAGGGCGGTCGTCCTCAAGGGGGCAGCAGGTATCAGAGGTGGTCTCGGAATCCTGCATCCTAAATCAGGTTTTGGTTGATATAGCACAACTGGTTAGAGCAGAAGTAGATGTTACACCAGGTTTGGTTTTTAATTTATCTCATTGTCAGTTGACTGTGGAAGAAATATCAGTATTAAATCATGGTTTATCTTTTGTTCCCACCACTTCTACAGATGAGTTTGCTGTTCAGGTGAGTTTACAGGTGTTTTTACGGAAACTGCATATTGCACTGTTTTTTTCAATGCCGTCTAATTCCACACAATTGATCACTAGGGTAAAGATACCCTTTCAACCCAAATCAACTTGGGTTCCCCTGGGGTGATAGACCTGAGTATAGTAGCTTTTCAACGGGTTATTATGGAGGGTATAAAATCTTTACCAACCCCGAGGGTTAAACACAACTTAACCAGAAGTGAATGGTTAGTGTTGAAGTCTTCACAAAATGATACAAATATTGTTATTAAACCTGCAGATAAGGGAGGTGGTATTGTTATTTTGGATAGAGAGGCGTACATTACAAAAGTTATGTCCCAGTTGGACAATAAGAAGTTTTATCGATTATTAGAAGATGATCCCACTCAGGCGATACAATGTGAAGTTTTGGAAGTATTAGAGGTGGCATTGCAAAAAGGACTTATATCGAAACAGTTAATGAAGTTTTTGTATGTCAAGTATTCTCATGTACCATCTTTCTATGTTGTTCCAAAGATTCATAAATCTTTGATTCATCCACCAGGCCATCCGATAGTTTCAGGTATTGGATCGGTTTTATAACCTCTATCTCAGTATATGGATTCTTTTTTGAATCTGTTAGTAAAACAAGTATCTTCTTATATTAAGGACTCTAGTGATTTATTAATATATTTGGATTCCTGGCATAATGAAGGGGGCCCATATTTTTGGTCACTATGGAAATTAGAGCATTGTATACTAAAATTCCGCAATGTAAAGGACTTGAAATATCTATGCATTATTGACAGAATCACAATTGTCTGTTGGTCAAATAACCTTTTTTTGTAACATATTAACATTGATTTTGCATAGGAATTATTTTGAATTCCATGGTTGTTATTATCATCAAATAGAAGGTGTTTCTATGGATGCTGCAGTAGCCCCGTCTGTTGAGGGTTTATATGTACGATATTTTGAAGAAGAAGTAGTATCGATATCCCGATATTGGCCCTCAGTGATGAAGTGGGTTAGATTTATTGATGACATATTTTTCATTTGGAAAAGTTCTGTGGATTATTTACAGCAGTTTCTACAATGGCTGAACAGCCAAGATGTACATCTGCAGTTTACTCCGGATACATCAGAAAAAGAGGTTCATTTTTTAGATATTAAAATTATATTGCAGGAACATGGTTTCCAAATTTCCATTTTTTCGAAATCCACTGATTGGAATAGTTTATTGGAGTATAGCAGTTTTCATCCAAGGCACATATGGGATAATATACCAGTAGGACAGTTTTTACGTCTTCGTAAATTATGTTAATCTAGACGAGATTATACTGTTCAGGCACATAGGGGTATGTTTACTAAACTGCGGTAACATAGCAGCGGCTATGTTAACGTGCGTTAGGTAACATTAACGTGCGCTATGTAACTTTAACACACGTTAACATTATGTTAACGTTTGTTAACGTAACCTAACGTGTTAGCGTTCCCAGCCATGGTAAACACCGCAGAGGCTGGAGAGAGGGCAGCGAGAAGGGGTCAATGGGTGGGGAGTGGGTGGGGAGAGGCTCCCACGACACCCACATGGGGAACTGAAGAGCTGGAAACTACCGCGAGTGAAAACCTGGCGTTAGATGCACATTTGCAGGAGAGAGAAACCAGTTCAGTGTCAGCAATGTACAGCCTAGGCAGGGAGCCCGAGAAAGGTGATAGTAGTGCTCCATCTGCAGCAACAGTATAGTGGCCAAGTATGAAAGGCCACTATGGTGATTGTGCAAATGGGGCATAGGGGGACTGCAGGAAGGACATGCAGTGGGGACAGCTGGGGAACAGGGTGAACTTGGCCGTCGCCCAGGTGGCACATAGGAACATAGAAACTGGAAATCAGCAAGACAGCTGCTGACCAGGTCAAACATGCACAGTAGTCCGTGTTCCACAGTGTCCCATCCAGGGGACATTACCCAGCAAGTACCCCAAAAGTCACTGTAATAGGGCAAGCAGTGCACATCTGGGGACCACACTAACAAGGGTCCATAGACCACACCCAGGATGGGTCCCAAACAGTTTGTAGACCCAGCTAACTGAACACACTTTACGGCAGCCCCTAGTAAGGCATTGAAGGGTGTGCCCATACGTAGTCGGAAACATATATACACCCAGTAGGCCAAACTGGGTACACCATACCTGAGGCACATACCCTAGCCTGTCCAGAGTCGGCAGTAACAACATACTCCACCTACATCTACCCGGTCCACCCTAGCCAATAGTTGCTAGAGCACCAGCCTGACATCCCCCTAGCCATCACTCCCCCATGTGGAAGGGACATAACATTGGTAGGCAGTGATGGGGGGGATGTGTGGATGTCCATGTATGCCTTTCCACCCCAGACCCTGCACCCTAGGCACCCACCTACCTGCCCAGTGGATGGCCTGGGACCGCACACGACCAACACCAACAGCATATGGTCATATCGGCATGGCAGGGGGGGGGTGTTTGTGCTGGAGGGAGCAGTGCCACCTGCCTGCAGTGGACGTAGGTCATGCCCTGTACCAGTATGTGGTATGCAGTGCAACAGAAAAGGTCTGCCTGAGGAAAGTAAGGGTAGCTCCAGGGACTTCTCTGTGGCAATAGTGTGGTGCAGTACACACAGCCAGTATGTCCAGAAACAGAGGGTCACAGGTTCAAGTTCCAGCTGTGGATCCTACAGAGCATCTCCCCACATTTTACCCTACAATGCAGATACAACATCAACATGTGCAAACCCCAAAGCCGTATCAAACAGGGGTCAAAACACCCACTCACACAGGCTCCACTATCCAAAGCTTTATGGAGAGTCAGGCTGTTGGCCCCAGAACGGAGCTGCAGTTATCAGCAGAGCACTACTACTATCCCCTGCACAGTTTAGCAATGTTGGCACTGTGATCAGGACCAGTGTGGCAAGCAGGATTGCCAACCACACCTATCATTGCACAATGCTGCAATAGGGGTGTGTATGTCTATCAATTGTTTTGTGGCTGCCTACACCACTCTGGGCCCACAATGTCCCACTGTTACCAGCGTTAGCCTGCAAATTTGCATAATGAGGAGCAAGGTATTGTGGGTATGGCCCGGACAGGGCAGATTGCCAGGATGCATCTGCACAGGGTGTATGGCAATGGCTGGGGCACTGTAGTTCCCGACCACTACCTGCATGGACAGGGTGGCCACAGCATGGCATGCTGTGAGGTCACTCTCACCCTTACCAAGCAGTGATCATGGCATGTCTATGCTCCCAAATAGTGCTCAACCTTTTTTTGTCTTTAGTTGTACCTGTGTATTCCTAGTTCTGAGTCACAATCACAGAGATGCCTACTTGGTGTCTGTTCTGTACATCCCATCTCTGGGTGCACAGGGTTCCCCTGTAAGCATACAGTATGGACTGGCTAGTGAACTGTCTGCAGTTAGTCTGTGCATGTTTGGAACCCCTTGTAGGGTGCTGCAGGTGCAGTCTGACTGTGCCATCTGCTGGTGAATGGCAGTCTGTGGTGTGTGGCTTATCCCAAGTATTAGTGCTGGTCTGCCACAGCCATAGTTATAGCTCTGGCCCACCAGTCCTGGAGGGCTGTGGTCTCTTGTCCTACAGCCAGTGCTCAGGCACCTGTTCCTCCACTCCCTCACCAACAAAATGGGTGATTGTGAGTCCTTTGTGGTATATAGTGTATACCACTTTGACCCGTAGAGACAGAACTACATCCACCTCATGTGAGTCTAGACACCCCTCTGCCCTGATAACAGGTGCCCATGGCAGCCAGACCCTAACACTGGGTATGCACTAATCTGGGTGGTGTCTGGCCCCACAAGGCCACATGTGACTGCAGAACACAGAAGTACTTTCAGTTGCACTACGAGGAACACCTGGCACATACTGGCAGTGCTGGGGATGTGCAGCAGGACCTATCTCTAGCACAAAATGTACTGCGGACCTAGTGCTGGGCGCCCATCCTAACCCTCAGGGTGAACACAGAACCTGCACAATGGCATGATCTGTAGCTACTCTGTGCCAGTATCACGCACTGTCAGTCTGTCTTACCACGCTGCAGTACCGGAGAGGTGCAGACCCCATCTGGTGATCAGCTGTAGACCGCTGTTCAGCATGTGCATTGCATCATGGGTGCTGGTGTGGTTACCCTATCCTGGAGCACAGAGCAGACGGTTTGTGCGGTGACCTGCAGTCCTTCTGTACCCAGCCATTGCTATGCAGCAAGCCATAGAGGTATAGCCTACTGGTTAGTACAATGACGTTCTAAACAGTGGTCATGGGTTTGATTACTTGTTGTTCCCTCTTTTCATGCCTGTCCAACTCAGATATTTTGCATGCCTGTAACAGTCATATCTTTTCAGATCCGTGCTGTCAGCCCATATCACCCTCACCACTGTTGCCAACAATCCTTCGGTCCATCTTTCTGCGTCTGTCAGCTGTGTAGAGTCCTGTCTTCCTGTGCAGGCTGCCACCCTATGTCCTGTGCTGGTACCCTTTCCTGCATTGCGCTTCTTCATGCTTGTCTTACCTGTGCCTGATCTGCATGGCACCACCACTCCTCTGACCACCCATCATTGTAACTATCCTGCCACCTCCGCCTCCACTGGGGGATACGTATTCCCATCATCTGCCACCAACTGTCTTTCCAGTACTATACATTGCCAACACCCTATGCTGTGGTACAGTTGCCCCCACCATGTTTGTCAACAGTACTGGCAGCCACATAGGATACCTGCAGATATGTCAGGTCCAGTGGCTCCCAGTTCTCCCTCCTTCACTCACCTGTTCATTGCCTTTCCTGAGTGCTCTATCTAGTGTAAGGGCTACATCTGTCTCTGTGCCTCACAGGTCATGCATGTCATCCTGAAGCACCTTGCAGCCCTTAGGGCACACTAACCTAGGGCATCATAACCTTGTTAGGCCACCTTAACCTATGGTTCCATAGTCCAGGGTGCCTTCTATGGTGCCTTGTCTAGAGGTGCCCTATAGGACGCCTTATGAGGCACCTAACAAGGCACCTAACAAGGCACCTTATAAGGCACCTAACAAGGCACCTTATAAGGCACCTTACTTATAAGGCATTGGTTCTATCAATTGTGGTTAATTCAATCTTTATTTGGTAGTGCGCAGGCATCAGCGTTTTTGTAACGATTTTCTTCTGAAGATACACGGGTATTGCATTCATGAAAGTTAGTACAGAATTAAAGGTCAGTGGGGTTTATTTCATGGTGATTATGTGTTTATATGTGATGTTTAGAATATTTATAAGCAAAAGTATAGAGATTGCGTTGAAATTGTTTGTTTGTTTACAGCAGGGGTCTCCAACTCCAGTCCTGGAGGGCCGCAAACCAGTCAGGTTTTCAGGGTGTCCCTAATGAATATGCATGAGATATATATGCATTAGAAATAGCCTGCCAAACTGACTGGTTTGTGGCCCTCCAGTGCTGGATTTGGGGGACCCCTGCCGTACACCTCTGTCATGTATGATTGTGAGTGGGCAAGGTACAGATGTCCTCGACATCAAAAGGGTAGATAGAATGTGTCACATCCCTCCTCGTTTCTCACCACCACCAAAAAGTTGTCTAATAGACAATATTTTGGTGGTGGTGAGAAGCAAGGAGGTATGTGACACATTCTATCTACTCTTTTGATGTCGAGGACATCTGTACCTTGCCCACTCACAATCTTAAATGACAGAGATGTAAGGTGGGGGTGCCCAAATCCAGCACTGGAGGGCCACAAACCAGTCAGTTTGGCAGGCTATTTCTAATGCATATATATCTCATGCAAATTCATTAGGGATACCCTGAAAACCTGACTGGTTTGCGGCCCTCCAGGACTGGAGTTGGAGACCCCTGGTTTACAGAGTGAGTGAGAGGTGCGGCACGTTTCCCTGAAGAAACAGTTGTACGGCGAAACTGTGGGTCATGGTTAGAGAAGATGATGGTATATGGGAAGATATGTATTTGAAGGTCCATTGCGCTATGTTGATATTTGAGGAGAATTAAGATTATGGTTGAGGCATTTAACATGGGCACTTTATGTGTTTCAAGAGTTTGAGTTTTGTAGGTTAGTGAGGTTTACATTATAACAATAAGATGTTTATAAAGGACATTTCAATATCTCAGTAAATGTATTTCTCACTGTATCATTTTGATGGTCTTTTATAGAATGAAGAGTAATTAATCTATGGTACTTTGAGAGGTTAGACATCAGTGTAACCGCGCTTTCAAATGGTACATGAAATCAACGGGTGTTTGAAAAGTTGAGAATTTGACGTTGAAATGTTTCCCTGAGACACAAGGTTGCATAACATAAGTTGCACAAGAAAAATATGGATTTTTTGGAAGAGCAGAGAATTCAGCGTTGGAGGTTCTCCTGAGAAGGAAGGTTGTGCAACATATTTGAGGAAGTGGAGTGTTCGACATTGGGGAGAGTTCAACATTAGAGATTTCCATGAAGAAAGAATGGTCGTGTAAAACATTCTGGCCCATAATTAGAGGTTTCTTTGAAGAAATGTTTGTTTAATGTACTGTTGTCTATAGTTGGAGAATGGATTATGATATTAAATGAATATTAAATATTATATATATGTAACATTATTATAGTTTTGTATGATTTAAGAAGTTTATTATTGAAAATCATATTTAATGAGTATTTAGAGAACTTTGGAGGAAGGGAAATCAATTATTAAAAGCATTTGTAGTAGGGATTTTGAGACTGTAATTGTATTTGTCATTGTTTTGTATGACTTTTAATTGTATTTGTAATTTTAAATATCAATATTAATCAATAAAATTTTTCACACATATTGGTATGCTGAGGACATTTAATACATCCTTGAGAGTTTATGGATATAAATATATGTTAACTTGGATAAGATTAAGAGAGTGGGTTATTGCATTGTGGTTAGATTGATGTGTTGTTTATTTGCAAATTATTGGTGATTTGTTTTAAGTGTTTTAACATATTCGTAAATGACCTGGAAATGGAAATAGCAAGTGAGGTAATCAAATTTGCAGATGATACAAAATTATTCAAAGTTGTTAAAACCTATGAGGATTGTGGAAAATTGCAAGAGGATCTTGATAAATTAGAAGGCTGGGCATCCAAATGTCAGATGAAATTTAATGTGGACAAGTGCAAAGTTATGTACCTAGGAAAGAACGACCCAAACTATGGTTACACAATGCAAGATTCCACATTAGGAACAACTACCTAGGAAAATAATTTAGGCGTCATCATGGATAACATGTTGAAACTCTCCACCTAGTGTGCAGCAGCGGCCAAGACAGCAAATAGAATGCTAGGTATCATAAGGAAAGGAATGGAGAATAAAACAAAGGATATTATAATGACTCTGTATCGTTCTATGGTGCAACCGCACCTTGAATATTGTGTGCATTTCTTATCGCCCTATCTTATAAAGGATATAGCGTTATCACATAAGGCATAGAGAAAAGTCACCAAAATGGTAAAGGAGATGGAAGGATAGTACTATGAAGAGAGGCTAAAAGGTTTAGGGCTCTTCAACCTGGAAAAGAGATGGGTGAGGGGAGATATGATAGAGGTCTATGAATCAATGAATGGAGTGGAACGGGTAACGTAGATCGATTGTTTTACGCCATCAAAATATAGAAAATTAGGGGACTTGCAATGAAGATACAGGGTAACCTTTTTAAGACTAATAAGAGAAAATATTTTTTCACTCATCGGGTAATCAAACTACGGAAGTCTTATTGGGAGTTTATTCCTGAATGAGCATGTGTTGATAAGTGCACATTTATAAGACTGTGAATTGTTGGGTGTGTTGTATGTGTGGTTGTAGGGCTATTTGTTGGGATGTGGATTAGATTGTTTAGGTTCCTCTATTTTGTAGTGTGGCTGGTATAGTGGAGGCAAGATAGTCTGCATGTGGGTGTGAAAGTGTATGTAGGGGCTAGTGTGTCAAATGATGAGGCATAGAGCAAGGATTGCTAGTAGGGCGTTTGTAGTGGCATAGATTGGGAGCATGTTTGGCGTCCTTGGCGGTAGCTTGTAATAGCTACAGTGGGTGTGAGAGTCCTTCTGCTATTTGGAGTGGTTTCCTAATTACCTTTTGATGTTGTTTTGGTCCGTGGTTCAGGGATGTTGTGTCCACATGTACAGAGTTTTCTTGTTGGTCTTGAGGTTTGCTGTGTCCTCTTATCTGGTCCTCGCCTAAGGGCCTCACCAAAGGGTCCTCTGGCAAGGCCCTCAGTCGCAGGCCCACCAGGCAAGGGTGCACTTATTTATTTATTTATTTATTTATTTAGACTGATTTGATATACCGCTTTATCATTAAATCAAAGTGGTTAGAACAACAAACAATCAAGATAATTGTGTGGTCATAAACATGCAGTGGGTAAGTTGAGAAGAGTGGTGTGGGATGCAGTGTGCTAGATTTGCTGGTGAACTATATACATGGTGAGCTATATTCATGCATTCAAGGCTAGATCTATGTACAAAGATGAGCTATGAGCACAACCTACAGAAAGTTGTAGGGTCGCGTATGTTGGGGAAGGTTGGTATCCGGTTCAGGTGAAGTCCTTGTAGTGTTCTGTAAAGAGAGTTTGATGGCACCTCCTGATTTAAAGGTGTGCTTTGAGGCCTTGATTGGCCTTGAGATGGTGAGTGACAGGGGTTTCTGCCTCCCGCTTGCTGTCCTGATGCCGATCGGGGCTTGCTGGAGCGGTGGTGCTGCATTGTGTGCCTGATGGCTCCTCCTGATTTGCTGAATGGGCTTGCTGGAATGGTGGTATATATGCATCAACCCCAGAAAAATAGTCCCTCAAGCTAATCGTGTCCATCAGAAAACAATCATAAAACTTCTTCACCCTTGCTGGGCGTTCTCGTGCATTCACTACTGGATTCTTGCCTAAAGTCCTTCTTGTCGGCATCTTTTAGCAAGGAGTTAGTCAGCAGAACATTGAAGCTCACTTTCTCACTGCTGCAGAATTTATGAGAAGAAAAGAGACAATTCGTTATAAACATGCTGCTGAATGTAATATGTACTCTTTGTCATAAGGATTGTGCTAAGCCAGATCTATTTGGCCCCGTTGCACATTATGAGATTTTAGTCCTTCTTCACATAGAGAAACAAGTTTGTACACGAGGTAACAGCAGACCTGACTAAGCCTGTCCCATATGACAGATTTATATGTTAAAGCTTTCATCATAGGAAACATCAAAAGCCTCCATCTGCTCTGAATGCTGCCTTTTACATGGCAAATAAAGCTTCTGTTTGTTTAATGTTTGCATTTTGCTTTTCTTCAAAAACTTCCTCCCCTGGAGCTACTATCTGGCTAAAGTGCCTGGCAGTGCTCCACAAGTTCTCTTTTAAACAGACTACATGGACCTTTAAGAGTTCCTGCCATGTCAAAATGCCCTGGTGGTCACCCTCTCCCCCTACCAACACCACCAGCACCAACCCATAAATATTTTTAAAAAGGTACCGGTACTTAAGCGTTGCCTCATGTTTCACGCCATGCTGCCTTTTGAGAAACCCCACCTCCCAGAAATGCTTTAGAAGACTGCCCTCTAGGGCTGGTTTTGTAAGTGACTTCAGCGTGTGGAACTTTGTCTTTATCTTTTATCTTTATCTTTATTCAGCATTTGATAAACCGCTGTTGTAAGAACATTAAGCGGTGTACAATAAAACTGGTTAAACACTGCAAACCAAGAAAAGAATGCCAAAAAATAGACAGGAAAGAGGGGAACAGAGTAGGACAGAGGCATAGCACACTAATATCAAATCATAAAACAGGGTAGCACAGCCAGGCAACACAGACCATAAAGACAAAGGTAAGGGAAATGGCTTTAGACAGGACAAAAGACAGGGACAGGCAATACTCAGGGAAGGGCCTCAGGGGAGAGGTCAAATGCTTTCTGAAAGAGATGAGTCTTGAACAACGACTTAAACTGAGGATAGGATGGTTCTAACCGGAGGTGAGTTGGCAACATATTCCACAATAATGGTCCGAGGAAGAAAAAAGCTGAATGGCATGTCTGTTCCAGATGGGCATGGGAAGGTGAAGGTAGGGATAGACGATTAGTATGGATTGAGCGAAGCTGACGGTGAGGAGAGTGTAAAGAAATGCAGTCTGCTAAGTAGAGGGGGTTGCAGGTATAGATAGCGCGATGAATCAAAATCAAAAATTTATAGTGAAAGCGGTAGCGAAGGGGCATCCAATGTAACCGGAGGAGAATCGGGGTGATATGATCGAATGGACGAGAAAAGGTGACCAGACGCGCTGCGGTGTTCTGGATGCGCTGTAATCTTTGAAGTTGATAATTTGGGAGATTGGCCAGGAAAACGTTGCAGTAGTCTAACCTGCTAATGACCAAACCGAGTACCAGGGTGACTAAGGAACTGGAAGGTAACACAGTGCGGACAGCCCTAATTTGCCATAAGGCAGCAAAGGAGCGGCGGGAAATCATAGAAATGTGCTCGTGGAAGGATAGAGAGGGGTCTAGAAGAACACCTAGATAACGAAAAGAAGATGTGAGGGGAATGCTAGACATTCCAATAGTAGGTGCAAGGGTAGGACATGAGCCACTCAAAGACACCCACATTGCGGAGGACTTTGCTGGGTTGAGATGAAGAAAGTTCTCTGAGAGCCAGGAGGCTATGTGGACGAGGCAGAGATTTAGTTGGGATATGTCAGGGGATGTTGGTGAGATATGGAAGAGTAGAACAATGTCATCCGCATAGAAGTATGACGAAACTGGATATTGCTGAATAATCAAGGGAAGTGGAGCGAGAAAAATATTAAACAACAGAGGGGAAAGAACGGAGCCCTGCGGCACACCACAGGTGAGGGGAAGCGTAGATGAGGACTGGCCGTTAACGTGTACAGAAAAAGAGCGAGATGAAAGAAAAGAACGGAACCAATGCCAGACAGTACCTCGAAGACCAATATCTGAAAGCCGGGACAGTAGTGTATGGTGGTCGATCAGGTCGAAGGCTGCAGATAAATCAAGTGACACAAGGAGGGTAATGCCACCGCGGTCGTGAGTGACATGCAATTCATTCAGTAGTGCAAGAAGGACGGTTTCAGTACTATGGCCCCGGCGAAAGCCAGCTTGTCTTGGGTGGAGTGAGTTTGTGGATTCGACGTGTGTGCTCAATGGTCAAAAGCACAACGCTCGAGGAGTTTAGCAAGGAAAGGAAGATTTGACACCGGACGCCAATGAGACAAAACAGATGGGTCCAGGGAGGGTTGCTTCAGGAGAGGATGTACGACTGCAGACTTCCAAGACGATGGGAAGTGGCCTGAGGAGAAACTGGAATTAACAATGGTGGTGATGAGTGGTACCAATTGAAGAGAAGGTTCTGCGAGCCACTGGGAAGGGACGGGATCTAGAATACAAGTGGTTCTCTGAGACTTGGACAGTGACAGTAACACTTCTGCTGAAAGGACTGGGTGAAAGGATGACCAAGTATGGGTGAAAACAAGATCACCTGGAGTGGGAGTTGATGATAAATGCGCAGGAAGAAGGGCTGGAAGAAAAGTAGGAGACGCGACTGAGGAAGAGGGAGAGAGAGGAGGAGGAGGAAGGGGAGTGGAGAAAGAAGAACGCAAGGTTAGCACCTTATCAGAAAAGAAGGTGGAAAGGGACTGAGGGTCCGGGGCAGCGGTAACCCGCGGGCTCTTAGAACTGGTGGATGACAACTTCCGCAGAATGGTAAAAAGTTGCCGTGAGGCACTGGCTGCTGCCGAGATCTGGGCAAAATAAAAAGTAAGCTTAGCAGATTGAATAGCTGAACGATATTCGGATGATAAGTGCTTAAAACGAAGATGTAGTTCTGGAGAAGGATGCCGAGACCAACGACGTTGGACTTGACGCAACTGGGAACGCAGAGCAGAATGATACCAGGGCGAAGAGGGCGACCTGGAGGTCTTGGAAACTGGATGGAGAGGCGCCAACTCCTCCAGGGAGTTGGCTAAAAGGGAATCCAAAAGGGCAGCCTGATCATCCGTGGGACGAGTGGCAAAATCGGCTGGGAAGATTGTGGATGCTGGAGGAAAAGCCAGAAGCGTTTCCGCAGTGATGCGGCAGCGAAGTAAAGGCTTAGGAGAAGATATTGGAAGGCCATCTCCAACTGTTTTTAATGAGCTCCAGTAAATGTTTACTAATTGCCTGAGAATAAAAAAGTTGAGATTTAGAAACACAGCACCTACCTCTATGTTTGGAATAATAATAAAAATATAAATAAAAAGAAAATACAATAGAATGTGAAAGACGGATTGTATTCATGTGGAGGGTATTGTTATAACTGGCCATATAGGAAGGAAAAGGACATAAGCACATATCTTGCACCTGTTTTATAAAGACAATATAGGTGCCTTTTTGTCTTTATAAAGTAGCCCACCTGAAGTCTCCCAAAGACAGTTGCATCTGCTTCGAGGCAGGAGTAACTTTGTGTGTGTCTGTGCCACTAAGAATCAGTGCATATGTGTGTATCTCACTAATTACCCATTTCCAGTCCATGTTTCCCCCATCACAGCCTGATTCCAGTCCTTGCTCCCCCATCACAGCATTGCTTTTAATCTCTCTTGGCATTCACGGATTCACAGAAACAGCCGTCAGCATGAAGGAAAAGGTTTTTCCCGCTAGCAGCTGTGCAGATGGAACCAGGGCCTCGCGCGGGCTTCCCCAGCTCCATCTGCAGCCGTCCATTGTGCGATAATGGAGTTCTGTGGTGCCCCATGAAGCGCGGGGCCCTGTGCGAACAACATTATTGCTCAATGGCCGGGCCGGCCCTGGTCTCAGGCAGCTCTCTTGTCTTCAGCATTGTGAAAATGGAAGAGGGAGTGAATGTGGCTGTTTTAAACATTTGAGCCATCATTCATTGGTTGATTCATGTCATGTGACTACTGACAATTGATCACAGGGGCATCGAATTTTACTGCAATGGGAATGTGGTTCTTCTGTTTAAACTGGTTATTGGGCATGTCTGTGCGTTCTTACAGTCGTTAATATATAACAGCATGACAGGTTAATAACCAACAAACTTGGGCTCTCAATGTGTAAAAGAATTAGTGATAAGGAAAGAAATTAACAGGAGCAATTCATGAATAAGGAAAATTAGAAATATTATACCAGTGTGTGGAGGAAATAGAAATATTGACATAGAAATGCTTAATCGGCGAAGTAAATTCACGGTCTATCATTTACTAATGCATTACATGACGCTCGATATAAAGAGCACAATCAGATTTCAACAGCACATACAGCATTGGCTATCAGCACTAGTACATCTTATTTGCATAGTAGTGCTTCCCAGAGTTTGAGTGTATGAGCAATGGCAGGTTTGCAGCGCTTGTGCATGTTCCTCCCGTCGTTCCTTGCAGTGACTCCAGGTCCGTCCTGCTCACTCGGGCTTCTGCTTCTGCCTCCCCATATTCCAGCCAGCTCCTGAGGAGATTTGCAGCTGAAATGCACGCTCTTCCCAACATTTCCCAGGGTAACTCTCAGGTGCACCTCAACCCATTCAGCCTTCTGCTTCTGCTCTCACAAGCTCCATTCACCCCCTTTCCAGAAATCTTTAATTCTCTGTGAAATGAAATAAATAGCAAAATTGAAGTTACTGAGGGAACGTTTTAAGAGCAGTAAAAGTTTGTAGAGAGAAAGGTTTTGGAACATTAGAGAACTATGTACAATCAGCCTGAGCCTTAAGCAAAACATATTTAGTTACAGTTGAAACTGAGATCAAAGTACAATAACAAAAAACTAAACAACAATAAACTATATAACGACTATATAAAGAATATAGAGCTTATGCTATGTAAAATTGCCTAGTGTTTGATGGGCTAATTGAGATAAGTTAGGATGGGAAATTGCAGAGGGGGTAAAGAATGTCGGAATAAAAGGGGGTGGGATAGTTTAAGTTACAGCTATTTTATGTCTTTCTTGGTAGGGCCTTCGTTGTCATGACTTTGAACCATTTGCCATTTCATTTATGTTAATACTTGTATGTAATAGTTTAAATGCAAATAAATATAAAATTTTAAAAAAAGACATATTCAACTTCTTAGGGTGCCCAGTTTTGAAGGTGCCAAATACTCAGGTCAAAGAAGAGCCTGCTTATATTTACTTTAAGGCCATATGCACGTATTGCTTTGAATGGGAGACACTCTGGCACTATTGCCTTTCTCTGCTCCTCTTCTGGGTCGCCAATCTTTTTGGGCTCTCTGATACTCCCCCTCATACAGACACACACTCGCTTTCTGCTATCTGCTCTATGGGCTTGCCCATGGGCTCCAGAATCTTAAATCTAGCCCTGTCCAGACCCCAGGAAAAGATCTGAGAAACCAAGTAAAAGAGAGAGGGGAAGAAGAGTCAAGCCACAAGAGGCCTTTGGAACTCCATGCTCCTGCACATTAGGTCAAAACTGTCTGTTCCAAGTGCAAAACGGCTTTGAAAGCTGATTATTTTCTTAGCGTATTGCGACACCCACTGGCTGGGCCAAGAGGCTGACAGCTGATAGGCGGCCTTACTGTCCTTTAGAATAAAAGTTCTTTACTCTGTAGGAATGAATTGTAGTTGAGGCAGGTGGTAAGGCTTTGCAAGATTTTTATTATTTATACAATGGGGATTTTCAAAGGCACGCGGAGGTTCAAAACACAACAAATGCACTAGGATAACTTCTCCAAATGAAAGGACGAACACAGGAAAAACGAGGAGAAATGAAAAACAAAACTTTTCTTCTCTGCTGTTCTCTGCACTGCTCCGTGTGGTCACACACTATACTACAGCAGAACTAAACACAGCTGGTTTCACTTTCACCAAACAACGTCTTCCCAAACTCCGTTACTCTCAACACTGAATACAGCACAGCACTGCTTTCTTCTGAGACACAGGTAAAAGCTACCTTATTAAAAGGCTTTTAAAACTCTCTCCTGTTTCACTTTCTTACTGTGGTATTCTTGTGAGTCAAACAACAGTCCATTGGTATAGGAAAATCATCACATTCAGGCACAGTGGTTTCTATCTGCATTTCCTCAATGCCATTAGAATTACCAAAGCCTTTCTCATATGTGGGGACTTCTTTTAGCTTTTCTCTCTTTAGAAACTGGTGGAAGTGATCCCACAGAAAGTCAGCCTTTTCAGGTGTTTTGGTACTAGGGGTTTGAATCCTCTCACTAGAGAATAGTCTCTACAGTGCCCCTAATTTAGAAGCTTCACAAACGTCAGAGTTATCTGGTCTAGAGTTTGCAGCAGGTACTAGGCTTTCAATCCAACGTTTCACAGTAGAGGGGGAGGGTTCCAGCTCCTGCTCAATAAAACTAGCCTTTATCTCTTTTGCCAATTTATCAGATATAAAATGGTCAGTTTTACCTTGAGGCTGTTTCTCTGTGTCAGCACTGGTGCTCTTTCCACCTCTCCAATCCTCCCAGCTGTAGCAACTGTTTGACTGGCCTGCACGGCTTCTCCAATTGTCTGTGCTTTTATCTTTGAATGCTGGCTTTATCCGAGAGCGTGCCTTTCCCTTGGCATCTTCTCTCACCCAGGCTGTCCTGCCTGGACTCTTGGGTCTCAGACTCTGGTCTTGGCTTTTTCTTGCCTTCCAACTGGCTCTCTGGATATTTCCCTGACCAACTTCTTTGTGGGTTCTCCAATCGGTTCTGTCTCCAGGTCTGTCCTTGGGTCTCCCCTCAGGTCTCTCCTCAGGTCTCCCCTCAGGTCTCTCCTCAGGTCTCCCCTCAGGTCTCCCCTCAGGTCTCTCCTCAGGTCTCCCTTCCTTCCCTCTGCACGTGGTTTTTAACCCTGGCTTCCTGCTTCCTTGTGACCAATCAGAACGGGGGTTAGTCTCCACCCTTGCACTAGGGCGTGGTTTGCTTCCTACAGGGAACTGCCTTTTTCTTTGACATAGGCTGAGTTTTCTTTGTAGCAGTGCATTATCATTGCCTTCAATGGGGACTTCAGGATTTTCATCCCCTTTCAGGCTTTCCATAAGGCTTTCACCATCACAGTATGAAGAACTCTAGATTACTGATGCAGGAACCACTGAGGTTAGGTGGGTTGTTCTGTCTGCCTGTTTGTGAAGTAACTGTGGAGGGGATATTCAAAGGCACTTACACGGTCTGCAGACCTGTAAATTATGTAAATGCCGTTCTGAGGGATATTCGGTGGCAATAATATGGCGTATTGTTAGCATCGGGGCATGCTGGAAGTGTTCAGGGGCAAAACGGAGGCAGCATCTATTGCTAACCGGGCAAGAAACACTGGCCTTTCGCCACATATCGCTAACCCGGTAGCGGCCCTGGCATTGAATGCAATGTAATGCAATGTGTGCCTTTGAGTCAGTCCTGACTCCTGGCAACCCAGAAGCTCCTGGGTTTTCTTGGCAGTGTCACCGGAAGTAGATTGCCAGGCCTTTCTTCTGAGGCAATGGAGGGTTAAGTGACTTGCCCAAGGCCACAAGAAGTGCTAGTGGGAATCGAACCCTGGGCATTGAATATCTGGGGCAAAAGTTCAGAGCCAACGGCTAGCTGCTTTGACAGCATTAGCACCAGCACTGAATATCGGGCCTTGTGTTCTTGTTCTGTCCATTCTATTTTATTTTAATGTACATTGTAAATGTTTAATTTTGAATCTACTTTCTGTTTTTAGGTATTTTTATTTTGATATTGTATACCAATGTAAACCCCTTTGACATTCTTTGAAGGGCGGTATAACAAATTTTAATAAACATAAACACCTTAGACAGTGTGACAGTTGGATATTGCAGGACATATTAATTGTTAAGTAAACGTAGTAGCTAGTACCTAGAATTGTGGTCATATACTCTATTGGACACTATGGGAATCATTTTAGAAGCACTATTCGTGATTTGGACTTCTGAAAATGGGCGTTCGGATGTGCAAATCACTGAGATGTCTCCAGACTCATTTTTGAAAACCATTTTAGAGATTTGTAAAATAACACAAGAAATATAACACTGACAGTTATTGCACTCAGTCACCTTCAAAGTAGTTCCCTTCTGATAAAACACACTTCCTCCAGTGTTCCTGCCACTGCTGGAAACAATTTTGAAATCCCTCTTTTGTTATGCTGTGAAGCTGCTGTGTCGAATTTTGCTTAATGGTCTCCAAGTCATCGAATCTCCTTCCTTTCAGTGATAAATTCAGTTTTGGAAACAAGAAAACATCACAGGGTGCGAGGTCAGGTGAGTACAGAGACTGATGGATTTGCTCAATTTGGTGTTTGGCCAAGAACTGCTGGACAAGATGTGATGTGTGAGCTGGGGCGTTATCATGATGAAGCAACCATTCACCATTCCTGTGCAACTCTGGTCTCTTACGACAAACTGCATCTTTCAAACAAGTCAGAGCTTGGATGTAACATAGTAACATAGTAAATGACGGCAGATAAAGACCAGTATGGTCCATCTAGTCTGCCCAGTATGATGGCCAGAGTAGTTGCACCTGCTGCTCCATGCAGGTCACCCCTCCTAACGTCTTTGTTTAGGGATGAACCCACCACTCCATGTAGGACACCCCTATTTGTTGAGAACTTAGATGGTTCAATTTATTTTTATTTTATCCTGTTGCTGTAAAGGGACCCACTGTGTCTGTCCCATGCCATTTTGAATTCCGTCACCGTGTGTACCCCCCCCACTTCCATCGGGAGGGCGTTCCAAGCATCCACCACCCTTTCAGTGAAAAAGTATTTCCTGACATTGCCTTTCAATTTACCACCTTGCAGTGGTAGTACTTCTTATTGATGGTTTGGCCTTTTGGAGTATACTCATATCGAACAATACTCTGATAAGAAAATTGTGAGCATGACCTTGACATTGCTTCTTACCTGACGGACTTTCTTGGGTTTGGGAGAGTCTGGAGTCTTCAGTTGATCTTATTTTTGGTCAGGGGACAGGAGTTTCAGCATGAATTTTGCAGACAGACATCTCATCCCCAAATCAACAGTAAGAATGGACTATACCGACCCAAAACTGATGTCCATGTCCTCCTGATAGTCAATCGATGATTTGCGTGAATTGCGGCACACACTGAGTCAACTTTGTCTTCATGCCAGCTCGTGGATGGCCTTCCAGAACATTCATCATTGTTTACACTTTGGCAGCCCTCCTGGAAACATTTATACCAGTCAAACTCAAGCACGACTCATGAATTCATTACCATACACTTGCTATAACTTGTCATAAGTCTCTTAGCATGAATCTCCAAGTTTCTGGCAGAATTTAATGCAAATTCGTTGTTCAATTTTTTCACATATCATAAATCTGACAAACTGCTTTTACACGATACCAAACATCATGTGATTAAAAAATGTACAGGTCTGCTGCAGCCACACTACACTCTGCACATGCAACGCACATAACTAGGTCACTGCATGCTTAACAGCATCATGGTGTGACGTATTGTTATAAAGCTACACAATAAGTCTAGATACTTTTTGATCACACCTTGTACCTGCTCCTGACCACGAATAAGATGCAAAAAACGGATTATTTCATGGCAGCAAGAGGAAGAGCAAAATGCGCTCTCACTGCCACAGTAAGGTTTGCCATGCCAAAAGAAGCTGCATGTAAATTTACAGTCCAATCATTTTATTGATTTAACGTTAGATGTCTGATGATCTGAAATGGCCAGCCGAGATATGCATGTCTCATAATATAGACACCTCCATTCTGACAGACCCTGGCTATCACATCCAAGTACCTGTTTCAGCAACCGTGCATTTAGGAGACGTCCAGGTTTCTGAAATGGAGTGCAGCCATGCACATATCAGGCCTTGCTGTCTACACAGGCCTGTTGCCAGAATTGGTTATGGAGACATGCATCTTGTGTGGTAGAGACAGACCAAATTCAGAAGGAACTCACATGTGCTTCCCTTTCCTGCTGCTACTCCCACAAAAATTTGGAGGTGGTGAACTGGAAGTCCCAGATTCCTCCTAGACAACCCTTCTAAAATCCCACTTCACATACAAGGCAGGAATTCTAAATTATTATCCATCAATAGAATCTATTGGCCTAAATTTCAAAATTGTTAATATTTAGATGCAATGGTGGTCACTCATAGCACTTACTGTAAATATCAGAGGGATATTTAACCGCTGTATTCAGACAGAATCAGCCGTCGAATAGTTGGGCTGAGCCACAGTTATCCGATGAGCGTGATCTTCAGCTGGCATTTATCCGGATTTCAGTTTTCATGTGGCTAAGTTGCCCGGACAAGGGCCGCTGACAATCACGCTGAGTAAAGGCTGGCATTTACACAGTTTTCATTTGTCTACCCCCACTCTGCCCATGGACTGCCCCTGCACTAACCAGATAGTGCTGGCTGGCAGGACTGTTCCAAGCTAGAAATGTGTCCCGTGCAACAGGAATCTGGTGCCCTTCTCCGCCCCAGTCACGTGCAGTAACTCACTCTTTTGAACTTCCTGGAAGACCAGTGATGATATTGGTGCCCCTTCTGTACTTACACCCTGTGTGGCTGCACCGCTCACACAGCTCTTGGTACGACCCTGCTGGGTGGTCTATGGAAATATTGAGTGGCACTATCCAGATGGAGTTGCTGAATATCACAGTCTGTTCCCTTAGCCGACTGATCCTTTGTTGACCAGTTGACTAAGGGCTTTGAGTATCATTCTGAATGTTATTCCTGGGAAAGCGTGATATTTTCATATAGGGAAGAACCCTGTAAACGTAAGGACCGACTTTCCCTTTGTGCACTTCAAACCTTTCAACTGAAGAGTTTGGGCAAAGTGTGGATAGAGTCATGAAGGGTGTGCAACGATTATAAAATGTGCTTTCCTACACACATTATTCAATCTTGGTGCCATTGTACAGGAATTTACAGTAGTATTTTATAAAGACAGGTAGATGCCTTCTCATAGGTACCTTCATATCCTCTTAACTTAGGCACCTGCTATAAACTTACCCCTTAGTGTACATTAAAAACATTAAATACCCCCTAAGGTGATCATTTTAGAAGCATCACATGTGTAAATAGATTATCAGAAAGCAGCTATTTACATGTCCAGGTAGCTGAGATTTGAAGGATGCATGGATTAGGTAATCAAAAAATCCCTATGGGGGTCATTTCAAAAGTCTTAGTAATGATTTAGACATCCAAATCACAAAGACATCCCTGAAGCCATTTTACAAATTGCTTTTAAAACTGTCTCCAGTGCAGGGACGACCAGCTAGACAGGGGTCGTGGCGGAGGCATGTCTGGGAATGTGCAATCAACTTAAAAGTCCCTGCTCAATTTCAAAAATGGCGGGACATCTGCCACTGTCCATGTTTAGACCTGCTCCAGGCATCATTAGGCATGAGGAACGTGCTTGTTTTGGTCCTAAAATATCCAGGGGTTGAGGGGGGATTTAGAGAAGATAGACAGTTAAGTGACTAGCCTAAGAACACAAGAGGTAGTAGTAGGATTTGAACCCTGGCCACTATGCTCCTAATCCACTACTTTAGGCATTAGGACACTGTGTTTGGCTGCTACTTCAGGACATCATCTTTGCGGTTAGTTTGGAGCGTTGAAGCAGGATGTTCATAGATGGTGTGACCTAAACGCAGTACTGTGTCTGCTGTTTATACCACGATTGATTGTTACCCAAAATGGATTTGGTGTGAAGGGCGAAGATTGAGCATTGCAGTATTACAGAGTGACGACTGAGCATTTCAATATTTCAGCTTGAAGCTTGCTATGCAACCTCACAGATCTGGGACATTGGCGTTTTTCCTCAGAAAAGTGTATTGTTTTATTAACACAAAAAGATTCTTTTCGCATGAATTTTGAAATATTTTTGTGCAGGCACAGGGTGGTGGTTTTTGCACATTATTTATATGGGTTCACTGTTTGTTTAGTAAACCTTTATTTAAGTAAAAAGGAAGAGTTGTCACAAGAGGTTTGGTCCTCAAGATACATTTTCCAACATTAATTGATCTATATAATACTCAGCTAACATTGCTCTTAGTTTATTCTTATGATTTTTGAGCAAGCAGTGTTTGTTTCTTGAATAATTCAATTTTGCCCAGACATGAATAGACATGAGGAAAGTGCTTGTTTTGGCTCTAAAACATCCCGGGTGGGGGGGGGGGGGGCTTAGACAGTTAAATGACTAGCCTAAGATCACGAGAGTTAGCACTGAGATTTGAACCCTGGCTACCCTGCTCCTAACCCACTACTGTAGCCATTAGGTGTCCCTGTTTTGCAATCCTATTTTTGGGATGTCTATGTAGACATCCCCATAGACGCCTCTATTGGGCACTTCCACGTTTGTGAAATTGTGCCTGAACTTGCACTTGTCAACTGTTTCTTTTCAGATGTTCTGGCTTGGACATCACAGATTGCATGTGAAATAGAAACATAGAAACATGTCAGCAGGAAAAGCCCATATGGTCTATCTAGTCTGCCCTTCCATATCAACTACTGTGATGAGGAGAGCTCTGCTGAGCCCATGGAAATAGAGGAAAATTGAAAATATACCTTTAAGGAGAGAGACAGGCAGGGAATTCACAGCTTTCAGACTGCAGGTAAAGGAAGAAAACACACAGTCACTGAAGTCAGGCCACACCCAAGCTCTGCTAACCTAAGTGCAGGCTTGGGGAGTAATGAAAAACACCTGAGTAGGAAGCAGTGTACGCTAGTTAAGAAAAAGCCTTATAAACCCAGGGGAGGGAAAGGAAAGGAGCTACCTCTGGGAAGCAGAAAGGAGATCACCGGGGAGGAGAACGGTGAAGACTTTGGTGAGGAGCTCAGCAGTGAAAGTAACAGCCATAAAGAAAGCCAAGCTTACAGGAGGAGAACTGTTAGTCCTGAAGCCAGCCAAGGTGTGGCTAGGAGAATGGCTGACGAGGGTCAGGCTGCCGTTCAAATGATACGTGGACCAGCTCAAAGAGTTCAGGCTGCCAAAAGGTGGGCGGACAAACTCACAGCTAGAAGTAACCAGAACCCAGCTGGGTGGAAAGATCCAGGGCTGAACAAGTTAGAAGAACTGAGGCAGTTGATCCAGAGAAGGAATCCTCACATTCAAGGTACAAACGTTTCTTATTGTGGAGAGCACCTGTGGAGAGAAGTCCAGGAGCTCTTACAGAGCATTAAGCCAGAAACAGTTCATGAAAGCTCAGGGTCAGATGTACATGCTGTAGAGCAGGAAGAAATGCAGGTAGACTGTCCTGAGCAGGATTCTATAACTGAGGAATTAGCAATGGACTGTTCATTGTGCCAGAAGACAGATTGAAAGCTTTCTGATTAAAAAGACTTTAACCAAGAAAGCACTGAAGAAACAGGGTGAGTTAACCTATCTGTGTTAATGCTAGGAACCGCTTCTAATAAGAAAGAATACTTTCATAACTTGTATTTGAATTACTAAAGAAGCAGAAGATAAAAAAATGGACATTTTGCTTTGCTTGAAGGAAGAAGCTATGTTTTGTTTGCTGAACGTTTGATGAAAACAGCTACACATGTTAAAAGGCTTATGAAGCAGTTTCAGTTCTAGTTTGTGTATAATTTCCTGATGTTATTGCTTGGAGAAGAATCCTAACATTTGTGTTGAGCCTTAGTGCTTTTGGGGAAGATAAATAAATTTCTTGTTTGCCTTTAAAAACCATCAGTTTCACACTACTGTCTTTAAATAAGGAGAAACAACTACAAGTCCCAGAAGTCCAAGCTGTGGACAAGAATAGTATAATTCTTTATTTAAGGACTAACATTGGCAGCCCTGCGCCTTTAGGCCTTTGGCCCAGGCTAGGGTGACGACACTACTATAGTTTCTTTTGTTCCTGTAGAGTTCCTCTGTGTATGTTTCATGCTTTCTTGAATTCAGATAGTCCTCGGCTCTACTACCTCCACTGGACTATTCCATGCATCTACTACTCTAACCATAAAAGAATATTTCTGCATATTACTCCTGAGTCTATGCCCTTTCCCCCTCATTCTATGCTTCCTCATTGCAGAGCTTCTTTTCAATTGAAAGAGGATCTCCTCTTGTGCATTTATTTATTTAACGGGTTTTTTTATACCTCTGTCATATAGTCAAAGCAGTTTACATTATACCATAAACTTGGTAATTACGCTCTTCAGGCTTAGCTAGATCCCTCCTAATGTTATCTACTCCTTCCGGGGGTATACTCTATTGCAGATTTTGGTATCATCTGCAAAGAGGCAAACCTTATCTTTTTGCAATATCCCTAACAATGATGTTAAAAAGAATCAGACCAAGGACAGATCCCTGGACATCATTTTTAAAATGTGCCTTCACAGGTATAAGTGCCAGCAGTTACATGTGTACATAGGGATTTTGTAGGCTCCAAGTATAAGTGCAAGCTTCCGAGTGATGCCGCTCTATAGTTTGATGTCTGCTTTTGCTAAATGGAATCTCCTGCTGTATGTGTTGGCATAAACCTATACATTTTCTGGCAACCTGATACATACTTTAGGAAATGCTTCACGTGCTGTAGAGACTTTTGTAAAGTACCGGGGAAATGTGGGCATCCCATCCTAGACTCTTCCCATTTCCCACATTTAGCCTCTATGCAAAAGGAGGCATTAAAACTAAAACAAAAAAGGAAATGAAATTAAAAACCTCAGCAAAGAAAAAAAAACACATAATTTTTTTCAGAAAATAATCACTAACAGCCAACTTTATTCCACATATTGATCTATAACATTTTGGATTTAATTAGATTTAACCTCTGTTTATCCTCATGTGGCCAATTGCTACTGTTAAAGGCAGTAACTTCAATATACATACCCCTACAGCAGTGCAAACTAGATATCATCTGGCTAGAAATGGTGATCAATAGTCAACTATCGAATCATCTCCCAAAGGCTACAAATACACATTAAAGAGCAGCGGAAACAGATAGATCCTTGTGGTACCACAGAACCCAATATCCAGAGATCAGAACTACCACTCTCAGTCTCTGTAAATGGAAAACCATCATGCAGGTAGGAAGTAAACCATCTAAAGGAACTATTACTGATGCCAGAATTCAATAATGAGTCTCTGTAAAGAGAAAAGGCATTGTGCGGATTCATTTAAAGTCTTTATTGAAAGCTTCTTGATATAGCAGGGCAATGACTACACTTTATTCTCCACTAAATGTCAAGGCAGTTTTAAGCATCTTCTAGCAAGCAGTAATGTATCTAGGAGAGCATCTTCTACAGTGTCTTCTTTGGTCAGAGATTGTAGAGCTGAAAAGAGATGAGAAATCTAAGTAGAAATGGGAAATACATGTTTAGATTTTAATATGTACCATGAAAATATATTTTCTTAAAGCCTATTTATTCAGGGCTACCAAATTAACTTTAGAGGCTGATGTATGAACTGGAGCAAATGTTCAAAAATAAGGTTTTTATATGCTAAAGATTGAATACTGCACATTTTTTGTAATTAATGAGCTGCTGCAATGTAATATTATGCAAAGCTGCCCATTAATTATGAATTTAGCAAAACCCAACACAGAAAAAATGTTTTACATTCCAATTTTCACCCAAAACAATTATATTTCAATGAGATGCAACTTTTTCATGTAAAGTTTTTATTTTATTTAACCAGTTTTCTATACCGCCTTATCCTTCAATCAAAGCGGTTTGTTGTTACCTAGTTTGTTTCAATGAGTTGGGAAATTTCATATAAAATTTATTTATTTATTTATTTAACAGTATTTCTATACCGCCTTATCCTACAATGGCTGAAAACCTGCAAGAAATCCTTTGCCTCTTCTAGACATTTGACACATTTATGATTATAGATTTAGGGATTTCCCATTCCCACTTATCACATAAAAATGTAATTATTCACTACCTACAGTTGAAATAGGTTAACTACGCCACTTTACATTGGTTTCTAGACCTGTATCTACACCCAGCCTCTATCCCACCCAGCATTTGCAAAAAGGCAACTCCCTTTTCACAGATTTCTGAGCCATGGAGATAAGAACCGAGTGATCACTGTTGTGACGTATACAGTTCTGGTGGTATTTGCCAAACAAGGAGCCTTTGCTAAAATATAAATAAGGAGGTGCAGGAATGTCCATGAATGTGCTGACACATGGAAACAGAGGAGGAAACAGGGGGACGGTGGCTGGCGTCTGTTGCATTCCCATGCTCCTTTTTTAAAGCTAAGTGTTTGCTATTTTTTCATTCAAGCGCATGCCATGGGTATTGCTAGCTGCCACTTACAGGGTCACTGATGTTAATGGGCTTTCTGTTGGTGTATGTGGCACAGATTGTTTTCTGGTCACGTTTTCACCATATGCCCATGTTTGCTGAGACCCTGGTGTATTTTTGATAATCAAACATTAAGCACATATTTATAAGAAGCACATGCGATTGTGATGGAGTGAGTTTTCCTTTTCACACTCTCAAAATATAGACAGGGAAAATCAACAGGGGAACTAATGTAAGAGCTGCTCCTTACACGTGTATATCGGCCATTTTACAAATCTACATGGTGGTTTAATGGCAATATTTTCTTTAGTAGAATAGGTTTTAAACTCTAGTAACCTTCTCAGCTTTTGGGAACTGCTGACACCTAATCAGGAGTTAGTGGGCCCCTGTGAATGAACTGAGAGCAGCTGAGGCCTGCATAAAAGACTTCAGAACCCCGCCCTGTTGAGGCATTACAAACAGGGGCTCTACAGGTGAAACAATGGTAAGGATTTGAGGGTTTATTTTTATTAAATTGTTAGCTCTCTGACTGGGAGCTCTTAAAAGGGTTCTGGTATATTTTTAAAGCAAGGCTACATTTTTTTTGGTGGTTTAGTGGCAATATTAACTTTAGTAGAGTAGGTTTTAAACTCTAGTAACCTTCTCAGCTTTTGGGAACTGCTGACACCTAGGGGTATGTTTACTAAGCCGCGTTAGTGCAATTCGCGTTAGGAGCCGCGGTAGTGACAAAAACCCCAAATAAGGACATGGGCGGTACATCGTCACCACTAACGCGCGTTCAAAAAATTAATGAGCGTTACCAGGCGCGGTGGCACGTTACTGCGCGTTAATCGTAAGAAGACGTACAGACACAAAGCACTGAAACAGAGCTGTAGCACAATGGTTACGGTACTGACCGCTGTTACAGGCAGCATGGGTTCGATTCCCCAGTGTGCCTAACGCAGAAGGCTGTTCCAGGCATCACCCTGTACATTACAGAGGGAATGAGGAGGCTTGTTTTTCGTTACGTTGAGTATTGGTGTCAGAAACACACCCTCGGAGTGTGCCTAGCCACGTATGTTGGTGCGTGCGAGGCTGCGTGCGTTGGTACGTGCGTAGCCCCGTGCGTACAATCGTGCGTGGGTACGTGTGTGTCTACGTGCGTGGGTACGTGTGTGTCTACGTGCGTGGGTACGTGTGTTTCTACCAGTGTGGGCATCTTATATTACAGACTCTGTAGGGTGTCCTGCACCTATGCCTTATGCTAACAGATGTACGTTTCCTGTAAAATAGTTATCTCCAAGTTATAATACCCTGTTCAATGTAATTTCAGTTTGTTCAATGTAAACCGCACTGATGCAGAATAGCGCGGTATATAAGAGAATATAAATAAATAAATAAAATAAATACGTGTGATGGCCTATGGTTTATCAGAGCCTGTGAGCAGGTGCTGGAGTTTCACAGGGTTGGATTGTGCCAGTCACACCCATGATGCACTGCACATGCAAATCAGCTGTCCACAGATACACACCATGGGGAATGCACCCCCACAGCACCTCGGTCAGGTAGGGGGAACTGACCATGTGCACCCCCACAGCACCTCGGCCTGATAGGGGGTACTGACCATGTGTTGTACTGGCACAGAGTAGCTACACACCGTCACATTGTGCGGGTACTGTGCTCACCTTGAGGGTGCAGTGAGGCGCCCAGCACTAGGTCCTCAGCACCGTCCATGGCGCAGGTCCAAAGCAGTGTTACTGTGTGAGATAGGTAGTTTCTGCATGGAACACTTTGGACATCTCTGTCTGTTTCAGTCAGGTGTAGCCCCCCTGCACCACCACCCCCCTCCCCCAGGGCCGAGGGTGGCAAACAGCGTCTCCTATCAGAAGAACCACATTCTACCTCCCTGCAAAGGTGGCAGTAGAGGGGAACAGTAGCCCTAGTCCTGCTGAGGAACAGACACCCCATAGGGCAGTCAATGCAGCTCTGTACACAGCCATAACACAATAGCAAACAGACATGAGGCCTGGATATGATATGCTGCACCCCACCACCATCTGATATTCCCCTGGTGCAAGCCATCAGCCACTGCACCCTGCAAGCCACTCCATCACAACACCTACCAGCTGCAAACAGTCTGCTAGTGCCCAGTGGAGACGCCTGCACCCAGAACTGGGATGTCAGCATACACAGTAAGCAGATACATCAGTGATTGGGCCCCAAAAGGAAACCCATATTTATCACATGTGAGAAATACTGGATAGGACCATGGGAGTGCCTAGCCATGCTGTGGTCACTCAGCAGGATATGCTGATGTCACACTGTCTGTGTAGGTGGTGGCCGGGCACTACTATGTGCCTGTCACTGCCCTATGCCCTGTGCAGATGCACCCTGGCCAGGCCACCCTGTCTAGCCTATACCCATGGTACCTTGCTCCTCATTATGCACATTGGCAGCCCAATACTGACAACATTGCTGGCAGTGTGGACTGTGGAAGGTGTTTGCAGCCACCACACACTGGATAGACAGACAGCCACCCCCCCACCAATGCCAACATTGTGATACTATAGAGGTGGCGGCAGCCACCCACCACACCAGTCATGGGCATAGTACAGGCATGGATATGGTGCACAAGGCTGTTGTGGGGTCACTCCCCAGGGTAGTGAACACTGTCAGAGACCAGACCTGCAGCACACACCACAGACATCCGAATGATTGTTATGGTGGAGCTCAATGAGCAAAATGTGCTTAAGGTAGGAATTGATATCTGCCAGTTATCATAGGAAACGTTTGATAGCTCTGTACCATATACCCGGGGTAGGGTGGCGTTGCTAGGGTTTGCAACTGCTACTATTGGGAGATACAGGCAGGGCCCAATGTCCTGCCTCTCCAGGAGGCATTGGCCAATGGGGCCTGTGGGTGGGTGTGTGGCCGTGTTGGCTGCTGCTTTACGGCAGAGTTCCCCAACTCCAGTCCTGGTGTTCCAAACACTATTCGGGTTTTCATGCTGTCCCTCATAAATATGCATGAGCTACATCTGCATACCATGGGGGTGGTGCATAGCTATGCAGCACAGGCATCTTTATTAGAGGCAGCATGAGGCCGGAATGGTGTGGGACCCTCCAGAACTGCATTTGCGGGACTCTGCTTTAGGTAATGTGCCTGTTTCTGGTGTCTGTGTTTGGTGTGGTAAAATTTAGGCCATGCGTATGTTCTCTGCAATAAAGGGGTATCTTTACTATCGCTGTTTAGTGGTGGGTAAAACTATGGGGACTGGGTTGACAGGAGCCCCAGCTGGGATTTGAACTGGTGACCCTCTGGTCTTACAGGCATTGGCTGTGTCTGTTGCACCATGCTGTGGCCACAGAGACAGTGCAGTCCCTGGAGTTAGCTAACCCGGCCTGACGGGTCAGAAACCCTGCTCTGCAACAGGTTTACCGTGGCCTCATTTACCTTGTCTGCAGACAAAGGTGCACCTAAACCTCAGAAAAGACCTCATAAAAGGGGCACACACCCATAACCAAGCTGGGCAACAATGATATCTTTGGGCAACATTACACAACACTCCCAGGACAGCTCCATTACAATGAGATGATCTTTGAACGGGTCTGCGGGGCGTAGACACTTCCACACATCATTTCTTTTTTATTTGGTGCTTTACATGGACTGTTGTTCCTTTTTGCCCATTGCTATCACTGTTGCACAGCTGAATTATGCTTTTTAAAATGTTTCTTGTGGTCATTTTTAACGTTTTATGTGAAATTCTGTTCTGTGCACATGTATCACACTGCTCACGTTTTGTGGGTTTCCCCGGTTTTCCTGTACATTGCTGATGGAAATGGTTTCTCTTCCCTTTAAATGCCTTTAACGACAGGTTTTCATTCACGTTGGAATTGAGCTCAGGAATTCAGCGTGTTGGTGTGAGGGGAGCCTCTCCTCGCCCACTCTCCGCCCATTGACCCCTTCTCTCCGCCCACTCTCCACCTTCTGCGCTGTTTTAACGCGCCGCGGGACTTTATGATCGTTATCTATGCTTAACGCACGTAGTAACACGTTAACGGTCGTTAGCACGTCGGTACGCGCGTTATACGGCACTTAGGTCGTTAACATCGTATAACGCGCGTTAGTCACGTTTAACGCACTTTAGTAAACATACCCCCTAATCAGGTGTTAGTTCCCTCCCTACCCACCCCAACTCTCACCTACCTCTAGTGAGCAGCCTTGCTTTATAGGGCACCTGCTCATTTAACAAAGCAAAGTTTAACTGCTTTTTCTCTGAAAGGACAGCTGGGAAACCGGCTGGTACTTTGGTAGATCTCTCTCTTTTGCTTTAACAGATACCTAAGCTCCACAAACAGAACAATGGCAGGGAAAAATCGTATCACTAAGCTGTTGCCCCCATTACAGCTTCTGCCTCTGTCCAGACAGAGGTACCAATACCAAGTGAAGGACTGGTTCCATGTGCAGGATGCCTGCATGCTGAAGCTCTGAGGAAACAAGTGGAGAAACTCAGAGAGGAGGTGGCGAGGCTGAGGAGCATTCAAGACAACATTCAAGCTCTCTAGCAGAGGAGAAGATGGGTGCCAACAGACTGATGAAGGTTGGACACAAGTCGCCAGGGCCTGCAGAATTACCCATCACACTTCCCCAGCCCTTGAATTGAAGAACCATTATGCAACCCTGGAATTGGAGGAGGTGAAAGTATCCCTGGAAAGAGAAGAACCAGAGCTCAAGTACCCCAAAGTTGCAGAATCAGTGACCACAAGGAAGTGAACGGTAGTGGTGGTTGGTGATGCTCTTCTGAGGGGTACTGAGGCATCCATCTGCAGATCAGACTTGATGTCCAGAGAGGTATGCTGTCTGCCTAGTGCCAAAATCCAAGATGTTACAGAGAGTTTGCCGAGACTCATCAAGCCCACTGACTATTGCCCAATGTTGCTAATCCATGTCGGAACAAATGATACTGCTAGGTATCCCTCTGAGTGTATCAAAAGTGGCTTCATGGTTCTGGGACAGAGGGTGAAGCAGTTAGGTGCACAGGTGCTGTTTTCTTCAATCCTCTCTGTTGAGGGTAAAGGCCAAGGCAGAGAGGCTTGCATCCTGGAGATGAATGCATGGCTGCGTGGATGGTGTCATCGAGAGCGTTTTGGTTTTCTAGACCATGGGATGCTGTCCCAAGGGTTGCAGAGCAGAGATGGCATCCATCTGTCCAAGAAAGGTCAACGCGTCTTCAGTAGTAGACTGGCTAATCTACTGAAGAGGGCTTTAAACTAGATTCGTTGGGGATGGGTGAAAAAAGCCCCCAGGTAAGTGATGCATTAAATACCTTTATGGAAATGGTTTAACAGGGGAAAACATATGGAAAGCAGTGTGTATAAATGCCCGTAGCATGGGGAATAAGATCCCTGATGTTGAAGCTTTGGTGGGAGTGGCCGACTTGGATTTAGTGGCAGTTACAGAAACATGGTTCACAGAAAACCATGACTGGGATGTAACTATATCTGGCTATACTTTATTCAGAAAGGACAGGGTAGGAAAAAGGGGAGGAGGAGTGGCACTATATGTAAAAAATACTATTAAAGCTTTGGAATTACAGAGCTTAAAAGGGAGAGAGAAGGCATTGTGGGTTAAACTAGAAAAAGGGAAAGAGAAATCTATTTGCATTGGCGTGATATACAGACCTCCCTCACAAGAGGAAGAGATGGATAGAGAGTTAATTGAAGACATACGTAGCATTGCTAGGAAAGAGAACGTGCTACTGATAGGGGATTTCAATGTGCCAGATGTTGATTGGCACATTCCTGCTTCAGTATCATCTAGAAGTAAAGAGATCCTGGATTCTCTACAGGGAGAAACATAGAAATATGATGACAGAAAAAGACCACATGGCCTATCTAGTCTGTCCTTCCATAACAATTACAACAGTCCCCTTTTTACCTTTAGAGATCCTATGTGTTTGTCCCATGCTTTTTTGAATTCAGTTACTGTCCTCATCTCTACCACCTCCACTGGGAGACTATTCCATGGATCCACTACTCTTTCCTTAAATAAATATTTCCGCATATCACTCCTATTCAACTATTCAAGCAATTGGTAACAGAGCCCACACGTGAAGGGGCCATACTGGATTTGGTGCTTACCAATGGTGAAAGAGTTTCTGATGTTATAGTGGGAGATCATTTTACATCCAGTGATCACCAGATGGTGTGGTTCAGTATTAGGACTAGGGCTGTTAGAATCCATTCAAAGGTGAGGGTCTTAGACTTTAGGAAGACTAACTTTGCCAAGATGGGCCAATACCTCAGGGAGTTGTTAGCGGGATGGGAACAGCTGAGGGATGTAGAAAAACAGTGGGAAAAACTGAAAGGGGATATTTTAAGGGCAACCAACCTTTTTGTTAAAATGGTAAATAAAGGTAAAAGGAAAAGGAGACTGCTATGGCTTTCAAAATAAGTAGATGAAAAGGTGAAGAAAAAGAGGAAGGTCTTCATGAAATACAAGAGATCACAGAGAGAGGAAGACAGGCATCTGTATTTGGAAAAACTTAGAGAAGCTAGCAAAGTAGTTAGGAAAACAAAGAATCAAAAAGAGGAGGAAATAGCCAATGCAATAAAATGGGGGGGGGGGGGGATAAGACATTTTTCAGATATGTTAGTGAGAAGAGGAAGGGCAAAAGTGGTATTGTCAGACTCAAGGTTGAAGGGGAGGAATATGTAGAAGCTGGAATTGCTTAACAAATATTACTGTTCTGTGTTCACAGATGAAGAACCAGGAGCAGGACCTCAGAAAACACCCACAAACAGGAACAGAAGCGAGGGACATCTTGAACAATTTTCAGAAGACTGTGTTCATGAGAAACTGGACAGTGAAAAAGATAGGAAGAAAATTGATGCCTTTGAATTATGGTGCTGGCGGTGAATACTGTGTATACCATGGACTGCCCGAAGAACAAACCAGTCAGTACTGGAGGAGATCAAACCTAAGCTTTCTTTAGAAGCTCAGATGACAAGACTTCGACTTTCATACTTTGGACACATCATGTGGAGAGAGAGATCATTAGAGAAAGACATCATGCTTGGCAAGATAGAAGGTCAACGCAAAAGAGTAAGGCCAGCAATGAGATGGATCGATACTATAACAGCAGCTACGGGTACCAGTCTGTCAACAATGAGCCGCCTGACTGAAGACCGAACAAAATTTAGGATAGCTATCCAGAGGGTCGCCATGAGTCGACTCCGACTCGACGGCACTTAACAACAACATAGCAGTTTGTGTGCTGAATATCCCCACTTATTGCCATTGTAGCATTAAGGACAGTTTCTCCAAATGGATTAGTTTTGCACATAATAAAACCAAAATCTCACTGCTCTAACGGCAAAACTAACGCACAAAAACAAAGGAACAAGATCCCTTAAATCCACCAAAAAAATACACAAACAAACATATAGTAAATTATTCTGTAAAGAGCTCATCACTCCCGTCCCTGAAAAACTATTCACGGAGAAAAAAGACCTCAGGATGGCTTTTAATCCCAGCATGCTGCGATGCCTGTTGGAGTATGGGAAAGAACGTTAAGATAAGTAAAGTTGATGCACTGTAAAACTATGGTGTGTGATAGCAGCGATTAAGCTGTCTGTTTTGTTACAGGGCTTGGTCAGTAAGGTCGGCAGACCTAAGTGGATATGGGTCGTTGTATCTGTGGAAGATAGCGCCATTGCATTGAATGATTTTGAGATACATATGACCCCTTATATTATTATATATGATGGTGAATTTAATTATTGTCTTTTAGAGAATATTGAAAAATAAAGAAAAGTACTTTTTTTTAAAACATTACTAATAAAGTATGAATAATACATTATATATGGGAGTTTTTTAAGACTGGTGATGTGAGTATCTCGCTTTCTCCGATTACTGCATGCTGGGATTAAAGGTCATCTTGAGGTCTTTTTTCTCCCTGTGAATAGTTTTTCAGGGACAGGGTGTGATGAGTGCTTTATAAATTAATTTACTGTATGTTTGTGTATTTTTTGGTGGATCTAAAGGATTTTGTTCCTTTGTTTTTGTGAGTTAGTTTTGCACATACCATAACAGTCATGAACCACACTTCTAAGTCAGGATATGTTGAGTATTATCTCAGTCTCTCAAATTTACTGCTAATGCTTGGTGTAGTACTTGCATTGTGCCATAGACAGCTTTCCACTGGAGTTCCTTAGATGTTATGTGTATGGGTAATTTATCAAGTTGTGCTTGGAAGTTCTTAATCAAGCCTGTGGCAACCAGCACAATGGGAAATAATTTGGTATCTTTCTGCCATATTTTCTTGGTCTCTGACTACATTTCTTGGTATTTGAAGATCTTCTCCCTCTGAACATAATTCACAGAGTAGTCGCTTGGAACTGACATGTCTATAATCAATGCTGTGCTGGTGTTCTCCATTACCACTATATCCAGCTTCCTCGCATCCAGTTTTTTATCGGTCAGAATGGAAGTATCCCAGATGATCATAACCTCTTCATTTTCTGTAATTCTCTTAGGGTCATGATCCCAGTACTTTTCAGGCACAGTGATGCTTTAGTGTTTATAGAGTTTCCAATGGATGGGGTGTGCCACTTTATTGTGCCTTTCTGTAAAAACATTTTCTGCTATCAAAAGTTCAGAGCAGCTATGAGGTGAATCACTGTTTCCAGCTCTTTCTTACAGAAAAGGCATATGTCAATTTTGCCAGTTTTTTCAATGCTCAATCTGCTGTCCTGGGCTGCAACTATCAATCTTTCATCCTTCGGTTTCAGTTTTTTCTCCTGTTTTGCAAATTCCTTCCCTGTGCATGCTTGTGGAGTCTCACTCGTTCCTTCTAGTCATCAGAATGCTTGTCCAAGTTCAATGATGGAGACAGATTTTAGATGTTTACTTTTATATTTCATCACTTTTTGTGCATTTGGATCTGATGATGCTGTATGTATAACCAATCTCTATGAGGCCTAGCCCTCCTTTAGCTCTAGGAATGTCCAGTCTCAGCATACATTGATTCTTATAAATTACCTAATGGTCATGGAGGAGTTTTATTGTTTGCACATCCTGTGTATGGGGGGGTGGGGTGGGCAATTTCTCTGAATGGGAGTTTTGTGCATACCATGACAATCATGAACCTGACTTCTAAGCCAGGGTGTGTGGAGTATGATCTCAGTTTCTCAAATTTACTGCTAATGCTTGGCGTAGTACTTGCATCGTGCCAAAGAGGTCCTCCTTCTGGAGTTCATAGGATGTTACGTGTATGGGTAATTGATCATGACGTGCTTAGAAATTCCTCTAAATTAAGCCTGTGGCACCTAACATGATGTGAAATACTTTGGTATCTTTCTGCCACATTTTCTTGTTCTCCGACTGCATTTTGTGGTACTTGAAGATTTTCTCCTTCTCAACGTGATTCAGAGTAGTTGCTTGGAATTGACACCTCTATTATAAATGACATTCTGGTGTTTTTCTCCTTAACCACTATATCCAGCTTCCTTGCATCCAGCTTTATATAGGTCAGAATGGGAGTATCCCAGCTGATCCTAACCTCTTCATTCTCTGTAAGTCTTTTAGGGTCATGATCCCAGTGTTTTTCAGGCACAGTGATGTTGTAGTGCTTGCAGAGTTTCCAGTGGATGAGGTGGCTACTTTATTATGGCTTTCTGTATAGAGGTTTTCTGCCATCAGAACTTCACAGCCAACTATAAGGTGAGTCAGCGCTTTCCTACAGAATTGAAAGTTTTTTCAATGCTTGCTGTAAACCATCTTGTTCGTAAGCCCCTGTCCTGGGCAGCAGCTACCAACCTCTCATCTTTTGGATTCAGTTCACCTCTCCTTAACCATTCATGTGTCTGTTCTTGATTGACAAAGGGCTCCTGGAGTAACCCTCTGTATTTCCCACTATATTTGTGCACATGCCACTTGATTTTCCTTGTCTATTGACCTAATTCCTTGAGGAACATTCTGGAAGCAGCGATAACCAATCAGTGGTGATATTCAGCAGCTGCCTGGTTAGCTAAAATGCTATCTGGGCACACCGAATATTCAATGCCAGCGGCGAGATATGACCTCAGTATTGAATATCTGGGTAAGAATTAAAGTGGCGATGGGGCAGCTGCCGTCACTGAAAATGCCCCCAAAATTAAAATGTGCCACAGTCTATAAAGATTCTAATGAAATACAGAAATAGTGCATTTTATTTTCATATTGATAGAATGAAAGAGAATTTTCCTTCTAAACTGGATGCCATGTAGGGCTCTGAGTTATTCTGGCTTGTGCAGGACTATCGTTGCCTAAGTGGGTCACTGCTATGGAATGTGACTGTGAATCACTATAATGCCGAATGAGCCATTAAAGGGACAGAGAAGTACTGAGAGTAAAATGCAGCAGTGTACCACACGTCAAGCCCCAAAACTTAGTGTAGGTCCCGCACTAACACATGGAGGCATGCCTGACATGTGCCAGTATAGGTAGCGCAGGCTGCATGCCGTGATTAATGTAGGTGCTCTTAATGCAACCCAGTGAGGTGGGGTAAGTACAGCATTGCAGCTTAGCATGCATTAAAGACACTTGCGCTAACGGCAGTGTGCACGCTCCAGTCCTGAACTGCCCAGTCTCCGCCACAACCCACACTAAGCAGTTAGTGCGTGATATTTAGTGCAGCTGCATTTTTGGCACCTGGTTATCATTACCACAATGCCCTTAGCGTGCAGTAAACCCCACGCTTTAGTATACCTGCCCAATGTGAATTAACGACGTCAATGCATGCTAGCACGGCGGCACACTTTACTAAATCTAGCTCTTTTAGCTAGCTAGCATGATATTCACTGCTAATCAGTTAATTTTATCTCCCTAAATGAGGCTGCACAGCTGCCTTAAGTCTTTCAAGCTTCATCTTTATTAAGTATTATGAAATCTGTACAACCTCAACAAAAGAGTAACACATTAACACACTGGGGTTGAATTTCAAAAGCAGTTACGCAGTTGTCAGCGGGGACACAGGTATCATAGGTGCTTTTTAAAACAATTCCTGGTGGTTGAATGTTTGAGTTTGGCTGTATAAATTGTTATGGCATCCAAACCTTCTGTTTTTGTTCATTTTGTAGAATCCCAAATTTTACCCTGTCTTTCTGAATATACTCAAGGCGGCTTACAATGTCACACAGCAAAATGCATCCAAATCTTTCAAACTGCTCCAACACACATCTTAGAAGTGAGGTTCATCCCTGGTCTAGGAGGGAGAGCCAGTTCCTGTTATGCTACATTGGGAAACATGGCCCCAGTGTATATAGTTTATGCATCAATCCCAGAAAAATAATCCCTTTCATCAGAAAGCAATCATAAGACTGTTTCACCCTTGCTGGACGTTCTTGTGCATTCAGTACTGGATTTTTACCTGAAGTCCTTCTTGTCGGCATCTTTTAGCAAGGAGTTAGAGTCAGGGGAACATCAAAGCCCACTTTCTCACTGCTACAGAATTCATAACTGAGAAGAAAAGAGATAATTTGGTATAAATAAGCCTCCACTTGCTGTGAATGTTGATCTGTGCATGGCATATACAACTTCCATTTGTTTAAAGTCTGCATTTGCTCTTCTTTGTTAACTTTCTCTCCTGAGGCTATCATCTGGTAAAGTGCCTGGCAGTGCTCCCCAAGTTCTCATTTAAAGAGACTAATGGCCCTTTAAGAGAGCCTGCCATGTCAAAATGCACCCCTCGATCACTCCCTCAGTCCAACACCACCACCACCAGCCCATAAATATTTTTTAAAACGTTTTGGTGCTTAAGCACTGTCTTGTGTTTCAAGCCATGCTTCCATTTGAGAAACCCCACCTCCCAGAAATGCTTTGGAAGACCGTCCTCTAAGGATGGTTTTGTAAATGAATTGAGTATATGGAACTGTTTAATGAGCTCCAGTAGGTGCATAAAAAATTGCCTGAGAGTAAAAATGTCGAGATTCAGAAACATAGCACCTGCCTCTATGTCTGGAATAACAATAAAAAATATTGTTATAACTGGCCTTATAGCAGGAAAAAAACATAAGCACATATGTGTCTTTAAAAAGTAGCCCACCTGAAAACTCCCAAAGATAATTGCATCTGCTTGGGGACAGAATTAACTTTATGCGTGTCTGTGCCACTAAGAATCAAAGCAAATGTGTGTATCTCATTAATTATGTGCATATGTGCCGATCCTCCCCACTGTCCATTGTCCACCCTCGGAATGCCTACCCATATATTGCATTGTGACACTTCCATTTTGTAACAATCCCATAAATATGTATTGATAACGATTCTATAACAATACAATCTACACAAGAAAATTACAAATACACCTTCCCGTCTCCCCCAGAAGGCTTAAGTGTCACCTCTCACTCTTATCTCATTACTGTCTTTCACATTCTAATGCACTGCAATAAAGTGTAGTTACTCACCTGTAACAGGTGATCTCTGGGAACAGCAGGAATGAGTCTTCATATATGGGTGACGTTGTCATCGATGGAGCCCCCACATGGGAACACTCCTCAGCATGCAATAGGAATGCTTTAGGGAGCATCCCTCCATGCATGCGTGCCTGACTTCCCGCCTTCTCCTCAGTAAGGTATAGAGCTCAGAGAAAAAAACAGAAAAAAAATCCCCAAACCATTCTACAACTCCCAGGGGAGGAGGGCGGGTTGTGAAGATTGATTTTTGCTGTTCCTGGAGATCATCTATTACAGGTGAGTAACTATGCTATCTCCAGGAAGAAACAGTAAACAGTCTTCACATATGGGACTCACAAACCACAATGAGGGTAGAATATGGATCCATCAGACTCAGCCCCTTGAGCACACTCTCCACTCAGGTAGCCAGAAGAACAGAGGGTCAGGGGGAAGGAGGTGTAGTTAAGTGCCAAAAAGGTGAGGAAGAACGACTTGGCCAAAGGTTGTATCCCTACTGGAGTGCTTGTCTACAGTAATGGGCAGCAAATGTATGAATGGAAGACCACATGGCAGCTCAGCAGATTTCCGAGATGGAGATGGAACATAGATGGGTGACTGTGGTGGCCATGCCTCAGACGTTATGAGCTGTGACGTGACCCTCTAGGGAAAGTCCAGCCTGCGCAAAAGCAAAGGAAATGTAGTTCACAATCCAGTTGGAAAGGGTATGCTTGGTTACTGGTAGGCCCAAGTGATGAGGATCAAATGATATGAGAAGCTGTGAAGACTGTCAGTGGATATTAGTTCTGTCCAAATAATAGGCTAAAGCTCTCTTGCAATCCAGGGTATGTAGTATTGTTTCAGCTCGAGAACAATGAGGTCTTGGAAAAAAGGTCAGAAAAGAAACTGACTGAGTAAGGTGGAAAGGAGAGACCACCTTCAGAAAGAACTGGGGATGGATCTGGAGGATCGCCTTATAATGGTAGAAACCTGTGTAAGGAGCATAATCCACTAGAGCTTGTAATTCACTGACACATCGAGCTGATGTGAGAGCAATCAAGAAGACAACCTTTCAAGTGAGGAACTTCAGCACAGCTGAGGTGAGGGGTTCAAAGGAGGTTTGAGCAGCTGAGCCAGGACAACATTTTATTTATTTATCATATACCGCCTTTCATGATATCAAGGTGGTTTACATTGAACAAACTGAAATCACATTGAACATGGCATTATAACTTGGAGATAACTATTTTACAGGAAACATGGGCTAAGGAGGGTTAAGTGGCTTGCCCAAGACCACAAGGAACACCTGTGGGACTAGAAACCCCAGTCCTTCTGGCCCAAGGTTGCTGTCCTCTAGTGGGATTTGAACCCCCAACCCTCCGGCCTGAAGTACCTTGTCCCAACCACTAGGCCACTCCTCTACTCCACATTGAGATCTCAGGCTACTGGAGGTTGTCTGATTGGTGGCCTAGTTAGGAGAAGGCCACACATGAAGCATGCAACCAGAGGATGAACAGTTATAGACTATCTGTCAACTGGATGGTGAGAGGCTGCAATGGCACTAAGGTGGACTCAAACTGTATTTGTCTTTAATTCTGCCCTAGAGAGATGGAGAAGAGTTTGGAGTAGAGGCTACACTGGGCAAGTAAATGGGCTGAGAACCCTCTCGGAGCACCAGAGGGGAAAACCAGTGCCATTTGCACGTACAAGCGCATCAAATGGAGTCTTTTCTAGATGCCAGAAGGATATTTTTAACTTCATCATGAAGATCTAGGTGAGATAAGATTAGGCTTTCATCAGTCATGCTGTCAGATGGAGCGCTCTCAGATTGGGGTGAAAGAGCGAGCACTGGATCTGTGAGAGGAGATTGGGGTAGCATTCCAGACTGAGAGGTTTGTGTTGCGCTAGTCAAAGGAGCTGGGGAAACCACAGTTGGCATGGCCAGAATGGGGTGATGAGTATCATTGTTCTCCTGTCTATTTGCAACTTGAAGAAGTTCTTCAGTATCAATGGAATGGGTGGGAATGCATAAAGCAGTTCCTCTCCCCAATGAATGCAAAAGGTATTCGAGGCATGGCTCTGTGGAGATGGAATCCTGGAGCAGAATCAAGGAAGCTGAGAGTTCATTTGCAAAGAGGTCAATTATGGGAGTTCCCCATAATCAAAAGATGTGTTGCGCTGTGTCTCAATGGACAGTCCATTCTTGTGGTCGAAAGACTTGACTCAGGTTGTCTGCTAGCACATTTAGCTTCCCTGAAAGTTAAACCGCTCAAAGAAGCATCCAATAAGAGACTGTGAAGGCCCAGAGGTGGACCGGTTCCCTGCAAAGGAGACGAGATCCAGTTCCCCCTTGTTTGTTTATGTAATATATGTCTACTTGGTTGGTGATCTGAATGAGTATCGATTGTCCGGAAAACTAGTGGCAACAAGATGGAGAATGCAGCCATATCTTTAGCTACATCCCTCGAAAACATACCCATGTAAAGCATATAAGAGTTGATCCTGGACACTAGTTTAATTGTTTAGAAGCATCAACATTCAAATGTATCGAGAGTTCTCGATTCCCTTTCTGGGGAACTGAAGAGTGATTTATAGAACTCTTAATTTGATGCATTACTGATTCCACAACCATAGAATGATGTAGTTGAGGTTTTGGAAAATCTGGGCAAAGAACTAACTCTATAGAGTGTGTCTAGCCTCTTGCTGACTGATGTAACCATCAAGGGAGCTTTCCGCATGTGGAGCATGAGGCCCTGGAGGATATGATGTATCGGTTACATAGCAGTTTCCTTTGGCGTCGAGGGGTACTGAAGAATTTCAAGTTCTTCAGCACTCAGTGGTTACCATTGCCAAGAGTGCTGCTGCCATGTGTTGGATGAAATCCTAAAAAGACATATCCTCAGGCAGTGAGCAACACCACTCATGTGGTGGAGAAGGGTTCGAAGGAATGTCCGGGAGTACTATGGAACTGACAGACTTGATGTCTGATTCTGAGGAGGCAGAATTAGTACTCAGTAAGAAGTAAAAATAGTGTCAGTCGGTACCATGACATTGATACCACTCTGATGCTGACATCGAGACTTGGAGCCGATGCACCAACATGTCAGAAGCAAGGTGTCCTGTCAAGGGTTCATCCATGGGCTCTAACAAGGGTATTGGCCCTGGGGCTTGTGTCGGTGCCGGTTCTATCAGCGATGTCACTGAGTGCCTCGATGCACTAACATTGAGGCCGGGCATTGAGTCTCCGGATCCTGAGGGCTTTAAGGGCCCTGGCACTACTGCCACCAGGCTAGCAGCAGACTCCGCTCAATAGCCAATACCCACTGGTCGAGGGAGATTGGAGGTTCCTGGGTGGATTTCTTTATGGGACCTTGTGGCACCATCCCAGAACACGGAACAGGGAAATCATCTGAGGACGACACCACAGGAGCATCCCAGAACTCCTCTAGTGCTTTGTAAAAGTATCCTCCCGTCAGAGCTGTTTTGCTGGCCGGTCCCCCTGTTGGGTTGTCTCTGTGTCAATGCTGGGAATCGGAGTCAGATGTCAACACTGAGGTCTTTGATACCTTTTTTGCGTCTGTGGAGGACTTGTGTTTGCTGCTATGTTTAGGCTTCAAGAAGGTATGGGAGCCATGCGATGAGGTGGATGCCCGTGATGGTGTGGAGGCCACCAAAGAGTGTGCTGAAGTGACTGAGACTGACAGAAATAGCTTTCCCCATTGTTGTTCGTGGTTTTTAAGTCCTCTCCTGGTCATTTGCTGACACAGGAGGTAAGCAGAAGCGTCATGGTCCGGGCCCAAACACTTTAAGCTCCAGTCGTGCTTATCTGTAGCAGAAATAGTGTTTCAGCACTTAGTACATTTTTTATTTTATTTATTTATTTATTACAATTTCTTATATACCACACTATTCGCCATCAGCGCGGTTTACATTAAAACAAAAGACCAGAACAACAGGCTGTTCGGTTTTACAGAGAACAAGGTGTACAAACTTGGATAACATGGGTGAACTATTTACATGAAATATCTACAAGTAGGCGTTATGACAAAGCTCTAGAAGTATCATGTAGTTAGTTTTAAAACTGCTATATGGTTTCTCCATGGCTGAGAAGACCAAAGAGGCAAAATCAAAGAAGCAATGGTGGCTTAGGCCAGACAAACAAGCGACAACGCCGTGAAGTAAGGAAAAAATTAAGTAAAAATAAATCAAAATTGAAAAGTAAGAAAGAGGCTGGGACACCTGATACAGGACCCGATTATTAGGAAGGTGAGGCACAATGTACCTGATGGCACTTAGATGAATTTTTAACTGCAGGAGAAGGACACTGTCCTAATGGCTCCATGGAAAAAAGACGACTGAAAGGCAGAAAGGCAGCACAAATGCATGGAGGGATGCTCCCAAAAGCATTCCTATTAGATGCTGGGGAGTGTTCCCGCATGGGGCTCCATCGGTAGCAACGTCACCCATATGTGAAGACTACATTCCTGCTTGTTTCTGGAGATTATAGTTTCAGAAAAAAAACCCAGTTCATCTTATTTTAGCTGTAAATACCGAGATAACAAATGCTGCATTTTGATACCTCTAAGGAGATCATTGGCAGATGGGGTACATCCATTTCCCCAAGGTACACGGTCAATGGCAGAGGCTGTGGAGGGAAGGTAGGGCTCCCCTTTTGCACAAATCCCTTTTAAGATAAAGAAGCAACGCAGTACCACGCTATAAACATCATAGAAACTGCGAGCCAGTATGAATTGGAGTTCTCATAAGGAGTAGTTTATAATACACTGATCGAAGAGGCTTGTGCACTCGCAAGAACAATTCAGGTGTGTTTTCAGTCAGTTTCACACATTCATTTTAACAGGGAATTTTTTAATACATGCTACGCTGATTTAACATACATTAATGAATAAGGCATTTTAATTTAATGCATGTCAACCAACTTAATTTAGTGGCACTACATTTTTTAAGGTGTCTTAATGAGCTGAATGAAGCCTGCAAATACCCAGACCCAGGTCTATGGTTCATGGCTCTGACTCCGAGGTGCACAGCCTCTATTTATATAAATCTAATATTAAGAGAGTATTCTAGCTAATGAAAGATGAAAAAAAAAAGAGCTAGAAATATACATACGGATGGCTATCATTCCCATATCGAACGGTCACAGAATCTGGTCCGAATTGCCTAGGTCTTCTGTAGTCAAAATACTTCCAAAGAAGTGTCACTTCATGGATTATTCCAAGGTATGCGTTTGTAAAAACGAAGTCTGAATATTTATCACTTTCAGTGAAGTACCTTTAAAATGGAGAAACAAGAAGAAAAGTGACCATGTCAGGAATGAAAATCAGTGGAACCACAATGTTATCAGTATTGTAGCCTAGCAAAAAGATTATTCAATTTTTCCAATTAAATATCTGTAGAGATAACTTGGATTGCTGAACTAAGGGCAGTTTCACTATCCACTGTCTGTGCTAATTATTGCAAGATCCATACTTCCAGACTGGGGGAGGTTCTTGCTCCCAGTCAGTTTAAGCTAGCAGGAGACTGCCTCGATAGGGAAAAGCCCACTGACTACAGACAATTTCTTGTCGTTTGGCACATAGCCACTGCAGCATGTAGGAGTGTGGCACCCAGCCATAGCACCCTTAGGGAAGAGGTAAGTCCATAGCACCCTGACACATCATTTTCTTTAGAGTGTAAGAGGCTTAGACCATAGGCAGAGGAGAAGGGAACAGAGGGCCGATGACTATGCAAACCGCCAGATTCTGTTGTCTCACAAGAGGAGGAGCTCAGCGGGTGAAGAGATTCCAGAATTCATACCAGCAACCAGGGGCGGCCCAAGGGGAGTGTGGGGCCATGTGCGGAGATTAATTGTGGGGCCTTGTTTGCATAAGGAACCTCATTTCCATAAATATTTGCAGAATGTTAATATGCGCTTTTAGTAAACATGCCTCTTAATGAGTGTCTGACTAAAGAAAGACTAACAGATTTCTGCATTACTATATTGCAGTAACAACCACCAGGCCCTTTAGGAAGTACTACAAACACTGATCATTTAGAACCCATAGCAAACCCACCGTATCATAACAGCACTATCAGGACTCACAAAGCACCAAACCCTACCCATCAAAAGGCAACACTGCAGATATTAAACCAGTACTTCTCAGAGAATGCTAATATTTAGAATACCGGTATGTAATCGTGTATATATGTAATCTTGTATATATGTATATTTTAGGCCCCCACCTACGCACTTACAATCAAATGTATATTTAGATTTATTAGCCCCAATCCAATGTATAATGTATCTAATTGCTATTTCCTGTTTTATGTAAATGATTGCCCAATCAAAATGTGTATCTTAAAAAATCACTATATTGTACGATACATTATGATTCTGTAAAGTAAACCGCTGCTGATCGTAGGAAGAAGCGGTATACAAATGTTTACTAAATTAATAAATAAATAAAATAAATAAATAATATATCTCCTACTGGGGAAAGAGAACAAGTGATACTGTCAAATAGAAACAATATGAACAGAATACCTCAGCTTGGTTACACATGCAGAACATAGACCATCACCACACAAAGAACAAGGGATCACAATTTAGAAACAGGAAGATGATAATTAAACTGGGGACCTCAAAAGCCAAACATGAAATGTACAATACTGGAGAAATAAAACTATAAATTAATTTCCGCTTGCACTAAACAAAAACATGAAGATGTTAGCAATACACACTTCCCAGACCAGACAGATTCCAGTTAATAAATTCAAAATAAAAAGTATTTTTCTATCTTTTGTTTGGGATTTTATTTTTCAGCTGCAATTGCTCCAGTCACTTTCTTCTGGTTTCTTTGTGTCTTCTGCGAGCTATTTGTCCTTTCTTCTCGTTTAGATTTTTTCCATTCTCTCTCTATATCTGCTTTAACAAACTGATCTTTCCCCTTTTGCTCTTTCCCCCTTCTCTTTCCTTATTCCTTTATCATCCACTCAAACTTCACCCTTCCATTCTCAATCCCCATTTACTCTCCCAATAACCAGCCCATTGTAGACTTTTCTTCCATCCCACACAAAATATATTTTCCCCTCTCCATTCTCATTCCCCATCCCCAATCCTTTCTAGTCTTCCCCCAAAATCAGCTCCCTTATAGTTCCAGACCCACCCAACATCCGCTTCCTTCTAGTCCCAATCTCCCAAGCCCCCACATCAGCTCATTTCCATCACTATTCCAACTCCCCTCAGCCCACTTCCAGTCCTATTCCAGCCCCCATCAGCCTATTTCCAGTCCTATTCCAGCCCATCACCCATTTGCAGTCCAAGCTCCCCCCATCAGCCCATTTCCAGTCCTAGCCCCCCATATGCTCTTTTCCAGTTCCATTCCAGCCCATTTCCACTCCAAGCTCCCCAATCAGCCCATTTCTAGTCCTAGCCCCCTCGTCAGCCCATTTCTAGCCCTATTCCAGCCCCCATCAGCCCAGTTCCAGTTCTATTCCAGCCTCCATCAGCCCATTTCCAGTCTTAGCCCCCCATATGCTCTTTTCCAGTTCCATTCCAGCCCCCCCCATCAGCCCATTTCCACTCCAAGCTCCCCAATCAGCCCATTTCGAGTCCTAGCCCCCTCGTAAGCCCATTTCTAGCCCTATTCCAGCCCCCATCAGCCCATTTCCAGTCTTAGCCCCCCATATGCTCTTTTCCAGTTCCATTCCAGACCCCCCATCAGCCCATTTCCACTCCAAGCTCCCCAAGCAGCCCATTTCCAGTCCTAGCCCCCTCATCAGCCCTTCTAGCCTTATTCCAGCCCTCATCAGCCCATTTCCAGTTCTATTCCAGCCCCCATCAGTCCATTTCCAGTCCTAGCCCCATATGCTCTTTTCTAGTTCTATTCCAGCCTCCATCAGCCCATTTCCAGTCCTATTCCAGCCCCCAACAGCCCATTTCCACTCCAAGCTCCCCATCAGCCAATTTCCAGTCCTATTCCAGCCCCCAACAGCCCATTTCCACTCCAAGCTCCCCATCAGCCAATTTCCAGCCTCCTTGTCAGCCCATTTGCAGTCCTAGCCCCCATCACAGTCCATTTCCAATCCAAGTCCACCCCCCATCACAGCCCATCCAGTCCTAGCCCACCCATCACAGCCCATTTGCAGTCCTAGCCACCATCACAGCCCATCTAGTTCTAGCCCCCCATCACAGCCCATCCAGTCCTAGCCCCCCATCACAGCCCATGTGCAGTCCTAGCCCCGCCCCATCCCACCCATGTGCAGTGCTAGCCCCCCATCACAGACAATTTCCAGCCCCACTTCCCCCTCGATTACAGAAAATCCAGTCCTAGCGCCCCCCCTCCCCAAAGAGCCCCACGACTGTCTAAAAGGATGCAGAGGGAGCCGGGGAAGCCCGTGTGAGGCCCCTGCTCCCTCTGCAGAGCCACCAGTTTGAGGAGCCTTTTCTCTCACGCCGGCAGCTGTATCTGTGAAGCTGCGAATGCTGGGAAAGGTTAAAGGGCGCCCTTTAACCTTTCCCAGCATTTGTGGCTTCATAGATACAGCCGCCAGAATGAGGGAAAAGGCTCCTTACACTGATGGCTGTGCAGAGGGAGCCGGGGCCTCACGCGGGATTCCCTGGCTCCCTCTTCAGCCGTCCATTGTGCCAGAATGGAGTTTGCGTGGGGCCCCCTGAAGTGCGGGGCCCTGTGTGAACAACATTCTCGCACAATGGATGGGCCGGCCCTGCCAATAAGCAAGCCTTCTAGACTATCAGAACAAAGAGCCATGCAGAGCCGTTCCAGGGCCCTGATCTACAGAATGCACCAGCTTTTAGGAAGAGAAGGTACCAAATAAAACTTCTTGTCCTGGTGGCACCAAATCTACATGTGACCTCTAACACAATATTGGGGAACTGTGACTGGCTCACACAGATTAAAGTACACTGGGACAAAGCATTAGAAAAAGGAGAGAAGAGTTAACAGGAAAGCCAGACTAAATAGTGCGTATGTGGCAAATACAGTTGTGGTCCACCTTATTGGCACCCTTGCATTTTAGGTATGTTGTGTACAATATCTTGAGAAATAATTGGAAATATTCCAACTCTATGTTATCACAATATTTTAATAGTATGATCAGAGGTATAAAAAAAGAAAAAAAAAAGATGTCTGTGCAACTTTAACGTAGTAATTTCTGAGAAAAAAACAAAATATGACCTTGGCAGGATTAGTGGCAGCCTTCACTAATGTTTGGTCGCACAACCCTTGGCAATGATGGCAGCCTCCAAATGTTTCTTGTAGCCATCTTTACGTTTCATACATCTGTCTGCTGGTAGTTTCTCTGACTCTTCAACTGTGATTTGTTGCAGCTCATGAATGTTTTCAGGATTCCTTTTATCAATGACTGATTTCAGCTTTTTCCAAAGGTTCTCGATCGGATTGAGATCAGGACTCATTGCTGGCCAGTTTAAAACAGTCAGCCTTTTTCATTTTAACCATTCTTTTGTACTTTTAGATGTATGTTTTGGGTCATTGTTCTGTTGGAGGACCCATGACCTTTGACCCAGACCTAGCTTTCTAACATTAGGTAGCACAGATTGCTCTAAAATACCTTAGTAGTCCTCTGGCTTCATGATTCCTTTAATATGTTCCTGACCTCCAGTTCCTAAGGTAGCAAAACAGCCCCACAACATTATGGAACCTCCACCATATTTAACTGTAGGAATGGTGATTTTTTACTTCATACGCTTTATTTCTTCGCCTGTAAATGTATCGCTGGTCTGCATTGTCAAAGAGCTCAAGTTTGGTTTCATCTGTCCACAGAATATTTTCCCAAAAGGACTGTGGTTTCTCAAGGTGGGTCTAGGTAAAGATCAGACATGCCTTTTTATATCTGTCTTTGAGCAATGAGGTCCTCCTTGGCCTTCACCCATGAAGTCTTCTTTGTTTAGTGTGCGGTGTATGTTGCAGGTTGAAACCACCGCTCTAGATTGCTCTAGGTCAGCCTTAAGCTCTTTAGGTGTTGTATGTGGTATTTTTCCAACTGTTCGCACTAATCTTTGAAGACTTCTTGGATTAATTTTCCTCTTCCACCACATCCTGGGAGGTTCTTGACAGTTCCATGAGCAGATAACTTCTTAATATCATTGTGAACTGTAGACAAAGGAATCCCACGGTCTTTGGAGATGGCCTTGAATCACTTTGAAGTTTGGTGATAATGGCTTTTCTAACCTTGTCAGTCAGTTCTCTTAATTTTACCATTGTGAAAATGGAATAGTGAGTTAATGTGGCCATTTTAAACATTAAAGCCATTATTAATTGGTTGATTTAAGTCATGTGAATACTAACAATTGATCACAGGTATATCTAATTTTACTGCAGTGGGAATGTGGTTCTTTCTGTTCAAACTGATTTGAATTGTTTATAAGGGTATCAATAAACATGTCCTGTTGTTGTTAAGTGCCGTCAAGTCGGTGTCGACTCATGGCGACCTTCTGGATAGTTGCCCTAAAATGTGTTTGGTCTTCAATCAAGTGGCTCATTGTTGACAGACTGGTACATGACATAAACTGGAACCTGTGCAGGGTGACACCACATCATATATAATGAAAATCTATACCCCATTAACATTTATTCACTGCAAATTCCAAAACATTTTGTCGGACTATGTTCATCAAAGCCGCTATCACAAACTGCTTCTAGCTTAATAGTCCCGTTTTCTCTTTTTTTTTTAGTCAACTTTAAATTTCTCAACTTTTTGATTTTCTTTTTCTTTGATCAACTTCGTTATGAATCTACTTTATAATATTTCATTCTAACTGTGGTCCATAAAATTCAGTATAGTTTTCTTAAAGAACAATGTCTTTCAGGTTTCCACACTTCTACAAATTCTCTTTTCACCTTTAGCAGCAACTATATATTCACCTCACGACCATCGCGTTTCAAACAGTTTTAACTTATTCTGCTTCAGGATCTAACAGTTTTCTCTACACAGCTTTTAACTGCACTTATCTGTTTTCAAAGGATGCCTCCATTCACTGTCCAATACCAGCAGGATCACATGTTGTTTCCTCGTGAGCGTTCCAGCAACTCTTTCTTTCAGGCAAAAGTTGTGAAAGCATACCACCATATCCCTCAGTAAGTTAGTGCAAGAGCGGCCTAGAGTCTAGTAGGCCCTATCCAGCTCCACAAGCGTTCCAGACTCCCCTTCCTTCTTCTCTTCAAGCAGGGCCCTAACAATACTCGTCACCAGTGCAGAGCAGTCCTCAAACCTCAACTCTTCAGGCACACCACGAAAGCGGAGGTTACTCCTCCTCAAGCAATTCTCAAAGCCCTCCATTTTATCCTGTAAGTCATTATTCATCTGCACTATTTGGGCCAGTTGCCTCTCCACATCTGACAACCTTTCACCATTCTCATCGACCCTCGCCTCCAGCTCCTCAACTCTCTGCCAAAAGTCAGGAAGTTCCACTCGCAGTTTAGCACCCAGCAAGGCAATATCCTTTAAGTCCTGGAACCATTTTCTAAATTTGGCTGGAGAAATTTGCTCCTCACCACCAGAATCTGTGTCACTCTTCTTCTCTCACCAGTCCCCCCTCCCTGTCTCTTCTGGGAGGCTGCTCGGCACCATCTTGTCTCCACGCTGCTTACTCAAGCTGGAACATGAATATTCCTTCAGGACTACAACCCGTTTCTTCTGGGCCATCATACCATTAACGTTTCCAGGGATGTTTGTCACCCTTCACAACTTCTTTTCTAAGGGGGAGGCTAGGGGATTCACAATTTCTCACCACTGAACCATGGAGTCAAAGGCTTGAGCCACCATCTTCCATGATGATGTCTCTTCTTCCAGTGAGATCAGTTTTCAGTGGGAATGCTTCCTTTTCAGTCTTAAGCCCCATGTTGTGGTATTCTTTACCAGAAGGATTATGACTTGAAGTAAAATCTGTCTTATATTCACAATCCTACTGCTACTACGAATCATTTACATAGCATTACAAGACAAACATAGCACTGTACATATAGATATAAGGCACAGTCCCTGCTCATCAGAGCCTATAATCTAATTAAAATGAAAAAAAAATTGCAAAACTGAGAACTAGAGTATGTTGATGCACATAAGTAGTGGACAAGAGAACGAGGTCAATCAGGATCTGAAAGCAGCCTCAAAGAGCTAGGTTTTTAGCCCTTAGTTGGGCTGTGACTGGAAGGCTGTCGGGATAAGGGTGCTGACCAAGATACAGTATATAAGAATTGAAACAAAAATATAAATAGTTTCTAAAGTAGTAGACTAGAGAAGTAGCCTAGTGGTTAAAACATTGTCCTGGTAACCAAGAGTCCAGTGTTTAATTCCCACTGGCAGTCCTCGTGGCCTCAGGCAAGTCACTTAACTCTTCATTGCCTGTGAAGAAAGACTTAATCTACTTCTAGTCAGACTGTTAAGAAAACCCAGGAGTCAGCAATGACTCAAAAGCATGCATTGTATTTGCATAGTAGCCACATATTCTCCTTCAGAGTACCACAGGAAAGAAGTGTATTTGTACCCAACAGAAAACTACATACTAAGAGCCCAATTCCATTAGGGGCACATCCAGGCCATTAGAATGGACCCATTAGGACCTGATTCTGCACCACGGGAGCCAGATGTTCTTGTGGGTACAGGATCAGGCCCTGCAATGGCCCGGTGTGCCCCTGCATACAAATGGGGATGTCCTCTCTGCATGCACCACTGTCCCGACCCCCTCTAACCCCACTGCCCAGCCCCAGGCTGGGCAGCTGGGGCTCAGATCAGGCAGCAGGACCTACCATGCTCCATTCCCAGCTGTTGGGGGTGTGCCAGCCCTGATCGCCCTGATTCCAGCTGTTTATTCCACCTCCGAGGTGGACTAAGCAGCACGTTCCCACTGACCCACAGGATGTACAGGGCCATGACTTGAATTGGCCTGTATGTCCTGCCCATACTCCATCCCCTCCCACCCCCTGCCAGCTCTTCCCGTACTGCTCCTCTGGCCATGTGGGGAAAGCCTGTTGGGGAAAACGAGCAGAACAGCTTGCGGGGCCGCACGTCCTGCCAGGACATGCAGCCCCACAAGTCACCTTGCAGAATCAGGGCCTATAGGGGTCATCTTAATAAGGAGATCATATTTTTAGGTGCCAAGTATGTGTCTAACTGGAGATGACTGTATTTTGGTCATTCCTGTGAATATGTGGCCATATGTGTACATTAATAACCTCTTATAAAATACAGCTCTCACTTGGTTTGCAGCTTGTCGTGCTGTGAGGGCTTGCGTGCATCAGTGATGCTGAGAGCTAAACTATCGGTAGTTTAACTACTGGCAGGGTCTCCCAAGATGGACAGGTCTCAGCTGAGGTGCCAGACGAAGACAAACCACCCATCTGGGCAGCAGCAGAATGGGATAGTGTTGACGGCGGAGGATCACATTTCTGTGACAACGGCAACAACACCAAACTTAAACTGCGCGGAAGGAAGGCCCGGCAATCTACTTCTGTATCTTGCCATGAAAACCCAATGGATAGTTACAACAAAACAAATTGTGCTATGGTGGCTGGAAGATGAGACTCCCAGGTCGGAAGGCACTCAACTAGCTACTGGGGAAGAGCTGAAGACTTTTCAGAGTAAAGCCAGCATTTATGATGTGGTTGGATCAAAGCCCTCGGGAAGTCTGACTGCTGATGTAGCTGCGCATGAAATGAGAGTCAGAAGCTGTAAAGATGTCTTACACATTGGAACATGGAACGTACGAAGCATGAACCAAGGGAAGTTGGAGGTGGTCAAGAATGAAATGGAACGTGTACAACTTGATCTGTTGGGTGTCAGCGAACTGAAATGGACTGCAATCGGGCACTTTGCATCAGATGATCACATGGTCTACTATGCTGGAAATGAAAGACAAAGAAGAAATGGTGTTGCATTTATAATAAAGAAGAAACTTGCAAGAACTGTAATGAAATACAATGCAGTCAGCGAACGCTTAATCTCTATTCGTCTACGAGGATTGCCTATCAACACAACTATAATTCAAGTATATGCCCCAACAACAGCTGCAGAAGAGAATGAAATTGAAGAGTTCTATGAACAAGTACAAGCTGAAATTGACAGAACATGCAAACAGGATATCCTGATAGTCATGGGTGACTGGAACGCAAAAGTTGGCAACAAAGAAGAAGGCAAAGTAGTTGGAAAATATGGACTTGGCAACAGAAATGAAGCTGGAGAAAGATTGATAGAATTCTGCAAGACCAATGATCTATTCATCTCAAACACCTTCTTCCAGCAACACAAGCGACGACTGTACACATGGACTTCACCCAATGGATTGTATAAAAATCAAATTGACTACATCTGTGGAAGTCAACGATGGAAAAGCTCTGTAACATCTACAAAGACAAAACCTGGAGCTGACTGTGGTACAGATCATCAACTACTAGTATGCAAACTCAAGCTAAAGTTGAAAAAGAGCAAACCACTCATGAATGCACCAAAATATGACCTTGAGAATATACCACTGGAATTTAAAGACTGCCTGCAAAATCGATTTGCTGCTTTAGATACAAATGACAGAGCTCCGGAAGAGTTATGGAATGACATCAAGAAGGTTGTGCTGGAAGAAAGCGAGAAGTCTCTACAAAAGGTTAAAAAGCAAAAACGGCCAAAATGGATGACGGAAGAAACTCTGAAAATTGCCCAGAAACGCAGAGAAGCTAAAGCTGATGTCTAGTCCCACAGGTGCTCCTTGTGGTCTTGGGTAAGCCACTTAACCCTCCATAGCCCATGTTCCCTGTAAAATAGTTATCTACAAGTTATAATGCCCTGTTCAATGTAATTTCAGTTTGTTCAATGTAAACCGCACTGATGCAGAATAGCGCGGTATATAAGAGAATATAAATAAATAAAATAAAATAAAGCCAAAGGAGAAAGAAAGACAATCGCAGAACTCAACAGAGATTTCCAACGTGCAGCAAGACAGGACAAGGAAAAGTACTACAATGACACTTGCAAGGAAATAGAAGCAGAAACTATTAGAGGAAGAACAAGATCGGCTTTCCTAAAGCTGCGAGAGTTAAAGAAAAAGTTCCAGCCTCGAATTGGAATGTTACAAGATGCTCAAGGTTCTATGTTGAATGATGCTGAGAAGATCAAGAAAAGGTGGAAGGAATATACAGAGTTTTTATATGATAAAGATCAAGTGGACCAACAGCCGTTTCAACCTATACCTTATGATCAGGAACCATTGGTGATGAAAGAAGAAGTTGAAGCAGCATTGAAAGCCTTATCAAAGAACAAAGCACCAGGCATTGATAGCATTCCCATAGAAGTATTGCAGCAATCTGATGCAGCTGTTACCGTACTTACAAGGCTCTGCCAAGAAATATGGAAGACAACATCATGGCCAACTGACTGGAAAAGATCTGTGTTTATACCAATACTAAAGAAAGGTGATCCAACTGACTGTGGAAATTATCGCACAATCGCTCTGATCCCACATGCCAGCAAGATTCTACTGAAGATTATTCAAAAGAGACTACAGCCATACCTAGAACAAGAACTACCTGAAGTGCAAGCAGGGTTCAGGAAAGGGCGAGGAACGAGAGACATCATTGCGGATGTGAGATGGATCCTTGAAAAGACTAAAGAATACCAAAAGGATATCTATTTGTGCTTTATCGACTATAGCAAGGCTTTTGACTGTGTAAACCATGAGAAACTCTGGGCCACATTAAGAAGCATGGGTATACCAGAACACCTGATCGTTCTCTTGCGTAATCTGTACATTGATCAAGAAGCAACAGTTCGAACGGAACAAGGAGAAACAGAATGGTTTAAAATAAGCTAAGGTGTAAGACAAGGCTGCATACTTTCCCCCTACCTGTTTAATTTATATGCAGAACAAATCATCAGAGAAGCAGGACTGTATGAAGACAACAGAGGTGTGAAGATTGGTGGAAGACTCATCAACAACCTTCGCTATGCTGATGATACCACATTACTGGCTGAAAGCGAAGATGATCTGAAACATTTGCTTCTCACAATCAAAGAACATAGTCTCAAAATGGGCCTGCACCTTAATGTAAAGAAGACAAAGATCATGACAACTGGCATAATCAACAGGTTCATCGTTGAAGGAGAAGAAATTGAAATTGTGAACAACTTTAACCTACTTGGATCAACTATCAATAAAGAAGCAACAAGCAGTCAAGAAATCAGACGACGCATTGCTCTTGGCAGAATGGCTATGAAAGACCTAGATAAGATTCTCAAGAGCAGAGATGTGTCTCTCCATACAAAGATTCGACTTGTTCAAGCCATGGTATTTTCAATAACATCATATGGATGTGAAAGCTGGACAGTGAAAAAGACAGACAGGAAGAAAATTGATGCCTTTGAATTATGGTGCTGGCGGCGAATACTGTGTATACCATGGACTGCCCGAAGAACAAACCAGTCGGTACTAGAGGAGATCAAACCTAAGCTTTCTTTAGAAGCTCAGATGACAAGACTTTGACTTTCATACTTCGGACACATCATGCGAAGAGAGAGATCATTAGAGAAAGACATCATGCTTGGCAAGATAGAAGGTCAACGCAAAAGAGGAAGGCCAGCAATGAGATGGATCGCTACAATAACAGCAGCTACGGGTACCAGTCTGTCATCAATGAGCCGCCTGACTGAAGACCGAACACAATTTAGGATAGCTATCCAGAGGGTCGCCATGAGTCGACTCCGACTCGACGGCACTTAACAACAACAACATAAAATACAAGCCAGCCTAAAAGTCTATGTGTTGCATGATGGTCTGTACTTTGCAGTGGGTTTTTCACTGGCCTGATATGAGGTAAGATTTTCAAAATTCCACCCCCCCCCCCACACACACACAGCAAAAAACACACCCCTGTCTTGCCTTTCAGCAAACAGTATTTGCCTTGCAAGAAAAGTTCCATAGCTCAAGTTAACAGAAGAATATTTCATGTTCGGTAGATCAAAGCATTTCAAGGAGGATTTATATCATAATGTTTCTACTGGAAATGGGTCTAGTTGCAAGGTTTAATTGAACTGGGTATTCACAAGTGGTTAAAGTTGACTGGTTCACAATTTCATCAATTCATATTCCAAATCAAAATAAATGATCAAAATCCCCAGTGTGAACGGAGTCGCTATTTTCATCATGCTTTTCTTGGTCAGATTACAGAGGGTAGGGATGAATGGAATCCGTTATGGAGAAAGGAGGATCAGTAGTACAGTGCCTCAGAGATTGGTTCCAGGACTGGTACTGTTCAGTGTCTTTGTGGGTGATATTGCTAAAGGGCTAAAAGGAAAAGTTTGCCTTTTTGCAGATGACACAAAGATTTTCAATAGAATGGACACCTCAGAGAGAATAGACAACATGAGAAAAAGATCTCCAAAAATTAGAATAGTCTAATACTTAACTGAGATTTAATGCAAAGAAATGCAAAGTAATGTACTTGGGATTCAGAAATCCAAAGGAACAGTCTACAGTGGGGGTGAGAGATTAGTGTGGCCTTGGGGTGATATTGTCTGAGGATTTCAAAGTAGTAACGTAATGTGACAAGATGGTGGCCAAAACCATAAAGATGCTAGGCTGCACACAAAGAGAAATAACCAGCAGGAAAAAGTGGGTAAGGTCACTGGTGGGGCCTCACCTGGAATATTGTGCTCAGTTTTGGAGACCATACCCTACAAAGAATATACAATGAACTGAAACAGTTCAAAGGAAGGCGACCAAAATGATATGGGGCCTGCTCAAGAAGATGTATGAGAAGAGACTTGAAGACCTTAGAATGTATACCCTCGAGGAGAGGAGGAACAGGGGTGATATCATGCAGAAATCTAAATATTTAAAGGGCATTAATGATTAAGTTTTAGAGCAACCTGCATGGAGTGGCAAACACAACCGTAAACAAAGTCATAGAGGGGGGGGGGGGGGTAACCTGCATGGAGTGGCCGACACACCCTAAACAAAGGCATTGAGGGGGAGTGACCTGCATAGAGTGGCCGACACAACCTAAACAAAGGCATAGAGGGAGAGTAACCTGCATGGAGTGACAGACACACCCTAAACAAAGGCATAGAGGGAGAGTAACCTGCATGGAGTGACAGACACACCCTAAACAAAGGCATAGAGGGGGAGTAACCTGCATGGAGTGGCAGACACAACCTAAAGAAAGGCATAGAGGGGGAGTAACCTGCATGGAGTGGCAGACACACACCTAAACAAAGGCATAGAGGGGGAGTAACCTGCATGGAGTGACAGACACACCCTAAACAAAGGCATAGAGGGGGAGTAACCTGCATGGAGTGGCAGACACACCCTAAACAAAGGCATAGAGGGGGAGTAACCTGCATGGAGTGACAGACACACCCTAAACAAAGGCATGGAGGAGGAGTAACCTGCATGGAGTGGCAGACACACCCTAAACAAAGGCATAGATAATTTTGATGACTTTGTTGATACCTTTGAGAGGGTAGCTCTCAATTCCAACTGGCCAAGGGAGCAATGGGCGGTGAGACTGGCTTCAGCATTAACGGGAGAAGCACAGTCGGCTTATAGAGCCATGCCCACCGCTTTAGCAGTGGAATATGAGGAGGTTAAGCGAGCAGTACGGGATAGGCTGGGCCTAACGCCGGCAGTCTATAGACGTATGCTCAGAGCTACGAGGATTCAAGCTGATGAAACACCCAAGGCACTGCGCTATAGAGTGCATGGTTTAGTTGTAAAATGGTTTGAACCGGAAGGAAAGCCCATAGAAAGCATAATAGATCAGATTGTGCTGGAGCAGTTCTATGAGGCAGTACCGGTAGAGGTTAAGGCCTTTTTGACACTGCAGAATTGCAGAACCTCCACAGAAGCAGCACTATTAACTGAACGGTTCTTTGAAGCCGAATTGGCTAAAAAGACCAGTGCTGAGAGCAAAGTGGGGTTAATCAATTCTGTAAGGGGTACTAGAGAACCTCATAGAAACATGAGGTATACGAGTGAGCCTCTGGATAAAAAAGAGGATAGGAATGCATTGCCTAAGTGTTTTAAGTGTGGTAAGCCAGGGCACTTAAAGAAACATTGCATGCAGCGCATGGCGCTCATTATAAAGGATGAAAAACATGTACCAGTAGACTTCCGAGTGGAGGTAGAGGTGCAGGGGGTCCCTGCAACGGCCTTGCTTGACTCGGGGGCCGATCAAAGTATGGTCTCCCGGCGGTTCTGGAAGATCATACAGGCCAGAAATGATTTTTCTCCGAGTCAGCAAGAGGGCACAGCAAAAGTAAGGTGTATTCATGGGGCTTCCACATGTTATCCACTATACCGGCTAAAGATACAAGGGTTAGGGGTATGGAAGAAAATTTTAGTAGCTGTGGTCCCTAAATTACCTTTTGACCTGGTGTTGGGTCGGGACTGGCCCCTGTTGGACAAAGGGCTAAGGGAAGCCTTGGTCTTTGAAAAGGATGGGTCCCAAGGGTGCCCCGAAAAGGTAGCCACGGAAGAGAAGCAGGTATTAGCGCCCGGTAGTAAAGGAGAGGCTATGGTAACGTTAATTCCAGAACCCTTGTTTGCAAAAACCCTGAAGGGAGTTCCCCACCAAAAAGCCCCGGTAGGGGCAGAAACACCTCATAAAGGAGGTTTCATATTAAAATTCTGTAAGATGTCCCCGGACGCGCAAAGTCCACAAAAAGCAACCGCGGCCTCAGCAGGCTTTGACCTTTTTAGCGCAGTAGAGGGGGTAGTTCCTAAGAAGGGGAAAGCTTTAATAGATACCGGATTGCAAATTCAGCTGCCCACAGGGTGCTACGGGCGGATAGCTCCCCGATCCGGACTGGCATCAAAGCATTTCATTGATGTCGGGGCGGGGGTTATTGATCCTGACTACAGGGGAGGGGTTAAGGTGTTGCTTTTTAACTTTGGGGAAAAGGATTTTGAAATAAAGATAGGAGACAGGATTGCCCAGATTGTGTGCGAACGGTTTGGGTCTCCAGAGGTGAAGGAGGTGTCTCAATTGACCCCTACCGATCGAGGAAGTGGGGGGTTTGGCTCCACAGGGCAGAGGGAGGTACAAGGGCTCACTGCCACTTCAGAGGGAAAATTAGAAGATGACTTAGGCCCCCAGATTGAGGACTGTAAAATGGATTCCACACCGAGAATAGGCACGGAACTATCCCTGCAACAGCAGAACCAGCTGGTCCAATTACTGGCACGCTTTAAAGACGTCCTCACGCCCATCCCAGGGGAAACTGCACTAGTCGCGCATGAGATTCTTACACCCCCTGGGCAAATCGTGCGCCAGCAGCCTTACCGCTTACTGGAGGCCCGTAAGAAGGAAGTCATCTCCCAGGTTCAGGACATGTTACGCATGGGCATCGTGGAGGAGTCCAAAAGTCCATGGTGCAGCCCGGTGGTCCTGATCCCTAAGCCCGATGGCAGCCTTCGATTTTGCATCGACTTTAGGCAGGTCAATGCTCTATCTCTCTTCGATGCCTATCCCATGCCACGGATCGAAGAGTTATTGGACAGATTAGGGCAGGCCCGGTACCTGACCACCCTTGACCTTACCAAGGGATACTGGCAGATACCATTGACCCGGGCCTCCAGACCCAAGACGGCATTTAGTACGCCGCTTGGTTTGTTTCAATTTCGGCGCATGCCCTTTGGCCTGCATGGCGCCGCAGCAATGTGCCAGAGGCTCGTTGACCAGGTCCTACGTCCTCACCAAAGTTACGCTGTGGCCTACATGGATGACATAGTCATCCATAGTACCACCTGGACGCAACATCTCCCACGGGTTGAAGCGGTGTTGAAAGCTTTACGACAAGCCGGGTTGACCTTGAACCCGAGTAAATGTCTGTTCGCAGGAACAGAGGTTAAATATTTGGGGCACTTGGTGGGAAAGGGGACGGTCCGTCACCTGCGCAATAAAATAGAGAGTGTGCAAAATTTTCAGCGGCCACAAAACAAGAAACAACTTAGAAGTTTCTTAGGGTTAATAGGGTATTACAGACGCTTCATACCCAGGTTTGCAGAAGAAAGCACTGTATTAACCAATATGCTGAGGAAGAATGCACCCAACAAGTTACATTGGACACTAGAGGTGGAGGATGCTTTTACACTACTAAAGGGGAAGCTATGTAAGGCTCCAGTATGGGGTAGACTTTAGTCGCACGTTTATCCTTCAGACAGACGCCTCAGAGGTTGGTTTGGGAGCGGTCCTCTCCCAAGAGTTCGAGGGCACTGAAAACCCCGTTCTTTTCTTAAGTAGAAAACTGTCGAGAGCTGAGGGCAACTACTCGACTATCGAGAAGGAGTGCCTAGCTATTAAATGGGCTATAGAGGCGCTCAGATTTTATCTTACCGGCCGGCATTTTGTGCTAATTACCGACCATGCGTAATCATAATCCTCGTCTCACCCGATGGCACCTAGCATTGCAGGCATTTAACTTCACAGTACACCATAGAGCTGGCAAGTTACACTCAAATGCGGATGCTTTGTCCTGGATTCCGGGCTGTGTGCACAGAAGTTCCCCATCCCGGAATATCTTAAGAGGGGGGATATGTGATGCAGGAGGACGCTATCAGTCACAGAGCACAGGTCAGCCCAGAGGGAGTATACCAAGAGGAGGGAACTCCAAACGCAGCTGTAGGCCAAGGCAAGGCTGGAAACCTGATACAGAGTTTATTAACTCTCAGCCTGACTGGGAAGCCGGGGGAAGGAGTGACTACAACCCCAGAGCCAGAAAGAGCACCAAGTTAAAGAAAAGGGAATCTTCTTCTGTTAAACCTGTTTGAACATACTTTGTGAAGATAACAAAGAAAAGAAGTTCTGTTTCCGTTTTGTGCACTGCTGTGTTTTGAGTTTTGTCCTTTGGAAGAAGGTCCGAGCGGGACGGGGAATAAACCCATATTTTGTTTCCTTACCTTGACCACAAGACTCTGTTTTTACATAGCTGAAGCAGGGTAAATTTACACAACCCTAGGCAGCCGCCTATATGGGGTTTTAAAGGGCTCATTTACACGGGCCCCATCACAAGTGACAGACACACCCTAAACAAAGGCATGGAGGGGGAGTAACCTGCATGGAGTGACAGACACACCCTAAACAAAGGCATAGAGGGGGAGTAACCTGCATGGAGTGACAGACACACCCTAAACAAAGGCATAGAGGGGGAGTAACCTGCATGGAGTGACAGACACACCCTAAACAAAGGCATAGAGGGGGAGAAACCTGCATGGAGTGACAGACACACCCTAAACAAAGGCATAGAGGGGGAGTAACCTGCATGGAGTGACAGACACACCCTAAACAAAGGCATAGAGGGGGAGTAACCTGCATGGAGTGACAGACACACCCTAAACAAAGGCATAGAGGGGGAGTAACCTGCATGGAGTGGCAGGCACAACTCTACAACTTTAGCCGTCTTCCTTATCAGACTGGATGGATTAAGTTGGTCTTTATCTGGTGTCATTTTCTATATTAATATGTTTTCTGTCGGGGCAGTTTCTCCAAATGGATTAGTTTTGCACATACCATGAGTCATGAACCTCACTTCTAAGCCAGGATATTTTATTTATGTTACTATGGATCCAGCAGTGTTGTAAGGATATGAGGCCCCCCTGGTGAACCTCATTTCTGGTGCCCTTCTGCTCCTGCCCCTACACCCATTGCCACCGCTACCACCCCTTTCCAGGACCAGCAGCATTGGCAATGGCTTTAAATAGCTCCGCAACGCTTACCTAAACCTTCAATGCTGCAGCGCTGTTCCTGCTTTCACCTACTGTGATGCAGAATTCCTCTTTGAGTGGAAGTAGAAGTGGCTGATTTAGCTGTGTAGTGTCTAGTTATCAGCTTCTTCTAGCTACCGGTATTTGAAGATCCTTTATTTATTTACATTCTCTTATATACCACGCTATTCTGCATCAGTGCAGTTTACATTGAACAAACTGAAATTATATTGAACAGGGCATTATAACTTAGAGATAACTATTTATGCTCTTCATGGGCATCAGAAACATCCCAGAAGCCCCATAAAATGTCCCTGGAGGAACGAGTAGGCTTAAGGTCTGTGGCCTTACGTGAGCACGTGTGAGACCCCACAATATCCCTGCTTGGAGCGGAAGCAGGTAAGGCAGGTAATCCGGAGGATTCAGAACGCCACAGGCTCCATGCCTGACGAAAAAGTGCCAGGAACTGTCCGTCGGCCGACACCGAAGAGAGTTCAGCAGTCTGTGGAGGCAAGTTGGGAGCAGACTGGGATCCTTCTGCAGGCGGACTAGATTGCAGCTCTTCTAATGAAGGCAGTGACAAAGCGCTGATATCCACAGATGGTAGCACAGTGGAAGAGGACTCCCCTGGATGCATTGCACACAAAGATCACAAGCGATTAACTATATCTTTCTGCTTCTTATTACATCTGATACATCTGTGCAGAGGCATGTTAAGTGTAATTTTTTATTGTATTATTATTATTTTTTAAAACAATGGAGAAAGGAACAGAGATCCACTTAAAACTCTTCCATGGAAACTTTCCTAGAAGAGTAATGTGTTTCTCTGGTGAGAATTAGAAATAAAATGCCTGCCCAGAGCTGCTCCCGCCAAAAAGAATGAAGAAAACAAGCTATCCCGTTTTTTCAAAATGGCCACCAGCCACTTTAAAAGCAAAAATAAAGCAACCCTTCACTCCAAAAACTTCAAAAACGCGGCGAAATTCGTGGGGGAGAAGCAAGGAGTGCTGCCAGCACCTTAAAACTTGAACATCAAAGGCTTTTGGAAACAATCATGCAATGTCAAAATTGTCCAATGTTTCTTCAGGATTCAAACTATATCGGCACTCAACGTAGTATACGGAAGGACTCCAACAAAGGAGTCATGTGTTGTATCAATTACAGTATTCTCCGGCAAATCATTCAACAGCCATTCCCGTTGTACATATAGGACCCGTTTATATGCTAACTGCACAATTTTAGAGGGATACCCCTTGTATAGAAGCCGATGTTTAAGATCAGCAGCATGAAATTTAAAATCCTGTATGGATGAACAAATGCGTCGAAGCCTCAAAAATTGGCCAAAAGATAAACCAAGGCGCTGGGGTTTAGGGTGAAAACTGTGATAATTCAACAGGCTATTCCGTTGTACCGTCTTGCGATATAGAGTAGTCCGAAAATGATCACACTCCTTATAAATCGTCATATCAAGGAATGCTATTTGTTGATCAGCAATATGAGCAGTAAAAGTTAAATTTGATTTTAAAGCATTTAACCAATCAAGGAAGATCTGTAGTTCAATAAGAGGACCCGTCCAAAGAAAGAAAACATCATCAAGAAAATGTTTCCAGAAAAGTATGCGCTCAAAGTGAGAAGACCCGTATAAATACCTGTCCTCAAAATCACCCATGTAAAGGGTTGCAATGGAGGGGGCCACAGCTGCCCCCATTGCAACCCCAAAACTTTGTTGGTAAAATTTGCCATCAGACAAAAAGTAATTTCGTGTCAAAACAAATGTGATTAGTTCCATCAAAAATTGTTTCGGAAGGCGAGAGGGTACATAAGTAAACATAGATGCCAACATTTCCAAAGCTTCAGTCTGGTTTATGTTTGTATAAAGAGCTGAAACATCAAGCGTGACCATGTGGAAGTCCCAATCTGACAGATTTAATGAATGGAGCTGTCGTAAAAAATGTGCAGAATCACGTATAAAAGACCTTACTGATGTTGCCTCTTTCTGTAAAAAAACATCACAAAACTGTGATAAGGGCTCCAATACTGAGTCCCTACACGATACTATAGGCCTTCCCGGAGGGGCAGTCATGGATTTGTGGATCTTGGGTACTAGATATATAATAGGTGTTTTAGGATGCAATGGCAGCAAAAAACGATGTTCCCTCTTAATAATCCAGCCTTTATTAAGTCCCATATCCACCAAAATTTTAATTTCTCGTTGCAACTGTTTCGTAGGGTCATGATCCAACAAACGATAAACATGAACATCAGAAAGATGTGACTTAAGCGATTCCATATAGTCAGACTCAGACAGCAACACTATCGCACACCCTTTGTCAGCTTTCTGCAAAATCAGCAAAGGATTTGATTTTAACTGTTTAAGTGTATCCCAGTCACCACGACCAAAATTAGACCAACGACGTTGTTTGATCTTTTCGAGGGATTCTAAATCACGTAATACTAAATTTTGATAAGTAATAATAGACGAGTCAATCCTATCAGATGGTATCCATGTAGACTTAGGGTGGAAGTATTGTTCAAAAAACCCATACTTTGCTGCGGTGATATCCGACAATAAATTCTGAGGCTTTGTTTAAGATATATTCTGGGGTTTATTTGGTGATTTTGTTATTTTGATTACTGAAATACAGCAATCAAGAAGGGAAGCCTGAGAAACCCAGAGAAAACACCTCTAGCAGTATGATCTGGAATGGCCAATTTTTGCAATGGAGAAAGATGAATAGTGGAGTACCCTAGGGATCTGTGATGGGCCCGCTGCTTTTTAACATATTTGTAAATGACTTCGAAATGAGAATAATGATGAGGTAATCAAATTTGCAGATGACACAAAAGTATTCAAAGTTGTTAAAACCCATGAGGATTGTGAACAATTGCAAGAGGACCTTGATAAATTGGAAGACTGGACATTTAAATGGCAGATGAAATTTAATGTGGACAAGTGCAAAATTATGCACCTAGGAAAGAACAACCCAAACTATGGTTACATGATGCAAGGTTCCACATTAAGAATCACACCCAGGAAAAAGATTTAGGCATCGTGGATAACATGTTAAAACCCTTTGCCCAGTGTTCAACAGTGGCCAAAAAGGCAAATAGAATACTAGGAATCATGAGGAAAGAAATGGAGAATAAAACAAAGGATATTATAATGCCTCTGTTATCGTTCCATGGTGCGACCATACCTTTAATATTATCTGCAATTTTGGCTGCCGTATCTTAAAAAGGATATAGTGTTATTAGAAAAGGTACAGTTGGACTTCCGGTTTGGCAATGAGCTGATCAGATGGGTGACGATCGGCTCCGGGTATCCTACCCCGAAAATCTGCAACAAATCTTGCTAAAAAGTGGGGGAACACCCCTAATTTCTCTGGCTCCTTGCTGAGGAAGCCCTGGGGCTGTTGAAGTGAGTGGTCACAGGGCGAGAGACGGGCTGATGGCAGCGAAACCACCACGGAGGGAAAAGCCGCGTGTCCCAGAGGTTAAGATGGTGGAGGGGGCGCCTAAAAGCCCTAAATCGGATGCTACACAGAATCTGGTGGCTGAAGTAAGTGCGGCGGTGGTGCAGGCGTTGGATGCCCGTTTTCAGGAGCTGGCAGAGCAGATGCACAATGTTAGCCAGTGTTTTACCGATCTCACGGGGCACATGGAGCAGGCAGAAACCTATATTTCTGATGTAGAAGATGCCCAGCAGTCACTGAAGGCCAAGGTGGAGGCTCTCGAGACTATAGTAAAACAGCAGGGCAAAACGTTGGATGATCTCGAGAACCGGGGGCATCGTAAAAACCTCCGGTTCGTCGGGATCGCTGAGAGCGTGGTGGATGGCGCCCTTTTTGGCTTTCTGCGGGCCTGGATTGAGAAACTCCTGAGTGGCAAGGGGGAAGGCCCCGTGAGATTGGAGCGAGTGCACCGACTTGGCCCTAAACGCGAGCAGGCGAGGAGGCCGCATGTGGTAATTGCACGCTTTCTGGATTTCCGCCAAAAGGAAGAGGTGTTGAAAGCCGCTCGGGGCCGTAAATTGCAGAATGGAGACCTGGAACAAATCCTAGTGTTTCAAGATTATTCGGCCCTGGTGAGTCAACAGTGGCGGGCCTTCTCTTCTGCATGCGCCCAGCTGATGAACAGAGGGGTACGTTTTCATTGCTTTACCCAGCCCGACTACGCATGGATTTCCAGGGACAGACACGTTACCTGTTGACACCAGGGGAGGCTCAGTCGTTTCTGGACAGCCTGACTACCGCTGAGGATTCGGCTCGATGACAGCGGGGGGTGCAACCACGGATGTGAGAGAAGAATTGATGGCGGTCTACCCTTTGGACTGAGCGGAGGCCCAGGAGAGCTTGGGCCGTTGAAGACTGACGACGCTGATTCTTGCGTCCCCGAGACTGCTACTGTAGGCTGGGATAATCCTGGCTGGGTTTGGGTGCCTGATGCCTATGGTTGATCGTGTGCGTGAGTGCCTGTCTAGAGCGGGCAGCGTGATGTCTGATTTATGAATGTTTGTTGAAGATACAAAGTGCACTGTTTTGGTAACTGTTTGTTCTTTCTTTCTTTGCTCTGTTGTAACATTGTTGCCTGCTATGCCTCGGTTATAGGCCCTTTTTTCAATATACGAGGCCTTGAGAGATGTTCTTACACAGGTACTTTGAGAAGGGGTGGGGGGGGGGTCATGGCGCCTCAGCATAGTTTATAGTCCCAGTATGCGGTACGGCAGGTTGAGAGGAGGGGTGCATAATGTGGGAGGTCTTGGTTTCTCCCGCGGTCCTTGAGAGTGGGCATGGTGGGAGTGAGGGGGGGGTGTCCTCAGATATCAGGGTCCGTTGGGGAGGCCACGAAGAGTATGGAATAGAGAACGGGCGGGAGTGTGTGTCCAGGAGGGGGGCTCCTACACTGGCGGTGAAGGGTGGTAATGATAGCGCCCCGTGTTTAGCCCCACCCGGTACTTGGGGAAGTTGGGAGGCATGTGCGGGGGCCCCCAATGGATACCACAAGCTACTCTGCTATTGAGGCTGGGTCTTGGTGAGTGGGCTTGGTTGAAAGTAAAGGGGGGGGGGTTGCTGGCCCATGGGGACACCTCCTGTAGATGGGTACTAAGATAGACCGGGGGGGGGGGGGTGGGGAGAGGGGGATATACATCTGCTACTCAGTATAACTATTAGGTGTGTGTTTCAGTCGTGTTGGGTTGGATTGGGGGAGTGGAGGGAGGAGCTGGAGGGTGACCCGGGTTGCAAGTTAAAGGGGCTGGGAGTGGGATTAGAGCTTGCTATGGTGGCTAGATAAGTAGGGAATGGGGTGCTCTTGGGTGAAGGCAGGGACCCGAATGCCATAAGAAGGCTGTCCCGCCAGATGGGTGGACTAGGAGGGTTGGCAGTGGGGGGGGCTGAGGGGGGATGGTGGGGTGGGGAGGGGAGGGTTGGTAGGGGGAGGGATAGCGTACACTCCGATGCTATATTGTTGGCAGACATATATTCCCTTGATCCGCGATGAGGAGGGGTTCCAGGCTGGGGGAGCCCCTTCTGTGCGACTAGAGTTTGTGGTTTTGACGGTTCTTGACACTGCCCTGTGACTCTGAAGATTATTACATGGAATGTTTGTGGGTTGGGGAACCCAATTAAGAGATCTAAAATATTGCAGGTGTTAGCCAGGCAGAGGTGTGACATAGCACCTTTGCAGGAAACTCACCAGACGGCTGATGAGCACAGTAAACTATGTCTAGATTGGGTGGGGCAGGTGTGGGGTTCACCTGCTATGGGTAAAAAAAGGGGGGGGGGGTAGCCATCTTGATCCACAAACGAATCCGGTTTGAGGTGGAAAAGGCTCTGGGAGATGCGAAGGGGAAACTCATGTTGCTACATGGGCAGCTGGAGGGGAAGCCAGTGATTGTGGGGAACCTTTATGGTTCTAACGTGCTGGACCCCAGCTTTTATAGCAGCTTGGCCTCCAAAGTGGAACAGCTACCAGAGTGTCCCCTGCTTCTTGGTGGGGATTTTAATGGAGTCATGGAAGTGGACTTGGATACCTCACGAGGGAGGGAGGCGAGGGATAGGGTTCCGACTGCCCGAATGCTGCAGCGTTTTTGTAAGAGATTGGGCCTGATAGACCCGTGGCAGTTGGTGCATCCACAGGAGAGAGATTTTACCCATCAGTCCCGAGCACATGGTACCAGCGCTCGTATTGACTACCTTTTGTTGTCTGGGGGCTTGTTTGCTCGCACGGGAGACGTACGGATTGGTCCCCTGGAAATATCGGATCATGCAATGGTCTGGGTGGAGTTGCAGTGGGGAAAGGATCCCGCACAGTTTAGGATCTGGAGGTTTCCTCTGGAGCTCTATCGGGATGTTAGTTTTCAGCGATTCATACAACAGCATTGGTGAGAGTTTGAAAGTGATCATCAATGCCACAAGGAAGACCCTGAATTAGTTTGGGAGACAGCTAAAGTGGTGTTAAGGGGTGATATTATCGGATTTGCGGCCCGGAAACGCCGGATGATAGCAGAGCGACTCATTCATCTTGAACGTCAGGTCACTAGATGGCGGCGTATCTGTGCGCGAAACCTGATGACCGCGAATAAGAAAAGCCTCTGGGAAGCTCAGGTAGACCTGAATGAACTTTTACATCAGAGGGCCAAGAAGTCAGTTCTCTACTATTGATATCAATTACATTGTTACGGGAATAAACCGGGGAAACTACTAGCCAGATGCTCGAAAGGCCATCGGTGTTCATCATTAGTGGCGGCGGTCTGGGATGATAGGGGAAAGCTACACAGAGAGAGTACGGAGATTGCTCGTGTATTTCACACATTTTTTCAATCCTTATATGCGGCGGAGCCTGGGCCCCGTATGGAAATGCACGAGTACTTGAGAGAGGTGGACCTGCCCCAACTGAATGAGGATTAGAGGAGGCTGTTGGAGCAGCCCATATCTTTACAGGAGTTTTCCACAGTAATCTTGGCGGCTAGCTGCTACAAGACACCGGGACCAGATGGTCTAGGTGCGGAATTTTACAAAATCCTCGGTGAGTATGTAAGCCCCGTGTTGGTAGAGGTTTTTGGAAGGCGAGCGGAGAAAGGGGCGTTTCGATGGGGGCGGAATCATGCTCATATTACATTGATCCCCAAGCCGGGTAAGGATCCAGTACTAGCAACATCTTATCAGCCTATTTCATTGCTAAATTTTGATCTAAAGCTGCTCGCGAAGATTCTGGCAATGCGACTGGCAGGAGTGCTGGGCGATTTGGTGCACGAATCCCAAGTGGGGTTTGTTAAAGGGCGCTATGCGGGTCGGAACATGCGTAAAGTACTGGCTTCATTAAAGTAGGTGCACAACCGGCGGTTGCCTTCGTTACTTGTCAGTTTCGACGCTGAAAAGGCTTTTGATAGGGTTGATTGGCAATACCTGCAATGTTTGCTGCCACGGTATGGGCTGGGTGGATCTTTTTGTAAGATGGTGGAAAGTCTATATGTACAGCCGTCGGCCGGGGTGCTTTGTAACGGGGTGCTTTCGGAGGCTTTTCCGTTAGAACGCGGTACCAGACAGGGCTGTCCCCTTTAGCCTTTATTGTTTTGTTCTTTCCTTGGATCCGTTGATACAGACTATAGAGGCTTCTCGAGAGATACAGGGCGTTCGGATAGGGACATGGGAGTTTAAGATTGAGGCATTCGCAGATGATCTCCTGGTGCATTTGCTTTCCCCTGATCGGTCGCTGTCAGGCCTACTGGCAGAACTTACGAGATTTGGCCGCTTTGCGGGGCTGCGCATAAATACAGATAAATCGGTGGCTTTGGATATCTCGGGCCGGTTGCGAGGGATGTGGGAGGGATTCCCTCTTAAATGGGCAGATAGGGAGTTTACATATTTAGGTATTGTGCTGCCGAGCCAACCCCAGGCGTTGTACGGGCGTAACTTGGAACTTACAATTCGGGGCCTGCGGACCCAGTTGAAGGCATAGGGACACCTGCCGCTCTCCTTATCGGGGAGAGTGGCAGCGATTACAATGGTGATACTGCCACGGATTTTGTATTGGCTGCAGACTTTGCCGGTTTGGTTGCTGCGGCACGATATGCGTCGGCTGGAATCCTTGCTTAAAGCATTCTTGTGGAAGGGGAGTAGGGCACGTATTCCGTGGACTCGGATGTTGGGGAAATGGCGTGAGGGGGGGATGGGACTTCCAGACTTACGGGTGAATGCCCTGGCTTGTCAGGCTAGGCACATTGGGGATTGGTTGGGGGGGGGGACACATACACGCCTAGGGCACTGGAGGAGAGTCTAGTGGCCCCACACACATTGATGGGAGTTTTACATGGGGAGAATTGCGACTTACCACGTACTATAGTGCACAGTGAGTTGGTTGGCTCAGCTAAAAGAACTTGGAAGCAACTTAATACGTATTGGAATACACCGTGGAATGCATCCAGTTGGTTGCCGTTGCAAGGGAATGTAGTTTACTCCTGGATCTGAGACGGCGACCTTCCGGGATTGGAGTGATCATGGCATACGGAATATAGGGCATTTAGTAGACCCTTTAGGTAAATGTAAGTCATTTTTGACCTTGAGTCGGGAATATGATCTGTCTTCTAGGCACTGTTTTGCTTATATACAGGTCTCTAATTATGTGTCCTCCTTACCAAGAGAGCGCTGCTAATAGAACGCTCGGCGCAGATCATGGAATTTTTTGGTATAGGGGGAGATAAACCGCCATCGATTTTGGAATTGAAGCTTTGATTAGACAGATTTGGGGCAATTCTGGATTATCGAATGGTAGAGGAAGCATGGGAGGTGGAATTGTGTAGGGAAATAACCCCCGGAGCAATACGCACGGCATTACAAAGGATAGTGAGAATTGCACAAGGGGCATGGTGGAGGGAGATACAATTCAAAATGTATCACTAGGGCCCACTTTTCACCGCGGCGGGCATTACGTAGTCATATCACGACTGATGGTCATTGTCCTCGCTGTTCGGCGGGAATGGCGACTTTGTTGCATATGTGGTGGGACTGTAGGCTCCTCCGGTCATATTGGGCTAAGAACTGTACCTTCCTAAGTGGCTTGCTACAGCAGCGATTGCAATGGACTAGCCCCTTTGTGGTATTGGATCGGCTCGACCCCCCATGCCCTGCGAGAGTAGGGGAACGGTTGCTGTTGTGCAAGGCCTGCCTGGTGGGGAAGGGGCTGATCCTCCGCCTCTGGAGGGAGCGTGATCCACCTACTTTTGGGGAATGGCGTAACTGTTTCCATCAATTAATGTTAATGGAAAGATGGATGGCGCGGGGCAGTGTCAAACGTTGGACAGCTTTCATGCTTATTTGGGAACCCTATATTCAAAGCTTAGGAGCTCGCTGTCGTAATGAAATCTTACAGGTAGACAGTTGATGTAGGTTATGTAGATGGGCAGGGGTTGGAGTGCGGGGATTTTAATTTGTAGGATTTTGTCTGCAATGGATAGTTGGTGGAGTGGGGGTTTGGGTGGGGGTAGGGGAGGTAGGGTGGGGGCTGGGGGTGGGGGGGAGGGGATATATTGTCATAACACACCTGTTTCTTTTGTGTACGAAAAATCTCCGGGAGGGGATCAGAGTACACCCCCCCTTTGGAGATGTTTGTATTGTTGTTTTGTTGGTGGTTCATAAATAAAATATTTAAAAAAAAAAAAGGTACAGAGAAGAGCCACCAAAATGGTAAAGGGGATGAAAGGATACCCCTATGAGGAGAGGCTTAAAAGGTTAGGGCTCTTCAACCTGTAAAAGAGGCAGCTGAGAGGAGATACGATAGAGGTCTTTAAATTAATGCATGGAGTGGAAGGAATGGATAAAAGTAATTGTTTACACAATCAAAAAGCAGAAGGGTTAGGGGAAATGCAATGAAGCTACAGTTTAACCCATTTAAGACTAATAAGAGAAAATATTTTTTGCACGCAACGTGTAATCAAATTCTGGAATTCGTTACCGGAGGATGTAGTAAAAGCTATTAGTGTAGTTGGGTTTAAAAAAGGTTTGGACAAGTTCCTGGAGGAAAAGGTCCACATTCCATTAAAGGGAACCCGGGAAATCATCTGCTTGCCCGATTACAAGCATGGTGGAACCTGTTTCTTTGGGGGAAACTGCTAGGTACTTGTGACCTAGATTGGCCACTGTTGAAAAAACAGGATACTGGGCTTGATGGATTTTGGTCTGACCCAGTATGGCATATTCTTATGTTCTTAAGTGTTATAACTTGCAATGTGGTTCTTGCTTTCTATGTTTTTTCCCTCTGGCTGTGTGAGCACCTTATATCTCCTTTGCTTTCCACGGAATATATATTTACATTTAATACTGTGCTGGTCCAGTGTACAGTGTTGGAGTTGGTGTATTAGTTTTCCTGGCTCATATATAATGAAACAACTAAATGACATTATCTAGGAATATGTTCCTTTCTTTTTTAAAGAGCAACTACCTGAATGATATTCTGAGTGAAGGGATCCTCTCCTCTCCGACTAGAGCCCCGAGGAGGCGCCTCCATTTTGAGGGCCAGAGGAAATGCCAGCTCATTTCTTACCTCAAGCAGTAGATTGCTTTGAGCCACCCTTGAAGTGTAACTTTAGATGGATATTTTATTTTTATAAAGTTATATTTGTGTGGTGGCACTTACATGTATAACTTACACATAAACTAGTTGAATATTGCCACTATCTATGTAAGTTTTAGCTTGGGATATAAAGTTTCTAGGGATCCGATATTCCAGAGCGATGGCTATGTGCCACTATGGTGCATAGCCGTTGCCAATGAACTCTAACTCCGGATATTCAATGTCAGGGTCACATGCGGCCTTGGTATGGAACATCTGTGGTCGCTACATATCCTCCACAACCGCAGAAGGTAACCGGGCAACAGCAGTATTGAGCCGCTGCACAGTTAGCTGCTTGGGGTAAAAGATAGCCCCGCTTTTGCTGCACCTTTTATCTGCAAGTCGCTAACTGGGCAGTGGTACAATAGCGCTGCTACCTGATTAACGACTTTTACCGCCCCTGGAACATAATTACATAAGATATGCCATACTGGGTCAGACCAGGGTCCATCAAGCCCAGTATCCTGTTTCCAACAGTGGCCAATCTAGGTCATACATACCTAGCAGTTTCCCCAAGAGACACAAGTTCCACAATGCTTGTACTGGGTCAAGCATTGATATCCTGGGTCCCTTCTTAATAATGGTTTATGGACCTTTCCTCCAGGAACTTATACTAACCTTTTTTAAACCCAGCTACACTAACAGCCTTTATTACATCCTCCAGTAACAAATTCCAGAGTTTGATTACACGTTGAGTGAAAAAATATTTTCTTTTATTAGTCTTAAATAGTTTACCCTGTAGCTTCATTGCATGTCCCGTAGTCTTTCTATATTCTGATAATGTAAACAATCGATCTACGTTTACCCATTCCACTCCGTTCATTAATTTATAGACGTCTATCATATCTCCCCTCAGCCGTCTCTTTTCCAGGTTAAAGAGCCCTAACCTTTTTAGCCTTTCTTCATACGAGTATCCTTCCATCCCCTTTACCATTTTGGTGGCTCTTCTCTGTACCTTTTCTAAAATTGCTATATCCTTTTTAAGATACGGCGACCAGAATTGCACACAATATTCAAGGTGCGGTCTCACCATGGAGCGATATAGAGGCATTATAATATCTTTTGTTTTATTTTCCATTCCTTTCCTTATCATACCTAGCATTCTATTTGCTCTCTTGGCCGCCGCTGCACACTGGGCCGAGGGTTTTAACATGGTATCCACAATGACGCCTAAATCTTTTTCCTGGGTGGTGGTTCCTAATGTGGAACCTTGCATCGTGTAACCATAGTTTGGGTTGTTCTTCCCTAGGTGCATAACCTTGCACTTGTCCACATTAAATTTCATCTGCCATTTTGATGCCCAGTCTTCCAATTTATCAAGATCCTCTTGCAATTTTTCACAATCCTCTTGGGTTTTAGCAACTTTAAATAATTTTGTGTCATTTATTTATTTATTTATTATTTATTAACAATTCTTATATACCGCACTATTAGACATCAGCGCGGTTTACATTGAACAGAAAACATCCGACAGTTTACACATGTCTGGTCGTTACATTTAACAGGAAGTACAACTTGGGCGAAATAGGGGAAACTAATAGGGGAAACTGCAAATTTGATAACCTCACTCGTTATTCCACTTTCCAGGTCATTTATGAATATGTCAAAAAGCAGCGGACCCAGCACACATCCCTGGGGTACACCACTATTCACCTTTCTCCATTGGGAAAATTGGCCATTTAGCCCTACCCTCTGCTTTCTATCTTTTAACCAGTTCCTGATCCACAATAGTACACTGCCTCCTATCCCATGACTCTTTAGTTTTGCCAAAAGTCTCTGATGAGGGACCTTGTCAAGGGCTTTCTGAAAGTCCAGATACACAATATCAACCGACTCACCTTTGTCCACCTGTTTATTCACTCCTTCAAAAAAACATAACAGATTAGTAAGACAAGATCTTCCTTGTCTAAAGCCATGTTGGCTGTCTCCCATTAGGTTGTGACTATCTACATGCTGAGTAATTTTATTCTTTATGATGGTTTCTACCATTTTTCCCGGTACTGACGTCAGGCTCACCAGTCTGTAGTTTCCCGGATCACCCCTGGAACCCTTTTTAAAAATTGGTGTTACATTGGCGATCCTCCAATCTTCAGGTATTAGAGATGATTTTAATGATAGTTCACAGATTACTGATAGCAGTTCTGCAATCTCATATTTCAGTTCTTTCAATACCCTTGGATGTATACCATCCGGCCCAGGTGATTTGCTACTCTTCAGTTTATCTAATAGTTGTAAGACATCTTCCCGATGTATCGATATTTCCTTCAATTCTTCCGCACCTTTAAATACCACTTCAGTCATGGGTAACATCCCTACATCTTCCTCAGTAAAGACCGAAGCAGGTCCACGACCTGCCCCAAAGCTAAGCGGTTAGCATTGGGGTGTGTAGTGGAGATAAAATGTAGTTACTCACCTGTGGCAGGTGTTTTCTGGGAACAGCAGGAATCAGTGCTCACATATGGGTGACATCAGCAATGATAGAGCCCGCGCATTATCCACTCCCCACCCCAGCTTTCATAGAAAGCCCTTGGGAGTTGCACCGCACATGCATGGTCACCTTCCCGTCCAAGGGTGCCATCTTACCTCAATATGATGACATAGCTTAATTGAGCACAAAATGAAAAACAACTTCATGGAGAGGAGGGAGGGTGTGAGGACTGATTCCTGCTGTTCCTGGAGAACACTTGTTACAAATGAGTAACTACGCTTTATCCAGGAACAAGCAGAAGTCAGTCATCACATATGGGACTCACCAGCTACAGGTACCAAAAAAACCTGCAAAAATCCATGGGCAACCAAAAAATAACAGATCGTGAATGACAGTGAAGAACGCTGTGAGGCCAGAAGGGTCATGATTTGGCTTCAGCATGAACCTGAGAATCAACTCTCCGGTAGCCTGGACAGACAGAAGGGCCAGAGGGAGGAGTTGTATCAATCCCCAAAGAGGTGCCACATCACAGCCTGGCTGAAGGCGCTCTCATGATGGACATACCCATCAAGGCAATAGTGGGCTGTGAAGATTTGCGCTGAAGACCATTTAGCAGCCAGAGAAATCTCCAGCAGGGAGACAGAGTGCAAATGTGCTACAGAGACAGCCATGGCCTGGACATTATGGCCGTAATATGATATTCCAAGGAGAGTCCAGTCTGCTGGTAGGCAAAAGAGATACAGTCAGCCACCCAGATAGAAAGGGTGCGCTTCGAGTCTGCCACTCTAAGCCAGTTCAGGTCAAAAGAGATGAACAGTTGAGAGAAGCGGTGGTGAGCCTTCATGCCTTCAAGGTAGAAGGCCAAGGATCTTTTACAATCCAGAGAGTGAAGAGATGCCTCAGCTCAGATCACATGAGGCCTGAGAAATAAGATGGGGAGAATGACCTCCTGGTTGAGATGAACGGAGGAGACGACCTACAGGAGAAATTTAAGGCGAGTGCCGAGGACCACCCAATTGTGATGGAATCTGCTGTAAGGGATAAATGTATTTGAATATCGGGCCCTAAATGTTTTAATTGACTACTTCATGGAGCAGCCGATCCTGTAGCCAAAGAGAGGGGATACATTTTTAGGTGATCTTAAAGTGTCTTTCTGATGATCTTAAAGTGGCTAAACAGGTAGAAAATGCAACAGCGAAAGCCAGAAGAATGCTTCGGTGCATAGGGAAAGGAATGGCCAGCAGAACAAAGGAGGTGATAGTGCCTCTGTATAAGTCTCTGGAGGGTGCAACCTCATTTGGAGTATTGTGTGCAGTTCTGGAGGCTCTTTAAAAGGATATAAACAGAATGGAGTCAATGCAGAGGGTGGTGACTAAAATGGTTAGAGGTCTTCATTATAAAGCATATGAGGACAGACTTAAAGCTCTTAATAAGTATACATTAGAAGAAAGGCAGAATAGAGGAGATATGATAGATATGTTTAAATACCTCCATGGCATAAATGCACAAGAGCAGAGCCTCTTTCAATTGAAACCAAGCTCTGCTACGAGGAGACATAGGATGAGTGTGAAAGGGAATAGACTCAGGAGTAATATCCAGAAATATTTCTTTATGGAATTGTGGTAGATGCGTGAAATAATCTCCCAGTGGAGGTAGTAGAGACAAGGACAGTTTGACCCAGATGTACAAAGGAGATTGAGATTCTGATCCCAGGGGCATGTCTAGCCCCATGGGATCAGAATTGTGAACAACACTGTACATGTAGGCTGAGACTGCGATTCGGTTTTGGCCTGCATGTACAGCAAAGCCCGACTAAGTCAGGGCATTTAAATGGAGCCGTGGTGACATGGCGTCATGTTGCCATGGTGCCACGGCTCTATTTAAATGCTGTGATGCCAGCCACAGACGAAAAAGTTAATTCCCCGCAGACCGACCCCTGAACCGGCCTCCTAAGACCAGTGTCGGACTGCAGGGATTTAACTTTTGCCCCCCCCCCCCCAGCCCCTTCCGCGCCCTGGAGCCACCGAAATGGAATTCCCAGGGAAATTATTCCACCCTGGGGGTGGAATAACTTCTCCAGCCATTTCGCCGGCCCTGGACATACAGGGCCGACATTAGAATCAGCTCTGTACATCCAGGGTTGGCGACCGCCCACTGCCTACTCACTCTCCACCCCAGGCTGCCTCTTCCCCACTCCCGACTAACTTCCCTGCACAAGCGGTGGGGAAGTTACTCGGGGGCCTGCAGTCGCCACAAAGAGCCGGCCGGGATGGACATCCCGTTGGGGCATCCGTCTCCGCTATTCGTGGTTTAGAATGACCCCCTATCTAAATTTAAAAAAGCATGGGACCAACACAGAAGATCTCTAAAGGAAAAAAGAGGACTATTTTAGTTGATATGGAAGGGCAGACCAGATAGACCATGTGGTCTTTTTTTACCATCATGCTTCTATGTTTCTGTGTTTCTAATGGATGCAAGCTGGTGCAAGCAATAATGGCAATGGGGCCAGTAGGCAGTAGTGATCACTATGCAAAGAAATTATGAAGGAAGTTATTAAACTGCAGAAAAATTTAGCACTTTATTGCAGCTTAATACCATGGGAGTGACTAAGCTGTGGTTACCCAGTGCCATAGGTTAGTGACTCCTGAGGGTAATAGCTGACCTTCAGAGCCTCTCAGCTCAGAGCTACACTACACAGTTCCATCCTTCACCATACGACTCAGTGTAAATTCAGCTATGGCTCTATAGCACACAGGCATATATAACTGAAGCTCCAACTATTACTTCGGAACTTTGGAAAGAATCCATCTTGCTACAGTACCTTTCAGGAAAATACTTCATAACTTATTCAGTCTCTATTCAAATGGTCAGCTTATCCACTTCTTCTCCATCACGCACATCAACAGAATTCTGTGCCAGATATGCTTACGTAGATAGGGGCGATTCTATAATGAGGCCGAGCGAGGCGGTGGCCTCAGGCGGCAACTTCTTGGGGGCAGCAAAAAATGCCTCCAGAAAGGCCGCCTCATTCAGCCTTCAAAATTTAAACAACAAAAAAAACATCTGGAGAAGCTGCTGCTGTTGCTGCAGCAGCAGAATCAAGTGCCCCGCGACCCCCCGCTGCCCCAGAAGAGCCCTGCCATTGTTTTCCCGGTGCCGGCTCAGTTTTGCAGAGCCGCGAAGGGTGAGCATTTCCTTTCTTTCACGTGGCTCTATTAAAGCTGAGCCTGCCGGCGCTGATGGTAAACAGGCATTTCCTGTCTCATGCCTGTTTACCATCATGTTATTTACATCTTTCAGGATATCTACCATACTGCAGATTCTGGTATCATTCACAAAGAGGCAGACCTTAACTGACAGCCTTTCACAATATCATTTACAAATGCGTAGAAAACAAAATCCAGAGGACCAATCTCTGCAGCACAGTACTGGTAGCCTCCTTATCCTCAGAATGAACTCCATTTACTGATACTCCTTATAGCCTCTGCCTCAACCAGTTTCTAACCCAGTCAGTCACTTTAGGGTCCATACCAGTGGCCTCAGTCTATTTATGTTGCCTATGTGGAACTGTGCCAAAGATCTTGCTGGAGTCTAAGTACATCATATCTATCACTGCCTTGATTCAATTTTCTGGTCACCCAGTCATCTCCAGTCCTCTGGGACCACGCCCAACTGCAAAGAAACATTAAAAAGGTCAGACAACCGAGCCATCAGAACTTCCCCTTAGGATATATCCCATCCAGCCCCTTCCTTTGTCTATTTTTAGCTTTCTCCTCCCAAACACATTCTTAGGAAAATCATTCAAGTTCTGCTTCCCTTCCATTCCTATCGGTGTTTGCTGGCTGCAATCCTACTCCCAGTTCTGCATCTGTGAATATGGAACAGAAATATTTTTTAAGCAATCCTGCCTTATCCTCATCAGCTTCCACATAGTCTTTCCCTTCTCCCTTGAGTCTTGCAGTGCCACCTTAGGGCTTACTCTTGTTACTAACATATCTAAAAAGAAGTCTTGTCTCCTCATTTAATTCTGTTAGCTACTGTTTCTTCCATTTGCATTGTTGCTTTTCATACTACTTCAGAATCTTAGGGGGATGTTTACTAAAATTCGCAAATGTGCCCGCCGCAAAATAGCGCACGGAAACGCGGCACTGAAACGCGAATAAACGCGTTTAAACGCCCCGCACACATGCGTGTCACCCCCGCAAAGGTGCGCGGCACACTAACGGGCCCCGTACAAGTGCGGGCCTGCAAATGTCCGATAGAGGCGTGGAACGGCTAAAGAAGGGCGGAGGAAGGCTCCGGAGGGGCGGAGGGACGGGGTCAATGGGTGGAGAGTGGGAGGGGAGAGGCTCCCCGCACAGTATCGGGCCCGAATTTGCATGTAAAAACTACCGCGAGTGAAACACTCGCGGTAGAGGGCATTTAAAGGGAAGAGAAACCATTTCCGTCAGCAATGTACAGGAAAACCGGGGAAACCTAAAAAACGTGAGCAGTGTGATATATGTGCACAGCACAAAAGTGAAATTAAAAATAGAAAAGGACCACCACAAAAATATTTAAAATAGTAAGTCAGCTGGGAAACAGCTATAGTAAAGAGCAAAACAAACAAACACACCCAGGAAAGCTCCAAAAAAAAGAAATTAATATTGGAAGTGTCCAAGGAGTGGAGACCTATCCAAAAACACATCTCCTGTTTATGGAGTTTCCCTGGGAGTGGTGTCATATGGTTGCCCATCAATATCCCTGTTGCCCAGTTCGGTTATATTCCAACCCCCTGTTCACATGGTCATTTCCGGGGTTCATTTGCACGTTTGTCACCAGACAGGGTGAATGAGCGCACAGTAAAAATGTGAAGAGCAGGTTGTGCAACTCCATCCTGCAAGGCTAACTATCCCCAGGGACTGCACTGTCTCTGTGGCCACAGTGTGGTGCAGTGGACAGAGCCAGTACCTCTAGGACCATAAGCCAGAGGATCAAATCCCAGCTGGGGGTCCTGCCAGCCCATTCCCATATTTTATCCACCACTAAACAAAGATAGCACAGACACCCCTGTATTGCAGGGAACATAAGCATGGTGCAAACACCCATATATTGCCCTACACCGCACAAACACCATAACAATGTGCATTACCTACAGCCCAGTCCCCCAAATGCAGTCCCGGAGTGCCACAACGCAATCAGGTCATATGCTTTCCCTGAGAGAAGGACATGCCAGCATGTTGGCGGACGAGTACAGGTGGTGGAGGGGGCAGTGGCTGCTAGCCACAGAAGACAGTGGCCTAGCCATGTGCAGGTTGGCACCGTCCACCACAACAGACAGGCCCTTTTGGATGTACAGTCATGGGCTGCAGCCTATCTGTGGCAACACAGTGGTGCAGTGCACACAGACAGTGTATGCAAGAACAGAAGGTCACCAGTTCAAAGCCCAGCTAGAGTCACTGGCAATCCTCTCCACATATATTTCCCACACCTACACCATGATGGTAAGGACAAACCATTCCTGTTGAGGACATACACATTGGTAATACCCTCTCTTTTACCCCACCGAGCACAGACACCATGAACTGGTGCATTACCCAGAGCACAGTCTCCCAAATGCAATCCTGGAGGGCCACACAGCATTCCGGTTCCATGCTGCCCCTAACAGAAATGCCAGTGCTGCGTATCTCTGCACCACCCCCATGGCATGTAGATGTAGCTCAGGTATATTCATGAGGGACAGCAGGAAAACCCAAATAGTGTTTGGCACACCAGGACTGGATTTGGGAACCTCTGCCGTAAAGCAGCAGCCAACAGGGGCAGACACACCCACATCCATACCCACAGGCCTCATTGGTCAATGCCCCCTGGAGAGGCACGACATTGGGCCCTGCATGCAGCTCCCAATACTAGCATGTGCATACTGTAGCAATGTCACCCTACACCTGGGTATACGGTACACAGCTCTCAAATGCATGCTATGAGTACTGGCAGATAGATATCCCTACGTTACGCACAGTCTGCTCTTTGAGCTCCCTCATGACAATCTTCATGTTGTCTGCAGTGGGTGCCTCAGGTCTGGGCCCTGACAGTGTTTACCACCCTGGGGAGTGACTCCCAACAGTATTGCGTACCATATCCATACCTGTACTGTGCCCAGGACTGGTGTGGTGGCCAATGCTGACAAACGCCTCCATAGTAGCACAATGCTGGCATATGTGTGGGAGTGTGTGTCTGACTATAAAGTGTGTGTTAGCTGCAAACACCTTCCACAGCCCACACTGCCAGCACTGTTGCCAGTATTGTCATGCCAATGTGCATAATGAGCAGCAAGGTACCATGGGTATAGCTCAGACAGGATGGGCTGGCCAGGATGCATCTGCACAGGGCAGAGGGCACTGGCTGGGACATTGTAGTGGCTGGCCACCACCTACACATACAGGGTGGCCTCTCTATGTGCTGCTGGGGTTGCACTCCACCCTGACTGTGCAGTGACGACAGCATGGCTAGGCACCCCCATAGTGCTACATAGTATGTCTGTCATGTGATATATATGTGGGTCTTGTTTTGGGGCCCAGTCACTGACTTATCTGCTGGTGTGCACTGTCATCCCAGTTCTGGGTGCATGCATTTCCAACAGGACTAACTAGCAGACTGTGTTCAGCTGGTCTGTATCCTGATGGAGCGCCTTGCAGAGTGCAGCAGCTGATGGCTTGCTGCAGGAGAATATCAGATAGTGGTGGGGTGCAACTTAGCATATCCAGGCCCAATGTCTGTCAGATATTGTGTAATGGATGTGTATAGAGCTGCAGTGACTGCCCTGTAGGGTGTCTCATCACTAGCAGGACTGGGGTTGATGGTCCACTCCACTGCCACCATTGCAGGGAGGTAGCATGTTGATAGGAGACCTTGTTTTCCAATCTGGAGGGGGAGAAATGGTGGTACATAGCCCACCTAGGTGTCCATGAGGGGTTCCCCTGACTCAGACTGACAGAGATATCCAACGTGCTTCTGCAGAAACAACCTATCTCACAGAGTAAGATTGCTTTGGAGCTCTGGCATGGCCTCATTCCACCATGGAGGGTGGTGTGGACCTAGTCCTGGGTGCCCATCGCACCCTCAGGGTGAGCACAGTACCCGCACAATGTGACGGTGTATAGGTACTCTGTGCCAGTACAACACCCACTCAGTATACCCTACCAGGCAGAGGTGATGTGTGGGTGCACACGGCCACATCCCCATACCAGGCCGGGAGCTGTTGGGTTGCATACCCCATCTTGTGTGCATCTGTGGACAGGTGATTTGCATGTGCAGTGCATCATGGGTACGGGTGACCTAACCCTATCCTGTTCACAACAGCAGACTGTCTGTGAGGTGACATGCAGGCTCTCTGCAGCCAGCCAGGGGCTTGCATACAGCTACAGAGCTGTAGCCCAATGGTTACGTCACTGTTTGTGCAACCAGAGGTCATGGGTTCAAACCCACAGCAGAGTTACGTGATTGGGTTGTCCAGAGCATCACCCATTTTCTAATGTACATATTTTTATGGAAGAAAAAACACCCTCGGTGTACTGTACCCATAAGATGCCTCTGAGGGTACTTAATAGGGCGCCTTATAGGCCACCTTACGGTTGCCATCCAAATAGGGTGCACTGTACATTATCCTGTGTCGCAACATATATGGTGCCCTATAGGGGACATTCTAGGGTGCCGTGGCGGATAGTGCACTGTAACATGTGGCCCATGGGCCGCCGTATGTTAACACGCTGTGAGAGTGCGTTTGCTAGTAGTGACAACAAAATAAAATTAAAAAGACTCATACAGCACTCCCCACTATAATACATACTGCCTCAGCCAGCTGTCTTCACTGGGTACTGTGGGGGATTGAGCCCCTGAACCCCACACCATTGGTCAGTGTTTTAACCATTGTGCTGTGGCTCTGTTCCTGTGTGGAGATATCAGCGCGCCACCTTATGCCGCCCAAACCGCCCATAATTAACACTGCGCCGCCCAATGCCGCCCATAATTAACTGTGCGGCGCCCGAAACGGACAAGATCAACAGTGTGCCGCACAATGACGCACACAATTAACAGTGCGCTGCCCAATGCGGCACAAAATGTACAGTGTGCTGCCTTATGCCCTCCAAAGTTGAATTTGCCTCGTAAACCACATTTACCCATCAAAGGTGGTGCCTCAGGCAGCCTTTCTCATTGCACACAATGGGGGATTGAACCCGTGGACCCTGTACCATTGGTTAGTGTCTTCACCATTGTGCTACGGCTCTGTTCCTCTATGTGCCCAGCAGCGTCCCACTTAGCCTTCCCATGCGCTAATGTGAGCCCCGCACAGGTGCGTGACGCGCACACGTACTGTCGTTTTTTTTCATCTTTTTCTGCCTGACCCGCCCACTCCTTATATGGCACACGCACACTAACGGGGACCCGAACAGCAACGAATTTTAGTAAACATCCCCCTTAGTGTTTCTACAAAAAAGCACTTTTCAGTTTTAACCGCATTGCTCCTCTATCTTCAATCAAAGCCCAGTGATTTATATACATATGTGACCACTAACATGCATAGAAGTTCTAGTTTTTCTTTGGACATGCAGATATCTGGGATGGTCCTCCAAACTCAGACATGCACAGCCGATTTCAGAAACACCACACATTGCAACCAGCAACCAAGTTTATACTTGCTTAGAACATAAGATGTGCTATACTGGGTCCATCAAGCCCAGTATCCAGTTTCCCTTTTAGGTCTCAAGTACCTTTAATGGCCACTGTTGCTCATTTTGCCTGTAAAACTGCCAGAGGATGTAGAGAAGATGGCACGCTAATATCTTTCATACTGTCCACAACCAGAAAGGGAAGTAATTGGAAAATCTGAGGTTAAAAAATGGTAGGCTGGGATGCATCTTCAGTCTTGAATACAATTGGTGGGGACATCCATGTTTCAGAAACTGTCTTGGACTTCAAAAATGGCAACCATTTTTGAGAATGTCTTGACTTGGACATCCCAGATAGTCTCAGATGTCCTTTCTGAAATGCCCCTTGTAATGTAGATGGTTGCTATATGAAAGTAGGTTTGTAAGACCAATGGTTCTTATATTCATAGTGGGCATGCACAGGAGCGGTGCTTGGACAGAGAGAAAATTTAGGCTTGTAAGTTATACGATATTATAATGTATTCTTCACAAAACCTAGGTATGAACATTTACCCCTGCCACTGAGCAGGGATAAGTGTTTACCTCTAGTTTGGTACACATTTTTGACTACTTATGTCCCTATTTCATAAAGTACATGTGGTCCCTTTACACAAAAGTGGAAGTAAGGGTGTGGTTGAAAACTACAGGCCAGTTAGTTTAACCTCAGTGGTGAGTAAATTATTGGAGGTTTCTGGAGTCCAATGGATTACCGGATCCGAGGCAGCATGGATTCACCAGAGGCAGGTCTTGTCAGACAAATCTGATTGATTTCTTTGACTGGGTGACCAGGGAGGTGGACCGAGGGAGAGCCCTAGATATGGTATATTTAGATTTGAGTAAAGCCTTTGACACCGTTCCACACAAGCGACTTATAAACAAACTGAGCACTCTAGGGATGGACCCTGAAGTTACTGCTTAGGTTAGAAGTTGGTTGAGTGGGAGGCAACAAAGGGTACAGGTAAAAGGAGCTCATTCTGAGGAGGAAGTGGTGGTTTACCAGTGGTATGCTGCAGGGATCTGTCCTTGGTCCGATTCTTTTTAACATTTTTGTTAGTGATATTGCAGAAGGGCTGTTGGGTAAGGTTTGTATCTTTGAAGATGATACCAAAATCTGCAATAGAGTAGACCCCCAGGAAGGAGTAAATAACATGAGGAGGGATCTAGCTAAGCTTGAAGAGTGGTCTAGAATTTGGCAGCTGAGATTTAATGTTAAAAAATGCAAGGTTATGCATTTGGGATGCAGCAATCCAAGGGAGTGATATAGTATAGGGGTGAAGTACTTCTGTCCACAAAAGAAGAGCGGACCTAGGTGTGGCTGTGTCTGATGATCTTAAAGTAGCTAAACAGGTAGAAAAGACCATGGCAAAAGCTAGAAGGATGCTTGCATGCAAAGGGAGAGGAACGGCCAGCAGAAGAAAGAAGGTGATAGTTCTATGTAAGTATGTGCATACCTTACTTTATAAAATAGGTGCAAAATGCATGCATTGAAATGTGCATTAAACTAGGCAACACTTAGGGGTATGCTTACTAAACCGCGGTAAACGTGAATAACGCGCGTTGTACGACATTAACAATCGTTAGCATGCTATAGCGCACGCTGTAGCGCATTAACGATCGTAAACGTGCTACAGCACGCATTATCACGCGCTAACGCGCGTGATGCTCCGCGGCACGGTAAAACAACGCAGAAGGCGGAGAGAGGGCGGGGAGAAGGGGTCAATGGGCGGATAGTGGGCGGGGAGAGTCTCCCATTACACTAACGCACTGAATTTCAGAGCTGAATTCCAACGCGAATGAAAACCTGTCGTTAAAGGCATATTAAAGGGGAGAGAAACCATTTAAATGTCAGCAATGTACAGCCTAGGCAAGGAAACCAAAAAAAGGTGAGAAGTGTGATACATGTGCACATAACAAAAGGGCACAGAAACATTGAAAATGACCCCAACAAACTGGAAAAAAACAGCAACCAAGCTGGCCAATAGTGGTATCAATGAGAAACATCAACCCCCCCCCCCCCCCGAGTAAGGTCCATTGAACAGACATTTATGTATGTCTGTATATTAGTTATGTATTTATAAACCGCGGAAGGGTCCATACCCCGTCCCCATACAAGGTGCATGGGCCCACAGTGAAATAGCACTGCTCAGGGACTTCCCCACCATCGGACAGGGTTCCTATGGCGTGCACATGTTCCGCAACATCAGGGCGGGCATGTCGGAACGGGCAACCGGTCAGATGCTGGAGAAGGAGATACAGAGGGCTGCAGGCGGCACATGCTGTGGTGCAGCTGGGCCACAGTGGGGACTAGGGTGATGCCTAGCTGGCCCATAGGAATGCTGAAACAGTAGAGCAGCCAGACAGCAACTGCTGAGGGCCCAACATGGGCAAGAGTGTGTTTCCCACAATGTCACAGGGATAGTACCCAGCAGGTACCCCCAATGGCATGGAACATTGGCAGGCGGTGCTGGGGGAAAGCGTGGGCAGCTATGCGGGCATCCCCACCCCAGAACACGCACCATAGGCAGCCGCCAACCTGCACACTGGATGGCTTGAGACCGCACACCACCGGCTCCACCAGCAGAAGGGCATGTCAGCATGGTGGCTGAGGGATACTGGTGGTGGAGGAGGCAGTGGCAGCTGCCCAGAGCAGACTGTGGCCTAGCCCCCTTCACATGGGTGCCGTGCACTCCAACAGACAGGCCCTGTCTGACCAACAGTCATGGTATCACCAGGGAACACACCATCTCTGTGAGAACATGGTGGTGCAGTGCACAGAACCAGTGTATTCAAAAGCAGAGGGTCCCAGGTTCAAGTCCCAGCTGTGTTTTCCGCCAACCCAGTCCTCATATTTTACCCACTACTATAACGGGCTAATACAGACAGAACCGGTCTTGCAGATGATATAAACATGCCCAAAACACCCACATTTTACCCTACAGAGCACAGACACCATAAACATGCACATTACCTAGAGCAGAGCCTCCCAAATGCAGTCCTGGAGGGCCAAACACCATCCCGATTCCATGCTGCCTCTGATAAAGATGCCTGTGCTGCATTTCTATGCACCACCCCCATGGTATGCAGATGTATCTCATGCATATTCATGAGGGACAGCATGAAAACCCGAACAGTGTTTTGCACCGCAGGACTGGAGTTGGGAACCTCTGCCGTAAAGCAGCAGCCAACAGGGGCAGACACACCCGCACCCACAGGCCCCATTATCGAAAGCCTCCAGGAGAGGCAGGACTTTGGGCTCTGCGTGCATCTCCCAATACTAGCACATGCATATCGTAGTAATGCCACCCTAAACCTGGGAATATGTTACACAGCTATCAGAAGGTTGCTATGAGCACTGGCAGATAGCAATTCCTAGGTTAAGTACAATTTCCTGAGTGAGCTGCATCATAACAACCCTTCTGATGTCTGTGGAGTGTGCTACAGGTCCTGTGTCTAACAGTGTTTACCAACCTGGGGAGTGACTCCTACAGTATTGCGTACCATAGCCATGCCTGCACTGTGCCCAGGACTGGTGTGGTGGCCTGGGCTGCCCAACACCTCTAGAGTTGCACAGTGCTTGCAAAGGTGTGGGGAGTGCATGTCTGTCTATCCAGTGTGTGGTGGCTTCCAACACCCTCCACAGCCCACACTGCTAGCACTGTTGCCAGTATTGGCCTGCCAATGTGCATAATGAGGAGCAAGGTACTGTGGGAATAGCCTGGATAGGGTTGCCTGGCCTGTCCGCATCTGCACAGGGCATAGGGCAATGGCCAGACATTGTAGTGCCCGGTACCACCTGCACGGACAGGGTGGCCATAACATGTCCTGCTGGGAGGTCACTCTCACCCTGACTGTGCAGTGACCATGGCATGTCTAGGTTCCACCATAGTGTTATATAGCATTTTTCTTATGTGATGTTTATGGGTTTCCTTTTGGGGCTCAATCACTGACTTATCTGCTTGGGGTGTATGCTGATATCCCCGTTCTGGATACATGCATCTTCTCCAGGACCATGCACTATGGACTAGCTGGCGGACTGTCTGCAGCTGGTATGTGTCTTGCTGGAACAACGTGCAGTGGCTGGAGGCTTGCTGCTGGAGAATGTCAGATAATGGTGGGGGGCAGCTGAGCATTTCCAGACCTGCTGTCTGTCTGCTCTTGCTGTATGGGTGTGTACTGCTCTGCATTGCCTGCCCTGCAGGGTTTTTGATCCTGAGTGTGACTGGGGTGATGGTCCCCTCTACTGCCACCATTACAGGGGGTTGAACGTGGATCTGTGGGCGATAGATCCTCTCCCCCACCCTGAGCCCTAGAGGGTGCCTTGGGTGGTGGTATGTAATCTCCCTGGTAACCACAGCAGGGTGCAGTCCTCCTGTAGCCAGCCATGTGTCTATTAGCAGCTCTAGCCCACTGGTTACTTCACTGCCCATGGTGCCAGTGGTCATAGGTTCACAACCCACAGTGGGGTTCATTGATAGGGCTGTCTTAGGCATTGTCTATTGTTACGGTATATTAGTGCTGCCAGCAGAACCACCCTCAGGGTACTGTCACCTTAGGGTAGCTCAAAAGGCGCCCTATAGGGTGCACATTACACTTCGCCCTATATTATATGCCATTTTTTAATAGTGGTTTATGGACCTTTCCTCCAGGAACTTGTCCAAACCTTCTTTAAACCCAGCTATACTAACAGCCCGTACTACATCCTCCGGTAACAGATTCCAGAGTTTGATTACACGTTGAGTGAAAAAATATTTTCTCTTATTTGTCTTAAATAGTTTACCCTGTAGCTTCATTACATGTCCCCTAGTCTTTCTATATTCTGATAGTGTAAACAATTGATCCACGTTTATCCGTTCCACTCCATTCATTAATTTATAGACCTCTATCATATCTCCCCTCAGCCGTCTCTTTTCCAGGTTAAAGAGCCCTAACCTTTTTAGCCTCTCTTCATAGGAGTAGCCTTCCATCCCCTTCACCAATTTGGTGGCTCTTCTCTGTACTTTTTCTAATAACGCTATGTCCTTTTTAAGATACGGTGACCAGAATTGCACACAATATTCAAGGTGCAGTCGTACCATGGAGCGATACAGAGGCATTATAATATCCTTTGTTTTATTCTCCATCCCTTTCCTTATGATACCTAGCATTCTATTTGCTTTCTTGGCTGCCACTGCACACTGGGCGAAGGGTTTTAACATGTTTATGTTTATGTTTATGTAATTCTTGATATACCGCCCAGGCTGAAGGGCATCAGAGCAGTTTTACAATCACTATATAAGCAGGTACTGGATACATTCCCTCGTCCCCAAAGGGCTCACAATCTATGTGTACCTGAGGCAATGGAGGGTTAAGTGGCTTGCCCAAGGCCACAAGGAGTGCCTATAGGACTAGAAACCCCAGTCCCTCCGGCCTGAGATTGCTGTCCCCAGGTGGGAATTGAACCCCTGGCCCTCCGGCCTGAGGTACCCTGTCCTAACCACTAGGCCACTCCTCCCTCTTATCCACGATGACTCCTAAATCTTTTTCCTGTGTGGTGGTTTCTAATGTGGAGCCTTGCATCGTGTAACTATAGTGTGGGTTGTTCTTTCCTAGGTGCATAACTTTGCACTTGTCCACATTAAATTTCATCTGCCATTTGGATGCCCAGTCTTCCAATTTATCCAGATCCTCCTGCAGTTTTCTTGGGTTTTAACAGCTTTAAACAGTTTTGTGTCATCTGCAAATTTGATAACCTCACTCGTTATTCCCTTTTCCAGGTCATTTATGAATAAGGAGCAGTAAAGCACCTAATTCTCGTATTGTAGTTATTTATGTGCATAAGTGGCCATTTACATGCATAAATGACCTTTTTTTACATTGTATGTTTTTTTAGAAGTGGATGCATAGATCCACTGGCATGTACCTTCATTGCTGGTGTATAAATCTAATAACTGCCTGTGATTTCTGCCTTCAAGTTAGCAGCGGCACAGATATCTCCTCCCCCAATTCAGCTAACAACCAATCAGGGGCTGCTGAGGCATCATTTAAATTCCGCTGCTCATCGGGCATGCCTGTGCCTTGCGGGCTTCGCCAAAGGGCCCTTTGGTGTGGTCCTTAGTCGGTGCGCTAAGGCGGCTTCATTGAATACTCCAGAGGTGAATAGCAGTAAACATTAAAATTCAAATCACACGCCCGATATAATACTCGTATAGAGGCAACTTAGCAGACCAAGCCATGAATCCTCCAAACTAGCAGGTCATTTCACCCAATTACCCGATTCTTCATACCCTAGTTGAGCACACTGAGATTCACTAGCAGATAGGCAGCTTACCCAATCCAACTACTTAATAAACCAAAAGAGATTTGGCATGGCCCTTAGGCACGCACTGAAGAACATGTAGTCAGCTACAAAACCTCTAAATAACAATCAACGATTATCTTTTTTTTTTTTAAACTTTTATTTTCATTTTGCAACAAACAAAAGAAACAACACACCAAAAGAGACAAAACAAGTATACAATAAGGAAAAGTAAACCCATTACCCCCCACCCCGATGCTTCTTCTCTACCCGATTATATCAGCATGTGAGCGCTTCCAATTAACAGTGATTATACATCAGACGATCAAAAGAGTATCTACAATACAGCATGATCATGGAACAGAGATATATACAAAGTTAGACAGTCAGATGAGAGCATTTAGCAAAATGTACATAGTCATTGAGCATCTTCCATTGAGACCAATGAGAAGGAGTCTGAATGGAGGAAGCGAACAGTCGAGGTATTTGTTCATATTTACTGTAAAGACAGACATGATTCCACCATTCATTGGGGCTCAAATGGGAGCTAGTTTTCAGTATTACTTAATTAGGGAAATAGCAATGCCAAGCATAAAGTTCGAAAGGAGATAAGCCATTTTTGGGAGAGAGGGGATCCCCGCAACTAGGCGAAGTCCCACTATCCTCCAAGAAAGGGGCTCCTGAGAGTGCAAGATAGAATGCAAATACACATGAATTCACTATCTCCAACCTCTAGGTGTACACAGGCCCATCTACCCTCCTTGTCAGCGCTAATATCAGGTACTGTAGCGTGCAAATACTTCTTAACCAGAATGGTTATCCCGTACCATTTGGAAACGGTGGGAGAATAGGCAGCTACCATATGAGGCTTAGCATTGAGTTGCAGTATTTCAGCAGAGTTTAAATGCGTTTCCTGAAGAAACACTAAATCAACATACTCATGGCTAAGACAGCTAAGGATTTTCTTTCCTTTGAGTGGACCATTAATGCCGTTGACGGTGAATGATAAGATTTTACATAAGGCCATTCAGAAAAGTTAAAAATTCTGAGCATGATAGCACACATAATTTCACTATGTCCCTCAAGCTGACTGTATCTGGCTGTACACATGACACAGAAAATAAGCTAATACAATACAATGAAGCGCCCCACATTAACAAAGAAAACCGCAGTACGGTAGAGGAGAAGCAAAACCCCAAAATTACTGGCGACCATGTGTCTGCGGGGAGAAACCCCAGAGAAGGCCGAAATTGAAAAAACACATAACCTGTAGGACTGTGCGTGCTCCGAATCCGACCGAGGCACATATCATGAAGGGATAGGAGACCAAAAGAACAAAAGTCATATGGAGAAAGAAAGAAAGTCCAGACTATTTCTGTGCTTGGCTATGACCGCCACATCGGGCCCTTCAAAATGGCGGATAGAGCCGGCAGATAAGAGTCCAAGATTTGGGATTAGCGCATCTGCTCTGCTTCTTTGGAGTCTAAAAATGTTGATAGTAGATCAGGATCTTCGAACGTCCTGGTTTGGTTGTGGAGAGTCACTCGGAGCTTTGCTGGATACAACAGGCCAAAGCGAGCCTGTAGCTGTTGAAGTCGAGGGCGAAAAGCAAGGAGTTTCTTCCGACGGTCAACGGTAGGCTTTGCCAAATCAGGAAAGAAGGAGATCTTACGACCTTCAAATTCCAAATGATGATTCGCTCGGGCAACCTGTAAAATTTGTTCCACTTGTTGATAGCGTAGCAAGCTAAAGATAATAGGCCGGGGGGTCGTGCGGTGGGGCGCCATGTGGGCAGGAACACGGTGTGCTCGATCGATTTCCAGTTCTCTGTGAAAAGTGATCTTCAGCAAGGAGGGAAGAGTTTTGAGCAAGAATTCTCTTATATCTCCTGCTTCCACCCCCTCCGGTATTCCGAGGAGCCTCACATTGTTGCGACGGGCTCGATTATTACTATCTTCTAACTCCTTTTGAAGATTCTGTATCTGGCGCTCAGCCTTATCCAGTTTGCCCAAGCGCGCCTCGTGCGAGTCGAGGACCCCCGCCATGTTGTCCTGCCGTAATGAAAGACTTTCAAGTCGGTCCTGGAGCACTCCAAAGTCTTCTCGCATGGCTCGAAGCGCTTCTCCATTGGACTGCACCAATTCCTTCACGCCGCGTATTTCCTCCAAAATCTCCAGGTGCATTTCGGGGTTTTCACGAAATGGGACCATCTTCTGTGGGGAGGACACCTCTGGTTTGGAGCGTTTTCCGTGAGAAAAGGAAGGAGACCCGAAGTCCAAGCGCGCTGGTTTATGGGCCGCCATCCCCCCCGAGGTACCCCGGTCAGCTCGGAGCAAAATAGTAAGTTTGTATAGGTATTAAGTCAGGATTCTAAGTAGGCCTCTCGGGAGCTTCAACGCAAAGCGTCCTACCCGCTGGACATCAGGCTCCGCCCCAATCAACGATTATCTTAAAGCATTCGAATAAACATGCATGGAGTCAAACTTCTAGAGAAACCCTTATAGAAACCAAAGGAAGGTAAATTTTGCACTTTCCTTTATAACAGCTTTCTAATCTATCCTAATATGACCATCTTACTCAACCTCTTATTGGCTTTAATTATGATTCTCCTCTCCCTTAAACATATTCAAACCACTCACCCTTATTCTATGTATTTTTACACCATTAACTCCATACAATCATGTCACTGCCATCCTATAATGTACCTTTACAAGTCCACATGGCAATCATCAAACACATGACATAACAAAAAAAAAAGGGGTATGTTTACTAAACTGCGGTAATCGGGAATAACGCGCGTTATGTAACGTTAACGATCGTTAGCGCATCATAACGCGCGTTATGCTGCGCTTACGATTGTTAACGTTACATAACACGCGTTATGACGCGCTAACGATCGTAATGCCCCGCGGCGCGGTAAAACACCGCAGAAGGTGGAGAGAGAGCGGAGAGAAGGGGTCAGTGGGCGGAGAGTGGGCGGGGAGAGGCTCCCCTCACACTAATGCGCTGATTTTCAGAGCTGAATTCCAACGCGAATGAAAACCTGCCGTTAAATGCACATTAAAGGGGAGAGAAACCATTTAAGTGTCAGCAATGTACAGCCCAGGCAGGGAAACAAAAAAAAGTGATAAGTGTGATACATGTGCACAGAACAAAAGGTCACAGAAACACTGAAAACGACCCCCAACAAACTGGAAAAAAACAATAACCAAGCTGGTCAATAGTGGTATCAATGAGAAACATCAACCCCTCCCCCCCGAGTAAGCTCCATAGAACAGATATAAATCGTGGAAGGGTCTATACTCCGTCCCCATACAAGGTGAATGGGCCCACAGTGAAATAGCGCTGCTCAGGGTTTTCCCCACCATCAGACAGGGTTCCTATGGCGTGCACATGTCCCGCAACAGCAGGGCGGGCATGTCGGAATGGCAACTGGACAGATGCCGGAGAAGGGGATACAGAGGGCCGCAGGCGGCACATGCTGTGGTGCAGCTGGGCCACAGTGCGGACTAGGGCGATGCCTAGCTGGCCCATACGAAAGCTGAAACAGCAGAGCAGCCAGACAGCAACTGCTGAAGGCCCAACATGGGCACGAGTGTGTTTCCCCAAAGTGTCACAGGGGATAGTATCCAACAGCAACCCCCAAGGGCACGGAACATTGGCAGGCGGGGCTGGGGGGGAACGTGGACATCTATGCAGGCACCCCTACCCCAGAACCCGCACCATAGGCAGCCGCCTACCTGCACACTGGATTGCCTGAAACTGCGCACCACCAGCTCCACCAGCAGAAGGGCATGTCAGCATGGTGGCTGAGGGATACTGGTGGTGGAGGGGGCAGTGGCAGCTGGCCAGAGCAGACCGTGGCCTAGCCTTGTGTAGGTGGGTGCCATGCACTGCAACAGACCTGCCCTGTCTGACCAACAGTCATGGTATCACCAGGGAATGCACCAACTCTGTGATAAATGGTGGTGCAGTGCACAAAATCACTGTATTCAGAAACAGAAAGTCACAGGTTCAAGTCCCAGCTGTGGTTTCTGCCAACCCAGTCCTCATATTTTACCCACTACTATAACGTGCTAATACAGACAGGACCTTTTTTGCAGATGACATAAACATGCCCAAAACACCTACAGTTTATTCTACAGAGCACAGACACCATAAACATGCCCATTACCTAGAGCAGAGCCTCCCAAATGCAGTCCTGGAGGGCCAAACACCATCCCGATTCCATGCTGCCTCTGATAAAGATGCCTGTGCTGCATTTCTATGCGCCACCCCCATGGTATGCAGATGTATCTCATGCATATTCATGAGGGACAGCATGAAAACCCGAACAGTGTTTGGTACCGCAGGACTGCAGTTGGGAACCTCTGCTGTAAAGCAGCAGCCAACAGGGGCAGACACACCCGCACCCACAGGCCCCATTATCCAAAGCCTCCTAGAGAGGCAGGACTTTGGGCTCTGCATGCATCTCCCAATACTAGCACTTGCATACCTTAGTAATGCCACCTTACACCTGGGAATATGGTACACATCTATCAAAAGGTTGCTATTATTACTGGCAGATAGCAATTCCTAGGTTACGTACATGTTTTTCTGAGTGAGCTACAGCATAGCAACCTTTCTGATGTCTGTGGAGTGTGCTACAGGTCTTTTGTCTGACAGTGTTTACCAACCTGGGGAGTGACCCCTACAGTATTGCGTACCATAGCCATGCCTGCACTGTGCCCAGGACTGGTGTGGTGGCCAGGGCTGCCCAACACCTCTAGAGCTGCACAATGCTGGCATAGGTGTGGGGAGTGTGTGTTTGTCTATCACAGGGGTGGGCACCTCTGGTCATGCATATTCATTAGAGATATCCCGAAAACCTGACTGGTCTGCGGCCCTCCAGGACCAGGTTTGCCCACCCCTGGTCTATCAAGTGTGTGGTGGCTGCCAACACCCTCCACAGCCCTCAGTGCTAGCACTGTGCCAGTATTGGCCTGCCAATGTGCATAATGAGGAGCAAGGTACTGTGGGAATAGCCTGGATAGGGTGGCCTGGCCTGGCCGCATCTGCACAGGGCACAGGGCAATGGCTCGGACATTGTAGTGCCCAGTATCACCTGCACGGACAGGGTGGCCATTGCATGTCCTGCTGGGAGGTCACTCTCACCCTGACTGAGCAGTGACCATGGCATGGCTAGGTTCCCCTATAGTGCTTTGCTCATGTGATATTTATGGGTTTTCTTTTGGGGCCCAATCACTGACTTATCTGCTTGGTGTGTATGCTGGTTTCCCAGTTCTGGGTACATGCATCTTCTCCACTACCATGCACTATGGACTAGCTGGCGGCTTGTCTGCAGCTAGTATGTGTCTTGCTGGAACACCTTGCAGGGTGCAGCGGCTTGAGGCCTGCTGCTGGAGAATGTCAGATAATGGTGGGGGGCAGCTGAGCATTTCCAGACCTTCTGTCTGCTATGGTGTTATGGATGTGTGCTGCTCTGCATTGCCTGCCCTGTAGGGTGTTTGATCCCTAGCAGGACTGGGGTGATGGTCCCTTCTATTGCCACCATTGCAGGGGGGGTAGGAAATGGATCTGTTGGTGGGGGATCATGTCCCCCACCCTGAGCCCCAGAGGGTGCGTTGGGTGGTGGTATGTGATCTCCCTGTGGGTCCCAGCACCCCCACTCACTTACATCATGTGACCATGGCACCCACACAGGGTATCCACTTTTCTGGGTGCATCATAGTTCACAAGGGCTAGATGTGACATACAGATGAACACAGGCATATCCTAGGGGTGTTTGCAAGGACTACCTATCACACATTGTACAGTTCTCCTGTAGCCAGCCAGGTGTTTGTTAGTAGCTCGAGCCCACTGGTTACTTCACTGCCCGTGGAGCCAGAGGTCATGGGTTCACAACCCACAGTGGGGTTCATCGATAGGGCTGTCTTAGGCATTGTCCATTTGTATTGTATATTAGTGCTGCCAGCAGAACCACCCTCAGGGTATTGTCACCTTAGGGTGGCTCATAGGGCACCTTATAGGGCAGTGGTCCCCAACCCAGTCCTATGGGGCCCACCGGCCAGTCAGGTTTTCGGGATATCCCTAATGACTATGCATGAGATATATATGCATTAGAGATATCCTGCCAACCTGACTGGTTTGTGGCCCTCCAGGGCTGGATTTGGAGACCCCTGCCTTATACCTCTGTCATTTACGATTGTGAGTGGGCAAGGTGCAGATGTCCAAGACATCAAAAAGGTTAGATAGAATTTGTCACAGTCCTCCTCACTTCTCACCACCACCAAAAAATTGTCTATTAGACAACTTTTTGGTGGTGGTGAGAATCGAGGAGGAATGTGACACATTCTATATACCCTTTCGATGTCTAGGACATCTGTACCTTGCCCACTCACAATCTTAAATGACAGAGGTATAAGGCAGGGGTCTCCAAATCCAGCCCTGGAGGGCCACAAACCAGTCAGGTTGGAAGGATATCTCTAATGCATATATATCTCATACATAGTCATTAGGGATATCCCGAAAACCTGACTGGCCGGTGGGCCCCATAGGACTGGGTTGGGGACCACTGTTAGGGTGCCCTATAAAGCGCCTTATCAGGTGCCTTATATGGTGTCTTATGGGGGACATTATAGGGTGCCTTGGCACTTTATAATGTGCCCTATGGAGTGGCTTCTAGGGTGCCTTATGTGGCACCTTAGGTTACACACTGTGAGGATGTGTTTGCTGGCAGCACTATTAAAGTACCACTAAACTTCCTCACAGCCCAATACTTAACCCTTTCCAGGCCAAGCCCACAACTTTCGGGATCCGAACATCTGCCTAAATATTCCTATCAAATGGTATATAATACATGACCATGGCAGAGGGAACGTCACTATTGGAACATATTGAATAAGACGGGTACAATTTTCCTGCCATATGCAAACATTAACCCAGCTGCAGAATGTGGAGTAAAATATTATAGTAGGCTTTCAGAGGGTTACACATGATGCCTCAGCCAACTTTTTTCATTAGGCACACTGAGGAATCAAACCCATGACCCTTGCACCATTGGTCTGTGTAATAACCATTGTGCTACACCTCTGCTTCTGTATTTGGGTGTCTGCGCGCTTTCTTAAGCTTGCGCGCAGTAGCACGCGCCCTGTAAAGATCGTTGCTGCGCGGCACCTAGTAACGCGCATTACTGCGCATTATCGGTAACGATGTACCGCCCATGTCCTTTTTTGGCTTTCCTTCCACTAACGCAGTTTAGTAAACATACCCCTTAATTTCCATTCAAGCTAACACTTTGAAACAACCATGCACAATACATATACATACTTCACCCCGACACCAAATCAACATAGAATTAATTAATGTTAGATCTATTAAAAATAAAATCAACATTATTGCAGATCATCTCCAATCCCATCAAACAGATATACTTTGTATTACTGAAACATGACTATCTCCTACTGACCAGGTCCTACTTAACCAACTAACCCCTTCTACTCACACTGCATTCAACTGCCCACACTCTCACAAATGTGGTAGTGAAATCTTAATTCTAGCAAGAAGCTTGCTAAAATTTAAAATTTTGAGCTTGTTAAATACAATACAATGTAACTCAATCATTATACATAACTTACATATGGCCATTTCTTTAACTTATAGATCACCAAATGCTCATGCAGATCAGCTCTCTGAAACTCTTTCTTCAGTCTGTGCAAACAACACCTCACATAAACCCATGCTGTTGTTGGGCGACTTTAAACTTGGATCCACCTCCTCCAGAGAAGCAGCTACCTTCCTTGAAGCCATGGATTCACTACAATACACATAACTTATAAATGCTCCCACACACAGATCTGGTTCATCTCCTGATTTAATCTTTGTACCCTCTCATCTTCTCAACTGCAACAATATATCAATACCTAAAATAGTCCCAGTACCATGGTCAGATCATTATATGATACAATTATCTTTTCAGATCCATTACCATAATCCTAGAAGAAGATTCAAAAAATTCAACAAACAATTTCTTAATAAAACCCTTCCTTTCCTAAACCAAGACTTGTAGGAACTCGATGACCTTATAGCAAACTGGATGAAACCATTTTAACTGCAGCAAGACCTGTCAACCACAATAGCTCAAAACTATCATGTAGAAAAACAAAATCAGCTCCATGGTATGCAGAAGACATAAGAAGAGCTAAGAAACTATTACGAAAACTTGAAAGATCCTGGAGAAAATCTAAATCCCAAATATCTCAATTTCTCTACAACCAAAACCAAAAAGAGAATAACCTCATTCTTCAACGCAAACAAGAATACCACACAAACATTATTCTTAAATCTCTCAACAAACCCAGAGAGCTATTTCAAATCGTGCAGACTCTTACTAAAGATCCTGTCCTTAAAGGTCAAGTAATGATACATCCGCAAACATTTGCAGACTTCCTACAATCAAAGAATAGACCTTCTCCTCATACAACTACCACATCTAATCCCCTTATATCCAGACAAATTGAGTACACTTGGGACCATTTTATCATCCCTTTCACAAAACAGATAGCACAAATTATTTCATCATTGAATACAAGCACTGCTGCAACAGTTCCCTGTCCTGTATCTTGGTTAAAGGCAACAAAAGAAAACTTCTGCCCATTCATACATAACATAGTACACCTATCATTATCTCAAGGATATATGCTTGATATTCTCAAAACTGCTGCAATTTGTCCTATTTCTAAGAAGACAACTCTAAGAAAAAATGATCCAGCTGCATATCGCCCTATATCATCACTTCCTTTCCTTACAAAGATCATAGAGAAAGTAGTACAACTTCAACTACAAGACCATTTTGACATGCATGCTTCTCTTGACCCTCACCAGCATGGCTTTCGACCAAATCATAGTGTTGAAACACTCCTCATACACCTGTTTGACGACCTTAGAAAAGGAATAGACAATAACAAGAATGGGTTTCTTCTAATCTTCTCAGATATATCCTCAGCTTTTGACACAGTATCAAATAACATCTTACTAAGCAGACTAAGGGGCATGTTTACTAAACATTCCTAACGTGCGGGGCCGTGCTAGTGTGCCTGTGCCATATAAGGAGTGGGCGGTTCAGGCAGAAAATAGAAAAAAAAACGGTAGTAAGCAACCGGACGTGTGTGCGTCGCGCTAATGTGTTGACATTAGCGCGTGGAAAGGCAAAGTGGCGCGCTGCTGAGTATACAAAACAACAGAGCCGTGGTACAACGGTGAAGACACTGACCAATGGTGCAGGGGCCATGGGTTCAATCCCCCAGTGTGCGCAACGACAAAGGTCAGCTGAGGCAGTAACTGTAATGATTAACATTGTTTTAGGAGGCAAATTAATTTGGAACGGCATAAGGCGGCGCACAGTTATTTTTGGGCGGCAGAAGGCGGCGCACAGTTATTTTTGGGCAGCAGAAGGCGGCGCACTGGTCCCCTTGGGCGGAAGAAGGCGGCGCGCTGATAGGCACAAGGCGGCGCGCTGATGCACAAGCACAGGAAAAGAGCCACAGCACAATGGTTAAAACACTGACCAATGGTGCAGGGATCAGGGGTTCAACTCCTCACAATGCCCAGTGAAAAATGCCTGCTGAGGCAGTATGTATTATGTTGTGGAGTGCTGTAGGAGGCTGTATAATTTTATTTTGTTATCACTACTAGCAAACGCACTCTCCCAGCATGTTAACATACGGCGGCCCATAAGGCACATGTTACAGTGCACTGTTCGCCAAGGCACCCTTGAATGACCCCTATAGGGCAGCATGTATGTTGCGACACAGGATAATGTATAGTGCACCCTATAGGGATGGCAACCATAAGGTGGCCTACAGGGCGCCCTATGAAGCACCCTGAGAGGCACCTAATGGGTATAGTAAGCTGAGGGTGGTCTTGCCGGCATAGACATATGTACAGTAAATAAAAATAAAGCTGTGGACAGCCCTACCAAAGGGCCCCACTGTGGGTTTGAACCCATGACCTCTGGCTGCACAGGCAGTGATGTAACCATTGCGCTACAGCTCCATAGCTGTAAGCAGGCCCCTGGCTGGCTGCAGATAGCCTACACGTCACCTCACAGACAGTCTGCTGGTGTCAACAGGATAGGGTTAGGCCACCCGTACCCATGATGCACTGCACATGCAAATTAGCTGTCCGCAGATGGACACAAGATGGGGAATGCACCCCCACAGCACCTCGGCCCTGTTGGGGGAAGTGACCGGGTGCACCCACACAGCACCTTGGCCTAGTAGGGGGCACTGACCGGGTGTTTTACTGGCACAGAGTAGCCACACACCGTTACATCGTGCGGGTACTGTGCTCACCCTGAGTGTGCAATGAGGTGGCCAGGACCAGGTCAACAACACCTGCCATGGCTGATGGAGGCCAAGCGGGCGTTCCAAAGCAGTGTTAATGTGTAAGATAGCTAGTTTCTGCACAAACACCATGGATATCCCTGTCTGCTGCCATCAGGCACCCCCCCGTGGCAAACATGGTCCCCATCAAGGGATCCACACTCTACCTCCCTGCAAAGGTGGCAGTAGAGGGCAACATCAACCCCAGTCCTGCTGAGGAACACCACCACCCCCCCCCAGGCAGGCAGCTCCATACACAGCCATAACACAAAACACAATAGCAGACAGACATAAGCCCAGGGTATGGTAAGCTGCACTCCACCACCAGATATTCCCCTGCAGCAAGCCAACAGCCACTGCACCCTGCAAGCCATTATAGCAAGACATTTACCAGCTACAAACAGTCTGCTGGTTAGTCCATAGTGCATGTTCCCAATGGAGATGCATGCACCCAGAACTGGGCTGTCTGCATACACAGCAAGCAGATAGATCAGTGACTGGGCCCCAAAGAGAAACCCATATCTATCACATGAGAGAACTACTATACAGCACTATGGGGGGGCCTAGCCATGCTGTGGTCACTGCACAGTCAGGGTGAGCGTGATCCCCCAGAAGGACATGCTTTGGCCACCCTGTCTGTGTAGGTGGTGGCCGGACACTACAATATCCCAGCCAATGTCCCTGCCAGGGCCCTATGCCCAGTGCAGATGCATCCTGGCCACGCCACCCTGCCCTGGCTATACCCATGGTACCTTGCACCTCATTATGCACATTGACTGGCCAATACTGGCAACAGTGCTGGCAGTGCAGGCTGTTGAAGGGGCTTGCAGCCAACACCCACTGTATAGACCAGGGGTGGGCACCTCCGGTCCTGGAGGGCCGCAGACCAGTCAGGTTTTTGGGATATCCCTAATGAACATGCATGAGATATATATGCATTAGAGATATCCTGCCAACCTGACTGTTTATGGCCCTCCAGGGCTGGATTTGGAGACCCCTGCCTTACACCTCTGTCATTTAAGATCATGAGTGGGCAAGGTACAGATGTCCTAGACATTGAAAGGGTATATAGAATGTGTCACATTCCTCCTCGATTCTCACCACCACCAAAAAGTTGTCTAATAGACAATTGTTTGGTGGTGGTGAGAAGTGAGGAGGACTGTGATAAATTCTATCTAAACTTTTTGATGTCTTGGACATCTGCACCTTGTCCACTCACAATCTTAAATGACAGAGGTGTAAGGCAGGGGTCTCCAGATCCAGCCCTGGAGGGCCACAAACCAGTCAGGTTGGCAGGATATCTCTAATGCATATATATCTCATGCATATTCATTAGAGATATCCCGAAAACCTGACTGGCCTGCGGCCCTCCAGGACCAAGTTTGCCCACCCCTGGTATAGACAGACACACACTTCCACACCTCTGCCATCATGGTGCTACGATTGAGGGGGTAAGTAGCCTTGCCCACCAAACCGGTCCTGAGCACGGCAAGGCATGGATATGGTACGCATTACAGCTGGTGGTCACTCCCCAGGGTGGTAAGCACCGTCAGAGGCCAGGCCTGGAGCATGCCCCGCAAACACCTAACAGATTGTTTGGATGGGGTCAACTAGCAGTATGTACGTAACGTATGGATAACTGCCTGCCTGTGCTCCTAGCAAACGTCTCCGAGCTGTGTACCGTATACCTCAGGTGTAGGGTGACATTGGTAAGTTATGCAAGTGCTCGTTTTGGGTGCTGCATGCACGGTCCAATGTTCTGCCTTTCCAGGAGACATTGGCCAATGGGGCCTGTGGGTGTGGGTGTGTCTGCCCTTGATGGCTGCTGCTTTACGGCACAGATTCCCAACTCCAGTCCAGGTTTGCATCACACTGTTCGGGTGTTCCTGCTATCCCTCATGAATATGCATGGGCTACATCTACATGCCATGGGGGTGGTGCATAGATATACAGCACAGGCATTTGTATGAGTGTCAGCATGGAACCTGACTGGTGTGTGGCCCACCAGGACTGCATTTGGGTGATTCTGCTCTAGGTACTGCCCCTGTTCATGGTGTCTGTGCTCAGTGGGGTAAAAGATAGATGTCTTACCATTGCATATGTCCCCGCCATGAAAGGTGTGTCCTTACTATCACTGTTTAGTTGTGGGAAAAATATGTGGGCAGGATTGGCAGCAGCCCCAGCTGGGCTTTGAACCTGTGACCATCTGTTCTTGTATGCACTGTCTGTGTGCACTGCACCACTGTGTAGCCACAGATTGGTTGGATTCCCTGGACTGTCCATGACTGTGGATCCGGCAGGACCTGTCTGTTGCAGTGGACTGTGCCAGCCTGCACATGGCTAGGCCTCTGTCTTCTGTGGTTAGCAGCCACTGCCCCCTGCACCACATGTACTTGTCCGCCAACATGCTGACATGAACTTCTCTCAGAAAAAGCAGTTGACCTGATTGCAATGTGGCAGTATGGGACTGCATTTGGGGGACTTGGCTGTAGGTAATGCCCATTGTTGTGGTGTGTGTGCGGTGTTGGGTAAAATATGGGTGTTTTCCCCATGCATACAGGGGTGTCTGCGCTATCTTTATTTAGTGGTGGGTAAAATATAGGGATTGGGCTGGCAGGTGCCCCAGCTGGGTTTTGAACCTCTGCCCTCTGGTCCTAGAGGTAATGACTCTGTCCGCTGTACCACACTTTGGCCACAGAGACAGTGCAGCCCCTGGAGGCAGTAAGCCTGGCAGGATGGAGTCACAAACCCTGCTCTACGCATTTCTACTATGAGCATATGCACCCTGTCTGGTGACAAACATGCACATAAACCCCGGAAATGACCACGGGAAATGTGGGACAAAATATCACCACGCTGGGCAACAGTGATATTAATGGGCAACCATAGCAAACACTCCCAGGAAAGCTCCAAAACGTGGAAATGTTTTTTGGAAGAGTCTCCTCTCAGTAGACCCTTCCAAAATTCATTTCTTTTTTCTGGAGCTTTGCTGGGTGTGATTTCTGTATTTGCCCATCACTATAACTGTTCCCCAGCTGAATTACTATTTTTAATAGTTCTGTTGTGGTCATTTTCTATTTTTATTTTCACTTTTGTGCTGTGCACATATATCACACTGCTCACGTTTTGCTGGTTTCCCCGGTTTTCCTGTACATTGCTGACGGAAATGGTTTCTCTTCCCTTTAAATGCTTTCTACCACGAGTGTTTCACTCGCGGTAGTTTTTACATGCAAATTCGGGCCCGATACTGTGCGGGGAGCCTCTCCCCTCCCACTCTCCATCCATTGACCCCGTCCCTCCGCCCCTCCGGAGCCTTCCTCCGCCCTCCTTTCGCCGTTCCACGCCTCTATCGGACATTTGCGGGCCCGCACTTGTACGGGGCCCGTTAGTGAGCCGCGTACCTGTGCGGGGGTGACACACACGTGTGCGGGGCGTTTAAACGCGTTTCTGCGCGTTTCAGTGCCGCGTTGCCGTGCGCTATTTTGCGGATTTTAGTAAACATGCCCCTAAATGACTTAGGGCTTCTTGGAAATACAATAAAATGGATCCACTCCTACCTTAACAACAGACACCAACTCGTAAAATCTGGAAATAATTCTTCATCACCATTCCTATCTAGTCAAGGTGTTCCACAAGGTTCTTCACTATCAGCACTTTTATTTAATATCTACATTCAGCCTGTTGTTAAGTGCCGTCGAGTAGGAGTCGACTCATGGCGACCCTCTGGATAGCTATCCTAAATTGTGTTCGGTCTTCAGTCAGGTGGCTCATTGTTGACAGACTGGTACCCGTAGCTGCTGTTATTGTATCGATCCATCTCATTGCTGGCCTTCCTCTTTTGCGTTGACCTTCTATCTTGCCAAGCATAATGTCTTTCTCTAATGATCTCTCTCTCCGCATGATGTGTCCAAAGTATGAAAGTCGAAGTCTTGTCATCTGAGCTTCTAAAGAAAGCTTAGGTTTGATCTCCTCTAGTACCGACTGGTTTGTTCTTCGGGCAGTCCATGGTATACACAGTATTCGCCGCCAGCACCATAATTCAAAGGCATCAATTTTCTTCCTGTCTATCTTTTTCACTGTCCAGCTTTCACATCTATATGATGTTATTGAAAATACCATGGCTTGAACAAGTCGAATCTTTGTATGAAGAGAGACATCTCTGCTCTTGAGAATCTTATCTAGGTCTTTCATAGCCATTCTGCCAAGAGCAATGCGTCGTCTGATTTCTTGACTGCTTATTGCTTCTTTATTGATAGTTGATCCAAGTAGGTTAAAGTTGTTCACAATTTCAATTTCTTCTCCTTCAACGATCAACCTGTTGATTATGCCAGTTATCATGATCTTTGTCTTCTTTACATTAAGGTGCAGGCCCATTTTGAGACTGTGTTCTTTGATTGTGATAAGCAAATGTTTCAGATCATCTTCACTTTCAGCCAGTAATGTGGTATCATCAGCATAGCGAAGGTTGTTGATGAGTCTTCCACCAATCTTCACACCTCTGTTGTCTTCATACAATCCTGCTTCTCTGATGATTTGTTCTGCATATAAATTAAACAGGTAGGGGGAAAGTATGCAGCCTTGTCTTACACCTTTGCTTATTTTAAACCATTCTGTTTCTCCTTGTTCCGTTCGAACTGTTGCTTCTTGATCAATGTACAGATTGCGCAAGAGAATGATCAGGTGTTCTGGTATACCCATGCTTCTTAATGTGGCCCAGAGTTTCTCATGGCTTACACAGTCAAAAGCCTTGCTATAGTCGATAAAGCACAAATAGATATCCTTTTGGTATTCTTTAGTCTTTTCAAGGATCCATCTCACATCCGCAATGATGTCTCTCGTTCCTCGCCCTTTCCTGAACCCTGCTTGCACTTCAGGTAGTTCTTGTTCCAGGTATGGTTGTAGTCTCTTTTGAATAATCTTCAGTAGAATCTTGCTGGCATGTGGGATCAGAGCGACTGTGCGATAATTTTCACGGTCAGTTGGATCACCTTTCTTTAGTATTGGTATAAACACAGATCTTTTCCAGTCAGTTGGCCATGATGTTGTCTTCCATATTTCTTGGCAGAGCCTCGTGAGTACGGTAACAGCTGCATCAGATTGCTGCAATACTTCTATGGGAATGCTATCAATGCCTGGTGCTTTGTTCTTTGATAAGGCTTTCAATGCCGCTTCAACTTCTTCTTTCATCACCAATGGTTCCCGATCATAAGGTACAGGTTGAAACGGCTGTTGGTCCACTTGATCTTTATCATATAAAAACTCTGTATATTCCTTCCACCTTTTCTTGATCTTCTCAGCATCATTCAACATAGAACCTTGAGTATCTTGTAACATTTCATTTCGAGGCTGGAACTTTTTCTTTAACTCTCGTAGCTTTAGGAAAGCCGATCTTGTTCTACCTCTAATAATTTCTGCTTCTATTTCCTTGCAATTGTCATTGTAGTACTTTTCCTTGTCCTGTCTTGCTGCACGTTGGAAATCTCTGTTGAGTTCTGCGATTGTCTTTCTTTCTCCTCTGGCTTTAGCTTCTCTGCGTTTCTGGGCAATTTTCAGAGTTTCTTCCATCATCCATTTTGGCCGTTTTTGCTTTTTCACCTTTTGTAGAGACTTCTCGCTTTCTTCCAAAACAACCTTCTTGATGTCATTCCATAACTCTTCCGGAGCTCTGTCATTTGTATCTAAAGCAGGCAGTCTTTAAATTCCAGTGGTATATTCTCAAGGTCATATTTTGCTGCATTCATGAGTGGTTTGCTCTTTTTCAACTTTAGCTTGAGTTTGCATACTAGTAGTTGATGATCTGTACCACAGTCAGCTCCAGGTTTTGTCTTTGTTGATGTTACAGAGCTTTTCCATCGTTGACTTCCACATATGTAGTCAATTTGATTTTTATATAATCCATTCGGTGAAGCCCATGTGTACAGTCGCCGCTTGTGTTGCTGGAAGAAGGTGTTTGAGATGAATAGATCATTGGTCTTGCAGAATTCTATCAGTCTTTCTCCAGCTTCATTTCTGTTGCCAAGTCCATATTTTCCAACTACTTTGCCTTCTTCTTTGTTGCCAGATTTTGCGTTCCAGTCACCCATGACTATCAGGATATCCTGTTTGCATGTTCTGTCAATTTCAGCTTGTACTTGTTCATAGAACTCTTCAATTTCATTCTCTTCTGCAGCTGTTGTTGGGGCATATACTTGAATTATAGTTGTGTTGATAGGCAATCCTCGTAGACAAATAGAGATTAAGCATTCGCTGACTGCATTGTATTTCATTACAGTTTATTTATTTATTTATTTAATAGTTTTCTTCTATACCGCCCCTTCCAGAGATCAAGGGTGGTTTACATTGAACAGTTAACAAATTTTGTATACTACTGTATACTTTACATGGAACATTGTATTAACTAATTGGAACATGGTTTTAACTATATACAGGTAGTAATGCATAAAACATAACATACAGTTCTTGCAAGTTTCTTCTTTATTATAAATGCAACACCATTTCTTCTTTGTCTTTCATTTCCAGCATAGTAGACCATGTGATCATCTGATGCAAAGTGCCCCATGCCAGTCCATTTCAGTTCGCTGACACCCAACAGATCAAGTTGTACACATTCCATTTCATTCTTGAACACCTCCAACTTCCCTTGGTTCATGCTTCGTACGTTCCATGTTCCAATGTGTAAGACATCTTTACAGCTTCTGACTCTCATTTCATGCGCAGCTACATCAGCAGTCAGACTTCCCGAGGGCTTTGATCCAACCACATCATAAATGCTGGCTTTACTCTGAAAAGTCTTCAGCTCTTCCCCAGTAGCTAGTTGAGTGCCTTCTGACCTGGGGGTCTCATCTTCCAGCACCATAGCACAATTTGTTTTGTTTAACTATCCATTGGGTTTTCATGGAAAGATACAGAAGTAGATTGCCAGGCCTTTCTTCCATGCAGTTTAAGTTTGGTGTTGTTGCCGTTGTCACAAAAATGTGATCCTCCGCCGTCAACACTGTCCCATTCTGCTGCTGCCCAGATGGGTGGTTTGTCTTGGTCTGGCACCTCAGCTGAGACCTGTCCATCTTGGGAGACCCTGCCAGTAGTTAAACTACCGATAGTTTAGCTCTCAGCATCACTGATGCACGCAAGCCCTCACAACACGACAAGCTGCAAACCAAGTGAGAGCATTCAGCCTATCTGCAATATTATCAAAAAACACAAAACCCTCTACAATCTTTATGATAATGATATAATGGTCTACACTCCCCCTATAAACCTTTCTAATCCAGACTATTCATTAATTACTTCATGTCTGGATGACATTACTACTTGGTTATCGGATAACAACCTAAATATTAACTACAGTAAGACTGAAGCTCTCTTTGTGACTCGCAATACACGTTTTTTCTCCCCCAAGGTCAATACTTATGAATAATATCACTATATCTGTAAAACCTAAGGTGAAATATCTTGAAATTATGCTTGATGGTATTCTAAACTTATGCTCTCATATCAATAAAACAGTCAAATCAGCCTATTATAAAATGTGTATCCTCAGAAGACTGAAACCTCTTCTTAACTATGATCACTTCCGTACTATTTTCCATACAATAATTACACCATCTTTCAACTACTTTAACTCTATTTCTCCAGGAAGAAGCAGGAAGTAAGTCCTCACATATGGGTGACGTTGGCGCAGATGGAGCCCCCATGCAGAGCAAATCCCCAACTTTCGAAGAAAGCCTTTGGGACTGCATTGTGCTTGCGCGGTCCCCTTCCCCCTAAGGGTGCCATCTTGTTCAGTCTCCTTTTTTCCGTGGAGCCCAATGGACATCGTCCTAGTTTCCCCGTGTAAAAAGTAGTAAAAGTTTGAAAATTGTTTTTCTTCTTAACCGGTTCAACACCGGTTCCGCTTTCCACCTCGGCTCAGTACACCGGTATCGAGTCCGGTCCAGTTTTTAGTTTTTGTCCTTAGAGACTAGTGTTCGTGCTCTTTTTTCTTTTTAGCTGGCAGTCTGGTCCTTTGACCTCCAGGGGCCCTTTTTTCCCCCGATGGCTGCCAATGAGTTTAGAAAGTGTGATCAGTGCACGAGATTGATGTCTCTCACTGACACACACGACTGCTGCCTCTGCTGCCTCGGGCCCGACCATGACCCCAAGGTCTGTGGCCCATGTAAGAATATGTCTTCGAAGGCCTTGAGGAGCAGGCAGCAGCAACATGATAGGATTTTTGCCGAGTCCACACCTGCCTGGGCCCAGACCTCCTCAGAGGCCTCGACCTCTCAGGAGCTCTCTGATCCCGAGCAGCATCAGGTGTCCTCAAAGGGGGTCTCCCTCGCGGGAACACTGGAGGAAGAAAAAATCCATGAGGGCGGTGTCCTCAAATGGTTCCGAGCGGCCCGGATCCTTGGAGTCAGAGAGGCCTGCCAAACTCTCTTGAAAGGAACTGGAGACACCGAGGCAGGTAAGGACTGTCCTCATTGTTGACTCTCCTCTGGGAGAGCTGGCATCAGGCCCGATGGCATAGGGACCCGATCTGGGGACTGTGGAGCCTCCTGAGAACGGTCTCAGGTTGGCGGCCTTGGAGTGCAGCGTTTCTGCCTTCATGTACCAGTAGCGGGCACTGATAGCCAGTCTCACCGGTCCATCTGCCCCGACCACCAGGACATCGACTTCGAAGTCGACCCCGGAGGCCGAGTCAATCCTTGAGACACTAAGTACTCGAGTCGATCCTCGGCTGAGTTCCCCCTCGATCTCCCGTTTGGGACTGAGGTCGTCGATGCTGATTCTCTCAGGGCGGTTGAGACTGAAGCCCTCAAGGCCGGAGCCACTCGATTCCTCCTCGGAGGAATCCAGTTGGGAGACGGAAGACGAGGAGTCTCTGGACACCCACCATACCAAGTACGTCCCATCAGACTCCCCGGGATCTGAACCTCGGAGAAGGTCACCCTCTGAGGACACCCGGTTCTTGGACTTCATCCAGGACATGGCAAAGGCTTTGTCTTTCCCAGTGGAGGCTGAGGAGGAGCCTCGAGCTGAGGAGTTCGACATCCTCCACTATGACTTTTCTCCTAAGGAAGCCCTTACTGTACTGGTGCCCCCCATTCTGGAACAGCTGATGCTCCACATGTGGGAGACACTGGCTTCGATGCTGGTCCTCAGCAGGCAAATCGATTCCATCTATCAAGTTCGCAAGAGCCCCGGGTTCCAAAAAGCACAACTGCCGCACAACTCCATGGTTGTGGAACCGGCCATGCACCGGCTCAAGAGCCAGAAGACGCACTCCTCGGTGCCTCCTGGCAGGGAGGACCACAACATAGACACTCTTGGCAAGAAGTGCTACCAGGGTTCAATGCTGTCAAGCCAAATCCAGACGTACCAGCTGTACATGGGCATGTACTTGCGAGACTTGGCAAAGGAGATTGCCGGGTTCTCAGCTGGTCTCTCCGAGGAACCTTTGCAGCGCTTCCAGGTTTTGTCCACTGGGATCCAAGAGTGCTTGAAGTTTATGACTCGAGCAGCCTATGACGGCTTCAAGGCTTCGGCCCGGGTAGCTGCGGCCGGCATCAGTGCACGCCGCCAGGCATGGCTACAGTCATCAGACTTGGAGTCTTGGGTTCAGGACAAGTTGATCAATGTCCCTTGCCGAGGTGAAAACCTCTTTGGCAAGCCCACAACAGAGCTGCCAAGATCGAGTCCGAGTACCTGATCCGGACAAGACTCGAAAAAAAGACCTCTGCCCCTTCCAAGAAGAAGGGCTCGGTTAAGAAGCCCTTTTTCCAGAGAAAAGGTACGACTTACCAAAACTACCCCACATATCAGGCCTCCCCAGCTCCCCAGCAGGGGCAGCAGGCCAAGGGACAGGTGTATGGCCCGCGTAAGCAAAAGACCCCCAAGCCCCAGGCACCAGTCCTAGCCCAGCCAGGAGAGGGTTTTGACTCCCAGAGCATAGTCCCTCTCTCAAAGGAAGCAAGGCCATGCACAGGAGGAAGGCTGACCCTGTATGCCCACAGGTGGCCAGCCATTACAACAGACACCTGGGTTCTCAACCAGGTGCCTCCTCACCCAGGGTGAGGAGCATAGTCCCTCCTCACCCAGGTTGAGGAGCATAGTCCCTCTCTCAAAGGAAGCAAAGCCATGCACAGGAGGAAGGCTGACCCTGTATGCCCACAGGTGGCCAGCCATTACAACAGACACCTGGGTTCTCACCCAGGTGCCTCCCTCTTACTTTCCAGGATAGCCTCTCAGACCCCCTCTTCACAGGGACCTCCTCTTGAAGGAGTTAGCAGGTCTTCGAGGATCAGGCGGTAGAACTGGTGCACCACAACCTTCAGGGCAAAGGTTTCTACTCCAGGCATTTTCTGATACCAAAGAAAAATGGAGGCCTAAGACCCATCCTCGACCTGCGAAACCTAAACAAGTTCCTGGTGAGGGAAAAGTTCAAGATGCTTTCCCTTGTAATATTGCTGCCTTACCTCCGCCAGGGAGACTGGCTATGCTCCTTAGATCTCAAAGCTGCGTATACGCACATCTTGATTCATCCAGACCACAGACAATATCTAAGATATGTAGTGGGAGGAAACCACTTCAGTACAAAGTGCTTCCATTTGGCCTAGCCTCGGCACCCAGGGTTTTCACGAAGTGTCTTGTGGTGGTAGCGGCCTTCCTAAGAACTCAAGGGGTATTTGTTTTCCCCTACTTAGATGACTGGCTCATCAGAGCTCAGTCAGCTCTAGAAGCCCAACAGGCCACATCCCGCACTATCCAGTTGCTCCAGCACCTGGGCTTTGTGATCAACTACACAAAGTCAACTCTGGTTCCCACTCAGGGACTGGAGTTCATAGGGTCAAGGTTAGACACCCTTCAGGCAAGGGCTTATCTATCAGAGGACAGGGCACAAAGACTCGTGACCCTAGTACAGCAAGTGAGTCTCAGATCCCAAACTCAGCAAGACACTTTCTGCGCTTCCTTGGTCACATGGCCTCCACAGTGCATGTGACACCCAATGCCCAACTACACATGCGAACAGCTCAGTGGTGCCTCAGGGACTAGTGGACACAAGCCACAGGCAGACTCAGAGACAACATCAAGGTGTCCCAACGCCTGGTGCAGTCGTTGAAATGGTGGCTTCAGCCTCACCACCTGCTGGAGGGAGTGCCTTTTCAGCCTCACACACACTCGAGGATGCTGACTACAGATGCATCCCTGCTGGGATGGGGTGCTTTCATTAAATTCATCTGTAATACCTGAAGATTGGAGGATCGCCAATGTAACGCCAATTTTTAAAAAGGGTTCCAGGGTTGATCCGGGAAACTACAGACCGGTGAGCCTGATGTCAGTACCGGAAAAATGGTAGAAACCATCATAAAGAACAAAATTACTCAGCATGTAGATAATCATAGCCTAATGGGAGACAGCCAACATGGCTTTAGACAAGGAAGATCTTGTCTTACTAATCTGTTATGTTTTTTTGAAAGTGTGAATAAACAAGTGGACAAAGGTGAGTCGGCTGATATAGTGTATCTGGACTTTCAGAAAGCCTTTGACAAGGTCTCTCATCAGAGATTTTTGGCAAAATTAAAGAGTCATGGTATAGGAGGCAGTGTACTATTGTGGATCAGGAACTGGTTAAAAGATAGAAAGCAGAGGGTAGGGCTAAATGGCCATTTTTCCCAATAGAGAAAGGTGAATAGTGGTGTACCACAGGGATCTGTGCTGGGTCCACTGCTTTTTGACATATTCATAAATGACCTGGAAAAGGGAATAACAAGTGAGGTTATCAAATTTGCAGATGACACAAAACTATTTAAATCTGTTAAAACCCAAGAGGATTGTGGAAAATTGCAAGAGGATCTTGATAAATTGGAAGACTGGGCATCAAAATGGCAGATGAAATTTAATGTGGACAAGTGCAAAGTTATGCACCTAGGGAAGAACAACCCAAACTATGGTTACATGATGCAAGGTTCCACATTAGGAACCACCACCCAGGAAAAAGATTTAGGCGTCATTGTGGATAACATGTTAAAACCCTCTGCCCAGTGTGTTGCGGAGGCCAAGAGAGCAAATCGAATGCTAGGTATGATAAGGAAAGGAATGGAAAATAAAACAAAAGATATTATAATGCCTCTATATTGTTCCATGGTGAGACCGCACCTTGAATATTGTGTGCAATTCTGGTCGCCGTATCTTAAAAAGGATATAGCGATTTTAGAAAAGGTTCAGAGAAGAGCCACCAAAATGGTAAAGGGGATGGAAGGATACTCCTATGAAGAAAGGCTAAAAAGGTTAGGGCTCTTTAACCTGGAAAAGAGCCGGCTGAGGGGAGATATGATAGAAGTCTATAAATTAATGAACGGAGTGGAACGGGTAAACGTAGATCGATTGTTTACCTTATCAGAATATAGAAAGACTAGGGGACATGCAATGAAGCTACAAGGTAAACTATTTAAAACTAATAAAAGAAAATATTTTTTCACTCAATGAGTAATCCCTCTTCTATCCGGCTCGAACAGTCATATACCACCTTCAAAAATGAACTCAAAACCCACCTCTTTGCCCTTGCTTTCGATCTCCCTGACCCCTCCGTGTAACCCACACCTCTCCTCCCCCCTCCCTTCCTCTTCCCCACTTGTCCTGTTGACTGATTCTGCCTGTTAGCTTTCCTATTAATACTGTAACTTCCTTTCCTCTTTTCACCATATGGTTTTCCGCTCTGATATTTATTTGTTGGGCGGTATATTAAGTCAATAAACATAAACATAAACAAACTCTGAAATTTGTTACTGGAGGATGTTGTAAAGGCTGTTAGTGTAGTTGGGTTTAAAAAAGGTTTGGACAAGTTCCTGGAGGAAAGGTCCATAAACCATTATTAAGAAGGGACCCCGGATATCAATGTTTAACCCAATACAAGCATTGTGGAACCTGTGTCTTTTGGGGAAACTGCTAGGTATGTATGACCTAGATTGGCCAGTGTTGGAAACAGAATACTGGGCTTGATGAACCTTGGTCTGACTCAGTATGGCATATCTTATGTTCTTATGTTCTCACTGCCAGCAGGTCTGCACTCAGGGTGTGTGGTCTCCGTGGGAGAGCACACAACAAATCAATCTCCTAGAGCTTTGAGCGATCCGCCTAGCTCTTCGGACCTTCTGCCAAACCCTGGCTCATCAAACTGTCTTGATTCAGACAGACAACCATGTGGCAATGTTCTATGTGAACAAACAAGGGGGCACAGGCTCTCAAATCCTATGTCAGGAAACCCTGGACCTATGCTCCTTCGCAGTCAGCCAGGGTATGTACTTCAAAGCGGTTTACTTGCCAAGTCAGGAGAACTTCTTAGCTGACAAGCTAAGCAGAATTCTCCAGCCGTACGAGTGTCAACTGAATCCCAACATAACCCAATAGCTCTTCCAGTGCTGGGGGCAACCATCCATAGATTTTTTTGCGAGCCCACAAAATCAGCAGTTGCCCTGCTTCTGTTCCAGACAGCCGCACCTACACAGGGTGGCTGCAGATGCTTTTCTAATATCATGGTCTGTGGGCCTCCTATATGCGTTTCCTCCCATGCCCCTGGTAGCTCGGACCTTATTCAAGATCCTTCAGGACAAAGCCTTGGTTATCCTGGTGGCGCGCAGGTGGCTGAGACAGCCATAGTTTCCGCTGCTCCTACAGCTGGCGAAGGAGGTTCCAATTGCCCTGGGATTACAACCCAACCTCCTGTCGCAGGAGAGGGGCTCTCTTCTGCATCCCAACCTCAGGTCTCCCAACCTGATGGCATGGCTGCTGAGAGGGTAGTCCTTGCACCACTTCTCCTCCCTAAAAAGTTAGAGGATGTGCTGCTGGCCCCAGGAGGCAACCAACTAAGAAAACCTACACATTTAAGTGGCGTAGATTTGATGTGTGGTGTGCTCAGCAGAGTGAAAACCCATTCTCCTGCCACGTGGCAGTGGTGTTGCAGTACCTGCTTCACCTTTCTGATTTAGGCCTTAAGTCAAACTCGGTCCGAGTTCACCTTAGTGCTTTATCAGCACACCACTCTCCAGGGGAAGGACAACCTCTCTCTCTGCACCCCTTTGTATCCAGGTTCCTGAGAGGTCTGCTTCTGCTGAAATCCCCGGTCCACCCCCCGGCAACCGAATGGGATTTGAATGTGGTCTTAGAGCAGCTTACTCATCCACCTTTTGAGCCAATGGCTACCTGCCATCTACGCTTCCTTTCTTGGAAGTCACTTTTCTTGGTGGCACTCACATTGGCTTGACAAGTGAGTGAGCTGCAGGCTCTGGTGTCCGATAGACCTTACACACGTTTTTTTAGGAACAGGGTGGTTATTCGCACGCACCCCAAGTTCCTTCCGAAAGTGGTCTCCTCATTCCACCTCAACTAGGAGGTGGTCCTTCCGACCTTCTTTCCCAGGCCCCATGCCAGCCGGGCAGAAGCAGTTCTGCATACCCTGGACTGTAAGAGGGCTTTGGCCTTCTACATGGAGCATACGCAGAGGCATCAAAGGGCTTTTCAGCTCTTCGTCTCTTATGACCCCAGTAAGCTGGGGATGCCGGTCTCCAAGCGTAAGTTATCCACTTGGGTGGCGGATTGCATTGCCTGGGCATACAGGGCGGCCGATCTCCCATTTGCAGGGTCAAGTTATGGCCCATTGGGTCAGGACTAAGGCCGCATCAGTGGCTCACTTCCGCTCTGTTCAACTGGCAGACATCTGCTGGGCCGCAACCTGGTCTTCAAGCCAGACTTTTGCAGCCCATTACTACCTGGATATGGAGTCCCAATTGGACAGTGCTTTCGGCCAGGCTGTACTCCGTAATCTGTTCGAGGTTTAGGCAGCTCCTACCCTCCGATCCTTTGGTGTCATGCTAACGGAGTGTTACGTTCTCAGTTGAACTCCTATCATGGCTGCTGCGGCTCTTCTAGAAGGAGCCTATTTTTCAGTTATGGATTCTCGGTAGCCTATAGTTCGGGAGTCCCATATGTGAGGACTGACTTCCTGCTTGTTTGTGGAGAAAGCCTAGTTACTCACTTGTAACAGGTGTTCTCCAGGGATAGCAGGAATCAGTCCTCATGACCCTCCCTCCTCCCCTGGAGTTGCAGTCCTCTGATTATCTTTTGTTCTTTTGCCGTCTTTTTAGCTATGTCATTTGACTGAGCAAGATGGCACCCTTGGGCGGGAAGGAGACCATGCATGCACAATGCAGTCCCAAAGGCTTTCTTCGAAAGCTGGGGATTTGCTCCGCATGGAGGCTCCGTCGGCGCCGACATCACCCATATGTGAGGACTGATTCATGCTGTCCCTGGAGAACACCTGTTACAGGTGAGCAACTACGCTTTACCTTGATCTATCCAAACAATTAATCCGCCCTCTGCAAATGGTACAGAATAATGCAGCACATAACTTAACTAGCAGGTCTATAGGAGACATGTCACCCCCCTTCTTAACCAACTTCATTGGCTGCCTATCATCTCCCATATTAAATATAAGTCTATTCTGATCATCTTTAAAATCATACATGACTCTACTGCAACTATTCTTAAATCTCTCATCAAAATTGATTCAAATAACAGACCCAGAAGACAATCCAAAAGTTACATCTTAGCAATCCCTAATGATTATATAAAAGCCAAGCAAATAACATCAAGAGGAGCTATTTCATTAGCTGCTCCTTTCCTTTGGAATTTACTCAATGACTATCTCAGAGTCATCACTGATGCTAAGATTTTAAAAAGAATCTGAAGACAACACTCTACTTTGAACCTTTTGGTGATATCACATGATTACCGATTTTATTACTACTTTTGTTGTTCTCTTTTTTTTCCTTTTATATTCATATACTTAGGGGTATGTTTACTAAACTGCGGTAATCGTCAATAACGCGCGTAACATACACTTAACGATCGTTCGCACGTCAGAACGCGTGTTCTGACGTGCGAACGATCGTTAAGTGTACGTTACGCGCGTTAACCACAGTTAACGATCGTAAACCCCCGCGGCGCGTTAAAACGCTGCAGAAGGTGGAGAGTGGGCGGAGAGCAGGGGTCAATGGGTGGAGAGTGGGCGGGGAGAGGCTCCCCTCACACCAATGTGCTGAATTTCAGAGCTCAATTCCAACGCGAATGAAAACCTGTCGTTAAAGGCCTATTAAAGGGAAGAGAAACCATTTCTGTCAGCAATGTACAGCAAAATCGGGGAAACCTACAAAACGTGAGCAGTGTGATACATGTGCACAGAACAAATTTTCAAATAAAACCTTAAAATGACCACAAGAAACAGTGTAAAAAGTATAATTCAGCTGGGAAACAGTGATAGCAATGGGCAACAATAAAAAACACTCCCAGGAAAGCTCCAAAAAAATAAATGATGTTTGGAAGGGTCTACGCTCCGTAGACCCTTTCAAAAAACATTTCATTTTATTGGAGCTTTCCTGGGAGTGTTTCTCATTGTTGCTCAATGATATCATTGTTGCCCAGCTCGGTTATGGGTGTTTGCCCCTTTTTACGAGGTCTTTCTTGAGGTTTATATGCACTTTTGTCTCCATACAAGGTAAATGAGCCCACAGTAGAATTGTGCAGAGCAGGGTTTCTGACTCGTCAGGACAGTTTTCCTATCTCCAGGGACTGCACTGTCTCTGTGGCCACAGTGGGGTGCAACAGACACAGCCAGTGCCTGTAGGACCAGAGGGTCACAGGTTCAAATCCCAGCTGGGGCTCCTGCCAACCCAGTCCCCATAGTTTTACCCACCACTAAACAGTGATAGTAAAGATACTCCTTTATTGCAGAGAACATACGCATGGTTACTACGCCTATATTTTACCACACCAAACACAGACACCAGAAACAGGCACATTACCTAAAACAGAGTCTCACAAATGCAGTCCTGGAGGGCCCCACACCATTCAGGTTCCATGCTGCCTCTAATAAAGATGCCTGTGCTGCATATCTATGCACCACCCCCATGGTATGCAGATGTAGCTCATGCATATTTATGAGGGACAGTATGAAAACCCGAACAGTGTTTGGAACACCAGGACTGGAGTTGGGAAACTCTGCCGTAAAGCAGCAGCCAACAGGGCCAGACACACCCACACCCACAGGCCCCATTGGCTAATGCCTCCTGGAGAGGCAGGACATTGGGCCCTGCCTGTATCTCCCAATACTAGCACTTGCATACCTTAGCAATGCCACCCTACACCTGGTTATATGATACACAGCTATCAAACGTTTCCTATGATAACTGGCATATATCAATTCCTACGTTAAGCACATTTTGCTCATTGAGCTCCACCATAACAATCATTCTGATGTCTGCGGTGTGTGCTGCAGGTCTGGTCTCTGACAGTGTTTACCACCCTGGGGAGTGACCCCCAACAGTCTTGTGTACCATATCCATGCCTGTACTATGCCCAGGACTGGTGTGGTGGGTATGGCTGCTGACAACCTCTATAGTAGCACAATGCTGGCATAGGTGTGGGGGTGGCTGTCTGTCTATCCAGTGTGTGGTGGCTGCAAACACCTTCCACAGCCCACACTGCCAGCAATGTTGCCAGTATTGGGTTGCCAATGTGCATAATGAGGAGCAAGGTACCATGGGTATAGGCCGGACAGGGTGGCCTGGCCAGGGTGCATCTGCACAGGGTAAAGGGCAGTGACAGGCACATTTTAGTGCCCGTCCACCACCTACACAGACAGGGTGACCTCAGTATGTCCTGCTGAGAGATCACTCTCACCCTGACTGTGCAGTGACCACAGCATGGGTAGGCACCCCCATAGTGCTATCTAATATTTCTCTCATGTGATAGATATGGGTTGCCTTTTGGGGCCCAGTCACTGATTTATCTGATTTATCTGCTTGATGTGTATGCTGCAATCCCAGTTCTGGGTGCAGGCATCTCCATTGGGCACTAGCAGACTGTTTGCAGCTGGTATGTTTTGTGATGGAGTGGCTTGCAGTGGCTGATGGCTTGAACCAGGGGAATATCAGATAGTGGTGGGGTGCAGCATACCATATCCAGGCCTAATGTCTGTCTGCTATTGTGTTCTGGATGTGTACAGAGCTGCATTGACTGCTCTGTGGGGTGTGTGTTCCTCAGCAGGACTGGGGTTGATGTTCCCCTCTACTGCCACCTTTGCAGGGAGGTAGACTTTGGATCTTTTGATAGGAGACCCTGTTTGCCACCCTCAGCCCAGGGGGAGGGGGTGGTGGTGGTGGTGCATGTGCCACCGAGGGGTCCATACCTGACTGAAACAGACAGAAATGTCCATTGTGTTTCTGCAGAAACTACCTATCTCACACTTTAACACTGCTTTCGGACCTGCGCCATGGCCTCTTTCAGCCATGGACGTTGCTGTGGACCTGGTGCTTGGCACCTCACTGCACCCTCAGGGTGAGCATAAGAACATAAGATATGCCATACTAGGTCAGACCAAGGTCCATCAAGCCCAGTATTCTGTTTCCAACAGTGGCCAATCTAGGTCATACGTACCTAGCAGTTTCCCCAAGGGACACAGGTTCCACAATGCTTGTATTGGTTCAAGCATTGATATCCTGGGTCCCTTCTTAATAATGGTTTATGGACCTTTCCTCCAGGAACTTGTCCAAACCTTTTTTAAACCCAGCTACACTAACAGCCTTTACTACATCCTCCGGTAACAAATTCCAGAGTTTGATTACACGTTGAGTGAAAAAATATTTTCTTTTATTAGTCTTAAATAGTTTACCCTGTAGCTTCATTGCATGTCCCCTAGTCTTTCTATATTCTGATAAGGTAAACAATCGATCTACGTTTACCCGTTCCACTCCGTTCATTAATTTATAGACTTCTATCATATCTTCCCTCAGCCGTCTCTTTTCCAGGTTAAAGAATAAGAACATAAGATAAGCACAGTACCCGCACACTGTGACGGTGTGTAGCTACTCTGTGCCGGTACAACACATGGTCAGTACCCCCTACCAGGCCGAGGTGCTGTGGGTGTGCATTCCCCATCTTGTGTTTATCTGTGGACAGCTGATTTGCATGTGCAGTGCATCATGGGTGTGACTGGCACAATCCAACCCTGGGGGAATCCAGCGCCTGCTCACAGGCTCTGATAACCCATAGGCCATCACACGTACATCTGTTAGCATTATGCATAGGTGCAGGACACCCTACAGAGTCTGTAATATAAGGTACCCACACTGGTAAAAACACACGTACCCACGCATGTACCAACGTACATTGCTACGCACACTGCGAGGGTGTGTTTCTGTAAGCACTACTCGACGTAAAGAAAACATGCCTCCTCATTCCCTCTGTAATGTACAGGGCGATGCCTGGGCCAGCCTTCTGCGTTAGGCACACTGGGGACTTGAACCCATGCTGCCTGTAACAGCGGTCAGTGAAGTAACCATTGTGCTACAGCTCTGTTTCAGTGATTTGTGTCTGTACGCCTTCATACGATTAACGCGCAGCAATGCGCCACGGTGCCCTGTAACGCTCGTTAGTTTTTGGAACGCGCGTTAGTGGTTACGATGTCCCGCCCATGTCCTTATTTGGCCTTTTGGTTACTACCGCGGCTCCTAACGCGAATTGCACTAACGCGGTTTAGTAAACATACTCCTTAGTCTAGTATTTTGACTATGAAGGACCTAGACAAGATTCTCAAGAGCAGAGATGTCTCTCTCCATACAAAGATTCAACTTGTTCAAGCCATGGCATTTTCAATAACGTCATATGGATGCGAAAGTTGAACAGTGAAAAAGATAAACAGGAAGAAAATTGATGTCTTTGAATTATGGTGCTGGTGGCGAATACTGTGTATACCATGGACTGCCCAAAGAACAAACCAGTCAGTACTAGATGAGATCAAACCTAAGCTTTCTTTAGAAGCTCAGATGACAAGACTTTGACTTTTATACTTTGGACACATCATGCGAAGAGAGAGATAATTAGAGAAAGACATCATGCTTGGCAAGGTAGAAAGTCAATGCAAAAGAGGAAGGCCAGCAATGAGATGGATGGATACAGTAACAACAGCTATGGTGCCAGTCTGTCAACAATCAGCTGTTGGACTGAAAACCGAACACAATTTAGGACAACTATCCAGAGGGTCGCCATGAGTCGACACTGACTTGACGGCCCTTAACAACAACAGTCTAGTATTTTATGAAGAGAAGCAAGCACCTACATTTCTTTATAAAACAGAATTAAAATGGCTACTTTTTGACTGTGCTAGGTATGTAGTTATACAATTACCCTCATATTTGCTTCTTTTAGATCCAATGGGACAATGCCATCTTCTAGATTATTATTAATTATAGCCAATAGCTGGGAATTAATACCGAGATCCTTGACAATTTTAATGGCAAAGTGTCAAGAGATGAAAAGGAACAATTCACACTGGTGAAAATGTTTCACAGCATAAATGATGGACTTTTATTGAAATATTGGTAAACGTGAGGATAGCATGGTGACGGTAAGCCATTATATCCAGAAGAAAATAGTCCATCAGAAGTGATGTTGACCAAAGAATCTGTTGAAGAGCAGATGAATAAACAATACATTTCTGCTAGTCTACCTTGATAACTTGTCCAACCTTTTTATAAATGGAGCTGTGTTAACTGCTTTTATCACATCCTGTGGTAACACATTGCAGAGCTTAATTATGAATTGAGGGAAAACATATTTTCTTTGATTAGTGTTACAGTAAATGTATTACTTAGTGGGGATATGCTGCCCAAACATTTTCATATTGTTTCATTTCATAACATATCATTTGCTCTCAATAGCGTGCTCTCTTTTCTAAGTGTGCAAATTATTGAGCAACTATTTTTTTTATCTTATTTATTTATTTCATACCTTGCTCTTTAGAATCAATGTGGTTTACATGCATACTAACAGGTACTTTTTATTCCCTTGTCCCTAAAGGGCTCACAATCTAAGTGTACCTGAGGCAATGGAGGGTTAAGTGGCTTGCCCAAGGCCACAAGGAGTGGCCATGGGACTAGAGACCCCAGTCCCTCTGGCCTGAAGTTGCTTGTCCCCATACAGGAATTGAACCCCCAGCCTTCCGGCCTGAGGTAACCTGTCCCAACCACTGAGCCACCCCTCCCTATTGATGGGAACCAGGAAATGATGACAAGGCCACGATTCCGGCTTTTGTTTAAAATGAAAGCATAAGAACATAAGAACATAAGATATGCCATACTGGGTCAGACCAAGATCCATCAAGCCCAGTATTCTGTTTCCAACAGTGGCCAATCTAGGTCATACGTACCTAGCAGTTTCCCCAAGGGACACAGGTTCCACAATGCTTGTATTGGTTCAAGCATTGATATCCTGGGTCCCTTCTTAATAATGGTTTATGGACCTTTCCTCCAGGAACTTGTCCAAACCTTTTTTAAACCCAGCTACACTAACAGCCTTTACTACATCCTCCGGTAACAAATTCCAGAGTTTGATTACACGTTGAGTGAAAAAATATTTTCTTTTATTAGTCTTAAATAGTTTACCCTGTAGCTTCATTGCATGTCCCCTAGCCTTTCTATATTCTGATAAGGTAAACAATCGATCTACGTTTACCCGTTCCACTCCGTTCATTAATTTATAGACTTCTATCATATCTCCCCTCAGCCGTCTCTTTTCCAGGTTAAAGAGCCCCAACCTTTTTAGCCTTTCTTCATAGGAGTAGCCTTCCATCCCCTTTACCATTTTGGTGGCTCTTCTCTGAACCTTTTCTAAAATCGCTATATCTTTTTTAAGATACGGCGACCAGAATTGCACACAATATTCAAGGTGCGGTCTCACCATGGAACGATATAGAGGCATTATAATATCTTTTGTTTTATTTTCCATTCCTTTCCTTATCATACCTAGCATTCTATTTGCTCTCTTGGCCGCCGCTGCACACTGGGCCGAGGGTTTTAACGCATTGCTACTACTTAGTAAGTTCACTTTTTGAAAGAGTAAGTAGCCAGTTCATGTTTAACCCTTCCACTCCACTAAGCCTTCTCTTCTCCAGGTTAAAGAACCTTAACCTCCTTAGTCTTTCCTCATAGTAGAGTAATGTCATCCCTTTTATCATCCTGATCGCCCTTCTTGGCAACTTTTCTAATTCTGCTGTATCTTTTTGAAATGTGGCAAATTGCAAACAATATCAAGTTGCCGTCATACCATGAAAAGATACAGAGACATTATAATAGTCTCTGGTTTGTCTTCCTTTCCCTTCATAATAATGTCTAGCATTCTTTTTGCTTTTTGGCCACTGCTTTGCACTAAGCAGAGAATTTAAATTAACATTCATGATGATCCTAAATCCTTTTCCTAGATAATGACTCCTAATGTTGAGCCTATCATCTTGTAACTGCATGACCTTCTTTCTTAAGTACTTTCTTCTGTTCTTTTAAAAGTAAAATTTTCAGAGAGAGGAACACAGTGTGTGTAAATAGTCTGTCCTGTTACAAGTATTTTTCCTTGTTGCTTTTCAGTGAAGAGATTTAGTTGGGGGGTCATTCTGAGCCACAAATAGCGGGGATGGATGTCCCATTGGGACGTCCATCCCCGCTATTCATGGCTTTTCCCAGCCCTGTCCTCCTTCTCCGCGCATTGTATTGAGAAGTTACATGGGAAGTGGGAAAGGGGAGGATTGGGGCATTAGGGCAGGTAATGGGCATTCGCCAGCCCCGGACATACAGGGCCAATTCTGATGTCAGCCCTGTACGTCCGGGGCCGACAACTTGAATGGGGAAGTTATTGCACCTCCAAGGTGGAATAACTTCCCCGATTTGGCAGGATTAGTGGGCCCAGGGCTGGGAAGGAACAGTAGAGGGCATTGCCCGCAGCCCGACCCTGGCCCTGGGAGGCCAGATCGGTGGTCGGGCTGCAGGGAAAGCAATTTGGAGGCCGGCGGCTGGGGATCCCAGCTTTTAAATGGAGCCACAGTGGCATGGCAACCAGACGCCATGGCAGCATAGCTTCATTTACAAGCCCTGACTTAGTTAGTCGGGGAAGGCCTGTACCTGCAGACCAGACAGAATCAGGGTCCAAGCCTGCACGTACAGGCCTGTTCGTGATTCTGATCCCATGGGTCTAGAAGTGCCCTGCGGGATCAGAATCACAACATCCTCTGTGCACCCCGATCTGGCCAGGCGTACTGAGGGCTTCTACGTCCAGGATAGAATCGGACCCACTGTGTCAGGTGTTGTATTTTGGCAAGTGAGCCAAGTGGAAAAGAGTCTGTATTTCACCAGAGGGTTCTCTGAAGATCTATCTCTCCCTCTCAGCTACAAACAAGACAAGAACCCCAGAAAACTAATTTTCTTCTGTGACCTATAAGCTTGATATTACAAACCTGTTCCAACATTTTTCAAATATGTTTGGATAGCTGGTCACTCTACTTTGTATCAGACTATCAATGGTGTATGTTTCTGTTAAAATAATGTGTTAGTCTGAGAAGATTTACATTAGCCACTCTAACACTGTCAGGTTCACATTTCTTGCTGCCATATTAAACTCACCTAATTTCACATTCCACTGTTGCTCCATTAACAGGATGCAAAACTAAAAGGAATAAAAAGTTCTTGTCGTTTCCATCAACATCGACAGATATTTTATATAGCCATTCTGCAAAACCAAACCAAACACAGAAAGAAGTTAGATTGTGCAAATGTTATGAAGTTTAACATACAAATTGAGAATGGCGGCCCTAGTCTTAGTTGTAAGAGATGAAAATTCTGAGGTCACGTTTCGAACAGTGTTATGTTTCCCAGAAGCTGGTGAATGTGTAACTCTGCTATGCACAGATACGGAAAAGCTGTAAGTGCTGGAGAGAAAATACAGGGACTAGGGGTGTGAAGGCAAAAAATGTTTTGTTTTGTTTACGTGTATTTTTTCATCATTTCCCAGGTTTGGTTAATAGTGCATAATAGGGTGCACTATGGCTTAAAAGTGCCTACTGTTGCTTAATAGTATGCACTATTAAGTGATAATGGGCACTATTAATAATACCTGTGAAATTATATGAAATAAAATGGGAAACATTTCCCTTTTAATTTCAAATGAATACATATCCCTAGAAAATCGTGGTGGTATTGGGCTGCTATATGGATAATGCATATGTTTAGTTTAGGCCTAAATTAAAAAGCAGCAGCAGAGGTCAGTGTCCAAAATGTTTATTTAGCACTTCAGACTATTCTTATCATGGTGCTGAATATATATATATAAATTTAAACATTGACTGCTGCAACTGTGTAATAGCCCCTATAAACCCTAATGTTTTACTAAAAATTGGAAATACAAAAACCTTCACGATTATATTAATTGATGCATTAAGTTTATAATTTTAAAGGAGGAATAGATGTGGCTCACTTTTTGCCCATGGCTAAATCAGGACCAAATCTTTTGCAAGATCTATAATACAGTTATAATAACTAAGAACAGCTTTCATAAACCTCTGCACTTTCAAATTTGCTTGTATACTTAATGCTCAATACAGTTCATCCTTTACCAGCCTGCCCACTAATCTTAACTAAATGGTGACATAGTTCCCTTCCATTTAATTATACTCTCTTTCTTAATCCATTTCTTAACTATTCTTAAAATAGTTATCTCCAAGTTATAATGCCCTGTTCAATGTAATTTCAGTTTGTTCAATGTAAACCGCACTGATGCAGAATAGCGAGGTATATAAGAGAATGTAAATAAATAATAAATAAAAATAAATAATCCAATAATCTTCTTTCTGCTACATCACTCATAGCCTCCCCATTGGGTCCTATGTCAAATTAAGTAAAAAAAATTAAATAAAACAGATTCCATTTCATGTTCAGATTTAATTCAAATGCTTTTCATTTGATTTTAACCAATGAAACCATTTCTGACCAAGTTTTCCTTGCTGTAAGATTCGATCACTTCTCGTCATTATTGCTTTGATGATCAATAACTAAACACCTTAATGAACTACAGTAAAGCATGCTTTCTTTTGAGAAATGAGTGACAACTAGAGCATCATTATATTAAGCTTTAAAGTAGGGATATGCATTTTCCATAGAACTACAGACCAGACAAGCTTTAGGCCAATCAGGAAACAGGAAGGACATTCATCAACAATACAAGAACAGGCTGGCTAGATCCAACCCCTATGGAGATAGAGTGTTTTTTTTTCTGCTAGATACATACCATGCAACCCAAAGGTCATAGGTCCAAGACCAGCCTCTGGTTATGAGAAAGAAAAATCCAGTTGCTTTTTTAAATTTACCTGAATCCTCTGGTAACCTTTCAGCTATGTTTTTTGTTTAAAATCAAAACTGGTCTAACCCTAAACAAAATAATCCCATGTGAAAAAAAAAATGTTTTCGGACATTGACCGTGTGATGGGTTAGCCTCTACAACAGGTCTATTTTAATCATATTTGCAGTAAAACCACAGCATTTTAGCCATATAATTTATTATGTAGCACTTATGAACTGAAGTTCCAATACAAGACATGATGCTAAACCAACCTCTGACTGTGAGAAAAAAGAAACCATTTGGATTTTTCTATTTACCTGAAACCTCTTTTAACATTTTGTCCATACTTTCTTCGAGCAGCAGCCACAGCAGAGAATTGAAAACCTAAATATGTATACCCTCAAGGAGAGGAGGGACAAGGGAAATATGATATAGACCTTTAAATAGTTAAAGGATAATAATGAACAAATAAACCTTTTCCAAAGAAAGGAAAGCTGTAAAACTAGAAGGTATAAAATAAAGCTGCAAGGAGGTAAAGTTAAAAGCAATCCCAGAAAATACTTTTTCACTGAAAGGGTGGTGGGTGCTTAGAATGCTCTCCTGATAGAAGCTGTGGGGTCAAATACAGTACGGAATTCAAAATGGCATGGGCAAGATTCGATAGATCCCCTTATAACAAGAGGAGAAAATCAAAAGAAACTCAAATATTTTGTATACTTCAACAAATAGACGATGGTGACCTGCACAGAGCGGCGGGTACAACCCTGAACAAAGGCAAAGAGGGGGGTGACCTGCATGGAGCTCTGGTTACAACTACTCTAGCAACCTTATTAGGCAGACTAGATGGACCATACTGGTCTATCTGCCATTATATACTATGGGGGTCATTTAAAAAATCTTAGCCATGATTTGAATGTCCAAAGATATACACATGGATGTCAAAACCACAGAGACATCTTTGAAGCTATTCCAAAAATGACATTTAAGACATCTCTGGTGCAGGGATGTGCAAGTAGGGAAGGGAGGCATAGTAGGGCATGTCTGAGGAGATACAATGGACTTACAGGTCCCTGTTTGATTTCAGGAATGTCGGGGATGTCTGCAGGCATGAACAGGCATCAGGAAAGTGCTTGTTTTGGCCTTAAAACATCTAGAGAGTGAAGAGAAGATAGAGAGTTAAGTGACTAGGCTAAGATCACAAAAACCCAAACTGAGATTTGAAGCCTGTCCACCGTTCTCCCAATCCATTACTTTTACCATTGTGCTAACAGATATCAGTGTTCTGAGATACTATTCTGGGGAAGTCTATGTAGACATCTCTATAGACATCCATATCAGGCACATCCACATTTCCAAAATCATGCCGGAATTTGCATGTGCCTACTGTTTCTCAGACATTCTGGTTTGATGTCCCAGACTGCACTTCAACATCTCTTTGTAAAATGTGTCTTCAAGTTGCTGTTGTTGTTAAGTGCCATCAAGTTCGTGTCGACTCATGGCAACCCTCTGGATAGTTGTACTAAACTGTGTTCGGCCTTCAGTCAGGCGGCTCATTATTGACAGACTGGCACCCATAGCTGCTGTTATTGCATCGATCCATCTCATTGCTGGCCTTCCTCTTTTGTGTTGGCCTTGCCAAGCATCATGTCTTTCTCTAATGATCTCTCTCTTCGCATGATATGTCCAAAGTATGAAAGTCAAAGTCTTCTCTGTCTTTTTCATTGACCAACTTTCACATACATATGACATTATTGAAAATGCCATGGCTTGAACAACTCAAATTTTTGTATGGAGAGAGACATCTCTGCTCTTGAGAATCTTATCTAGGTACTTCATAGCCATTCTGCCAAGAGCAATACGTTGTCTGATTTCTTGAGTACTTGTTGCTTCTTTATTGATAGTTGATCCAAGTAGGTTAAAGTTGCCCACTATTACAATTTCTTCTCCATCAATGATGAAGTTGTTGAGTTTGTCAGTTGTTAGGAACTTTGTCTTCTTTAAATTGAGGTGCAGGCACATTTTAAGACTATGGGGTATGTTTACTAAACTGCGCTAATGTGCGCGGCGCACATTAGCATGCGCTAAGGTACAGCACAGTTACTTACTTGTAACAGGTGATCTCTGGGAACAGCAGGAATTAGTCCTCACATATGGGTACGTCGGAACCGACGGAGCCTGCGCGGGAAAGCTCCCCAGCTTCCCAGAAGGAAAGCTTTTGGGGCTTCCCACAGCGCATGCGCGCTGCCTTCCCACCTTCCTGACCAACTCTCCTCAGTTCGAGTTTAAAGCTGAGACAATAGAGAGAGGAAAGGAAAGAGAGAGAGATACAACTCCTAGGGGAGGTGGGTGGGTTGTGAGGACTAACTCCTGCTGTTCCCAGAGATCACCTGTTACAGGTAAGTAACTGTGCTATCTCCAGGAACAAGCAGGAATGAGTCCTCACATATGGGGACTCCCTAGCTAAGATGCCAGGGAGATCCCCCTCCAAGGGTTCCCTATCTTCCTATGGATCTCAGGCATCCATTGAGGGAAGGTGGGCAGGAGTTGTTTAAGAATGGAACAGGTGTCTGAGGACAGCCTGACCAAACAAGGCATCCCGGCGGGAGTCCTTGTCCAAACAGTAATGGGCTGTAAAGGTATGAACCGAGGCCCAAGTGGCTGCTCGACAGATCTGATCAATGGATACAGAATGAAGATGAGCCATAGAGGTGGCCATGGCTCTCACATTGTGAGCTGTGACATGGCCTTCCAGAGAAAGGGTCTTACTCTGGTAAGCCAAAGAAATGCACTGAGCAATCCAATTGGACAGTGTTCTTTTTGAGACTGGAAGACCCAAATGAGAAGGATCAAAAGCAACAAAAAGCTGAGAAGACTTTCTATGTTGATGTGTCCTGTGGAGGTAAAAGGCAAGAGCTCTTTTACAATCTAGAGTATGCAGGTTCCTCTCTGCACTGGATGCATGAGGAGCTGGAAAAAAGACAGGTAGATATACCTCTTGATTAAGATGAAAAGGTGAGACCACTTTAGGCATAAAGTGAGGATTTGTCCTAAGGACTACCTTATCATGATGGAACCTTGTATAAGGTGGATTAGCCACTAAAGCCTGCAGTTCACTGATGCGGTGAGCAGAAGTGATTTCAATAAGGAAAATAACCTTCCAGGAAAGAAATTTCAAGGAGGTAGTGGCTAAGGGTTCAAAGGGTGGCTTCATAAGCTGACCAAGAACCAAGTTTAAGTCCCATGCTACCGGAGGAGGCCGAATGGGAGGCTTAGTTAAAGTTAGGACTCTCATAAATCTTGCAATAAGAGGATGAGAGGAAACAGGTTGTCCATTGCTAGGTTTAAGAGATGCTGAGATAGCACTCAAATGGACCCGCACAGAATTCGTTTTGAGGCCTGCATTGGAGAGATGCAGGAGATATTCCAATAGAGAATTCAAAGGGAGTGCTCGAGGGTCAAGACTCTGCTGAGCACACCAAATGGAAAATCTTTTCCATTTAAAAGCGTAAGAACGCCTAGTAGAAGGTTTCCTAGAGGCATGGAGGATATCCTGCACTTGCTGCGAAAGATTGAAGTCTTGAAGATCTAGGCCTTCAGCAATGAAGCTCTGAGGTGAAGGGACGTGGGGTTTGGATGCCACAAAGTCCCCTCCTCTTGAGACAGAAGGTCTGGAGCAGCTCCCAGGTCCAGGGAGGGGGCCTGGGAGAGATGTAGAAGTAGAGGGTACCACACTTGGCGGGGCCAGCGTGTAGCTATGAGGATCATAGAGCCTTGATCCCTCTGAAGTTTGAACAGAGTCTTGGGAATCAAAGGAATGGGTGGAAAGGCATACAGGAAGCCCTGACCCCAGTGAAGGAGGAAGGCATCCTTGGCCTGAGCCCCCTGACATGGAATTCTGGAACAGAACTGGGGAAGTTTGGCATTCCACGGACTTGCAAATAGGTCTATGTCCGGGGTTCCCCATTCCTGAAAGATTCGGAGTACCTGATCCTTGTGCAGGGACCATTTGTGTGGAAGCAGAACTCGACTGAGTCTGTCTGCCCAAGAGTTTTGGATTCTTGGGAGATATACTGCCAAGAGATGGATTTGATGCTCTCTGGCGAAGGCCCATAATCTTAGAGCTTCGTTACAAAGTGACAGAGAGCCAGTCCCTCCTTGTTTGTTTATGTAGAACATGGCTACCTGATTGTCTGTGTGAATGAGGACTGTCTGGTAGCTGAGGAGGGAGTAAAAGACCTTGAGAGCTAGGAATACTGCTCGAAGTTCCAAGAGGTTGATATGAAGGGCGGTCTCCTGTGGAGACCAGATGCCCTGAGTGGAGAGGTCTTGAAGATGAGCTCCCCAACCTGTTTGGGAGGCATCTGTTGTAAGGGTTGCTTGGGGCAACTGTGGCTGGAAGGGAGCCCCCAACAACAGATTCTGAGTGGATATCCACCATTGGAGAGACCAAAAGAGACGGTTGGAGGTTGCTATTTGGTCTGAGAGAGCGCCTGATGCTTGAGTCCACTGGGTGGACAAAGTCCATTGAGCTGCTCTCATATGTAGGCGGGCATATGGCACCACATGAGCTGTGGATGCCATGTGGCCTAGCAGTTGTAACATCTCCCTGGCAGTCAAGTGGCTTCTGGACTGGGTTTGGAGGCCAAGTGCACCAGACGGTGGCAACGGGCCTGAGGAAGATAGGCCCTTGCAGTGGTGGTATCTAGCCAGGCCCCTATGAATTCTAGGGACTGAGTAGGGGTGAGTTGAGACTTTGGCAGATTGATGACAAGTCCCAGATACTGCAGTATGCGTCTGGTGTGGTCCAGGGAAGTCTGAGCCTCGGACTGAGATGGAGCTCGGATGAGCCAGTCGTCCAGGTATGGGAAAACAAAAATCCCCAGAAATGCAGCCACTATTGACATGCATTTGGTGAACACTCTTGGAGCAGAGGCTAGACCGAAGGGGAGTACTCTGTATTGGAAATGTTTTCCTTGGAACAGAAACCGTAGGAATTTTCTGTGGGATGGATGGATGAGGATATGTGTGTACACATCCTGTAGATCTAGAGAACAAAGCCAATCCTGACTCTGTAGGTATGGAAGGAGAGTACCTAGAGAGAGCATCTTGAATTTCTCCTTGCATAGAAATTTGTTCAATTCTCTCAGATCTAGAATGGGTCTGTACCCCCCTGTTTTCTTGGGAATGAGAAAATAAGGGGAGTAAAACCCTGACCCCTGTTGAGGAAGAGGAACCTCTTCTATTGCCCTTTGGGCAAGAAGGGTGGTCACCTCCTGACCCAACAGGGGCAGGAGAGATGGGGGAGAATTGAAATGTCTCACCATGGTATGGGGAGGAAGGCTGGAGAAATGTACTTTGTAGCCCTCTCTGATAATAGAGAGGGTCCACTGTTCTGAGGTGATTTGCTCCCATCTTGGAGCAAAATGAGTTAACCTTCCTGGAATGGTGAGAGGCTCTGGTTGTTGCAGAGCCAGAAAGGTGAAGTTCTCTAGAATTAAGTGAAAAACCCTGAGGGGGTTGGGACTGTTGGGCTGCAGCAGGTCCTGCAGGTTTTGCCCTGGCTTGTTTGGATTGCTGACGCTTAGGAGTAAAGCGAATTGTAGAAGATTGTTGGCCAGGATTTGTAGAAAATCTGGTCTTCTTATAGTAAGGCTTTTTAAAAGCCTTTTTCTTGGCAGGGGTAGAGGTAGACTTAGAAAGTCTATCTAACGCAGCATTTTCTGCGTCCATTTGAGTGGCTTTGATTTGCCACTCCTTACCAAACAGATTTTCACCTGTACAGGGCAGGTTTCCTAACCCATCTTGGACCCAGGGTTCTAGGTCAGAGGCCTGGAGCCAAGTAATTCTGTGAGCAGCTAAGGCAATGCCTGAAGCTCTGCTAGCACCTTCAAAGGAGTCAAAGGCAGCTCTATTGGAGAACTTTGAAACATCTTGGGTATGCTTTAACAAAAGAAGGAACTCCTCCTTCCTATCCTCTGGGATGAAGGGGAGAAAATGGCATATCTTTTGTGCAAGCTCCTTCAAAAACATGCCCATATAGAGGCTGTATGAATTGATTCTGGCTATAAGCAAACTGGCTTGGAAGATTTTTCTACCAAAAGCATCCAAAGTCCTACATTCTCTTCCTGGAGGAGTAGAAGAGTGTCTTTTGGTACTCTTTATCCTTTTCATAGCTGACTGCACCACAATAGAGTGGTGAGGGAGCTGAGTTTTTTGAAACCCAGGAGAAGGAGGGACACGATACATGGTATCTAAACGACGAGAATGTGGAGATAGAGTGAGAGGAGTCTCCCATAAGTTCATCATGTGTTCTTGAAGAATTTCATGAATGGGCAAGGTGACTGCCTCCTTGGGAACTTTAGAGTATCCCAAAATGTCTAATTTCTTTGCTCTAGGTTCTTTTTCAGAGGTAACTGAAATAGAGAGACCTTTAGCTACTTCAAGGATGAAGTCCTGAAAGGACAAATCTTCTGGAGGAGACATTCTCCTTTTTGGAGAAGAGGGCTCTTCAGGAAGAGTAAGAGATACCTCAGCAGAGTCATCTGATGAGTCAGAATCAACAGAAGACTCGAAGTATCACCGATTAGCTTCCAGGGATCGATAAGCGTACCAATCGGTATCCACATCGAGGGTACCCGGAACCGGATCGGTATCGGGAAAACCCCCGGAACCGGGAACCGGAACCGGTATCCTGGTTGATGTGGATGCCCTGGGTACCGGTATCGGTTGTGGTACCGGAACCGGCATCGGTACCGCTTGTTGCGGTACCGCGGGCGTCGCAGCTTTAATGAAAGCCATGATGGCCTGCTGCATGGACTCGACTGTGTGATCCATGGAAGCCCCGACTGTCTGGATGTCGGTACCGGAAGCTTAAGCCGGTACCCCAGAACAGTCTAACAGGTGATCGGTCGAGGCCGTGCCATCAATGTCAACCTGTAACCCCATAGGAGGAGCTTTGGAAGCCGGAGCTTCCCACCGGGATTGTTTGGCTGGGGCAGGGTCCTCAGGGTCAAGCCCAGGGGTATCTCGATACTTAGAGGGAGATTTGCCCTTTGAGGACCTGCCAGAAGAATGTTTGGTTACCTGAGATCCATCAGGAGAGGAAGACCTTGATGATGCCGATGCTGGAGTATCTGTAGAAAACAGCATATGAAACTTGGCTGCCCAGTTCTGCAAGCCACGTTTAGACATCAGAGAGCAGGATGGGCAATCAGGAATGGAATGGTCAGGCCTCAAACATTTAAGACACCATTCATGGGTGTCTGTAACCGAGATAGTACCGCTACACTTGGTGCATTTTTTAAAACCAGAGGCTGGTTTTTCCAAGAGGGAAAAATTTAGTAAAGGCCTAGAGGCCTAACTAGAAATACACCAAGGGGGGAAAAATAGATGTAATTAATTTTTTTTTTTTTAAGTAAGAAAAAAGACCGGCGGTACCGGTCCGGAATCGAGGAAGGCAGATTCGCGGCCAAAGAAACAAATTAAAATAACAACTTCTTCAGCGGTGACAGGAACATGACCTGCTGGCTCTGCGGAAAAACAAGAACTGAGGAGAGTTGGTCAGGAAGGCGGGAAGGCAGCGCGCATGCGCTGTGGGAAGCCCCAAAAGCTTTCCTTCTGGGAAGCTGGGGAGCTTTCCCGCGCAGGCTCCGTCGGTTCCGACGTACCCATATGTGAGGACTCATTCCTGCTTGTTCCTGGAGATCATAGCGCACGCTAATGTCATGTTACGAGGCACAAATGTGCCCCGCACAGTTGCACGGTGCACTAAAGTGCACGCTCATGTGCGCGGCGCGCTAATGTGCGATAAAGGCGTGGAAAGGCTCCCCTGAGGGCGGAGGAAGGCTCCCCAGGGGCGGAGAGAAGGGGTCAATGGGTGGAGAATGGGAGGGGAGAGGCTCCCCGCACACTAGCGGGGTTGAAATTCAAGGCAAAAAATACCGCGAGTGAAAACCTCGCGGTAGAGCCGATTTAAAGGGAAGAGAAACCATTTCTGTCAGCAATGTACAGCAAAACCAGGGAAACCTACAAAACAGTGATAAGTGTGATACATGTGCACGGAACAAAAGTGCAAATAAACATTGAAAATGACCCCAACAAAAAAAAAAAAAAATTATAATCAAGCTGGGCAATAGTTTTATAGTAATGGGAAACATCAAAAATACTCCCAAGAAAGCCCCTAAAAATAAATATGAATTCTAGAAGGGTCTATGCTCCGTCCCCATACAAGGTGAATGATCCCACAGTGAAATAGCACTGAACAGAGTTTCCCTCTCCATTGGACAGGTTACCTATGGCATGCACATGTTCCACAACAGCAGGGCGGGCAGGTCGGAATGGGCAACTGGACAGATGCTGGGAAAGGGGATACAGGGGATACAGGCGGCACATGCTGTGGTGCAGCTGGGGCACAGTGCGGACTAGGCAGATGCCTAGATGGCACCTAGGAATGCCGAAACTGAACAGCAGCCAGACAGCAACTGATGAGGGCCCAACATGGGCACGAGAGTGTGTATCACAGTGTCACAGGGGATAGTACCCAGCAGGTACCCCCAAGGGCACAGAACATTGGCAGGCAGTGTTTGGGGGACGTGCGGACAGATATGCAGGCACCCTACCCCAGAACCCGCACCATAGGCAGCCGCCTACCCGCACACAGGATGGCCTGAGACTGTGTACCACCAGCACCACCAGCAGAAGGGCATGTCAGCAGGGTGGCACAGGGGTACTGGAGGTGGAGGGGGGCAGTGGCAGCTGCCCAGAGCAGACCATGGCCTAGCCCTGTGTAGGTGGGTGCAATGCACTGCAACAGACAGGCCCTGCCGGACAAACAGTCATGGTATCATCAGGGAATGCACTGTCTCTGTGGCAACACAGTGGTGCAGTGCACACAACCAGCATGTTTGGAGACAGAAGGTCACAGGTTCAAGCCCCAGCTGGGGCTCCTGCCAATCCAGTCCCCATATTTTACCCACAACTAAATCGTGATAGTAAAGACGAACCTTTATTGCAGAGAACAGAAGCATCGCTCAAACACCTCTATTTTACCCTACAGAGCACAGACACCAGAAACATGCACATTACCTAGAGCAGATTCCCCCAAATGCAGTCCTGGAGAGCCACAAATCCTTCAGGGTTTATGCTGTCTCCAATCTAAGGATGGAGTGGTACTGGTGGTGGAGGTGGCAGCAGCTGGTGGCCACAGCAGACCATGACCTAACCCTGTCCAGGTGGGTGCCATGCACTGCGACAAACAGGCCCTGTCGGATGTACAGTCATGGACTCCCCAGGGAATACAGCATATCTGTGGCAACATGGTGGTGAAGTGCACACAGACAGTGTGTGCAAGAACAGAAAGTCACAGGTTCAAAGCCCAGATGGGGCTACTGACAATCCAGTACCCATATTTTTCCCACAACTAAACCGTGATAGTAAGGACAAACCTTTATTGCAGAGAACATACGCATGGTTAATACACCTATATTTTACCCCACCGAGCACAGACACCATAAACAGGCGCATTACCTAGAGCAGAGTCTCCCAAATGCAGTCCTGGAGGGCCAAACACCATTCAGGTTCCATGCTGCCTCTAATAAAGATGCCTGTGCTGCATATCTATGCACCACCCCCATGATATGCAGATGTAGCTCATGCATATTCATGAGGGACAGCATGAAAACCCCCAACAGTGTTTGGCACACCAGGACTGGAGTTGGGAACCTCTGCCGTAAAGCAGCAGCCAACAGGGGCAGACATACCCACACCCACACCCACAGGCCCCATTAGCCAATGCCTCCTGGAGAGGCAGGACATTGGGCCCTGCGTGCATCTCCCAATACTAGCACTTGCATACCTTAGCAATGCCACCCTACACCTGGGTATACGGTACACAGCTATCAAACGTTTGCTATGATTACTGGTGGATAGCAATTCCTATGTTAAGCACAGATTGCTTATTGAGCTCCATCATAACAATCTTTCTGATGTCTGTGGTGTGTGCTTCAGGTCTGGTCTCTGACAGTGTTTACCACCCTGGGGAGTGACCCCCAAGAATATTGCGTACCATATCCATGCCTGTACTGTGCCCAGGACTGGTGTGGTGGCCAGGGCTGCTAGACTCCTCTATAGTAGCACAATGCTGGCATAGGTGTGGGAGTGTGTGTCTGTCTATCCAGTGTGTGGTGGCTGCAAACACCCTCCACATCCCACACTGCCAGCACTGTTGCCAGTATTGGCCTGCTAATGTACATAACGAGGAGCAAGGTACCATGGGTATAGCCTGGACAGGGTAGCCTGGACAGGATGCATCTGCACAGGGCATAGGGCAATGGCTGGGACATTGTAGTGCCCGGCCACCACCTACACAGACAGGCTGGCCACAGCATGTCCTGCTGGGAGATCACTCTCACCCTGACTGTGCAGTGACCACGGCATGGCTAGGCACCCCCATAGTGCTATATTGTATTTCTCTCATGTGATATTTATGGGTTTCATTTTGCGTGTATGCTGACATCCCAGTTCTGGGTGCATGCATTTCCACCAGGAACATGTACTATGGACTAGCTAGCAGACTGTTTGCAGCTGGTATGTGTCTTGATGGAGTGCCTTGCAGGGTGCAGCGGCTGAAGGCTTGCTGCAGGAGACTATCAGATAGTGGTGGGGTGCAGCTTAGCATTTCCAGGCCTAGTGTCTGTCTGCTATTGTGTTATGGATGTGTACAGAGCTGCATTGACTGCCCTGTAGGTGTTTGTTCCCCAGCAGGACCGGGGTTGATGGTCCCCTCTACTGCCACCATTGTAGGGAGGTAGAATGTGGATCTGTTGATGGGAGACCCTGTGTACCACCCTCAGCCCTGGAGGAGGAGGAGGGTGGTGGTACATGATCCTCCTAGGAGTCCATAGGGGCTACACCTGACTGAGACATACAGATATATCCAAAGTGTGTCTGCAGAAACTACCTATCTCACACATTAGCACTGCTGGGGACCTGCAGCATGGCCTATTTCTGCCATGGAAGGTGCTGTGGACCTGTTGCTGGGTGCCCCACTGACACTCAGGGTGAGCACAGTACCCGCACAATGTGACGGTGTGTAGCTACTCTATGCCAGTAACACACATGGTCAGTTCCCCTTACCAGGCCGAGGTGCTGTGGGGGTGCATGCCCCATCTTGTGTTCATCTGTAGACAGCTGTTTTGCATGTGCAGTGCATCATGGGTATGGATGGGCTAACCCTATCCTGTGACCACAGCAGACTGTCTGTGGGGTGACATTCAGTCCCTCTGCAGCCAGCCAGGGGCTTGCTAGCAGCTATAGAGCTGTAGCCACTGGTTACTTCACTGCCTGTGGAGCCAGAGATCATGGGTTCAAACCCACAGTGGGGTTGTTTGATAGGGCTGCCCAAAGCATTATCTCTCTTTAATGTACATTATTGCTGCCAGGAAAAACACCCTCAGCATACTGTACCCATAAGGTGCCTCAGAGGGTGCTTCATAGGGCACCCTATAGGGCACCTTATGGTTACCTTCCATATAAGGTGCACTATACGTGCACACAATTTAGGATAGCTATCCAGAGGGTCTCCATGAGTCGACTCCGACTCGACGGCACTTAACAACAACATATGTTATCCTGTGGAGAGACTTATAGGGTGCCCTATAGGGGACATTATAGGGTGCCGTGGCGGACAGTGCACTTTATAATGTGCCCTCTGGGGTACCTTATGAGGCACCTTATGCAGCACCTTATGTTACAATACCTTGAGGGTGTGTTACAATACATTGAGGGTGTGTTTGCTGGCAGCACTAATTAAAATAAAAATAAAATGCCTCCTAAAGCAATATTACCTATAACAGATAATGCCTCAGCCAGCCTTCTTCATTAGGCACAGTGGGGGATTGAACCCATGACTCCTGCATCATTGGTCAGTGTCTTAACCATTGTGCTACACTGCTCCTCCTCATTGCATCTCAGTGCACCTACTTAAGATTTTCATTCGTTACACTGCACAGTGCTGCCATCAAAAACAGTGCTGTGACCTTGCGGTGCCTCATATGGTACCCTATAAAGCACCCTATAAGCAACATTCTAGGGTGCCTTGGCGGACAGTGCACTTTAAAATGTGCCCTCTGGGGTACCTTATGGAGCGCCTTATGTTACAGTGCTTTCAGAGTGCGTTTGCTTGTAGCAGTAATTAAAATAAAATTAATATGCCTCAGACTGCAATATGACCTATAACAGGTAATGCCTCAGCCAGCCTTCTTCATTGGGCACAGTGGGGGATTGAACCCATGAGCCCTGCACCATTGGTCAGGGTCTTAACCATTGTACTGTGGCTCTGTTCCTGTGCTTGCACATCAGCGCGCCACTTATGCTTCCCGCGCAAGTTTCTCATGCGCTAATGTGCGTGGCGCACATGAGCGCACAGCGCACATTAGCGCATGATTAATCCCGGTTTGCTTTTTTCTGACTGAAACGCCCACTTCTTATATGGCATCCCGCACATTAGCGCGGCGTGCACCTAACGGGGTTTTAGTAAACATACCCCTATGTTCCTTGATCTTGAGAAGCAAATGTTTCAGATTGTTTTCACTTTCAGCCAGTAATGTGGTATCAACAGCATAGCGAAGGTTGTTGATGAGTCTCCAACCAATCTTCATACCTCTGCTATCTTCATACAGTCCTGTTTCTCTGATAATTTGTTCTGCATATAAATTAAATAGGTAGGGGGAAAGTATGCAGCTTTGTTGTACAACTTTGCTGATTTTAAACCATTCTGTTTCTCCTTGTTTCATTTGAACTGTTGCTTCTTGATCAATGTAAAGGTTGTGCAAGAGAACGATCAGGTGTTCTGGTATTCCCATGCTTCTTAATGTGGCCCAGAGTTTCTCATAGTTTACACAGTCAAAAGCTTTGTTGTAGTCAATAAAACACATATAGATATCATTTTGTTATTTTTTAGTCTTTTCAAGGATTCATCTCACATCCATGAAGATGTCTTTCATTTTTCGCCCTTTCCTGAACCCTTCTTGCACGTCAGATAGTTATCGTTCCAGGTCTGGTGGTAGTGTCTGCTGAATAATCTTCAGTAGAATCTTGCTGGCATGTGGGATCAGAGTGATTGTGCAATAATTTCCACAGTCAGTTGGATCACTTTTGTTTAGTATTGCTATAAACACAGATCTTTTCCAGTCAGTTGGCCATGATGTTGTCTTTCAAATTTCCTGGTATAGTCTTGTAAATATGGCAACAGCTACATCAGATCGCTGTAATACTTCTATGGGAATGCCAATAATGCCTGGTACTTTGTTCTCTGATAAGGCTTTCAATGCTGCTTCAACTTTTTCTTTCATCACCAATGGTTCCAAATCATAAGGTACAGGTTGAAATGGCTGTTGATCTATTTACGTCTTTATCATATAATAACTCTGTATATTCTTTCCACCTTTTCTTGATCTTCTCAGCATCATTCAACATGTAACATTCCAATTGGAATTTTTTCTCTAATTCTCATAGCTTTAGGAAAGCTGTTCTTCCTCTAATAGTTTCTGCTTCTATTTCTTTGCATGGATCATTGTAATACTTCTCCTTGTCTTGTCTTGCTGCACATTGGAAATCTCTGTTGAGTTCTGCAATTAATTCTCTTTCTCCTCTGACTTTAGCTTCTCTGTGTTTCTGGGCAATTTTTAGAGTTTCTTCAGCTATCCATTTTTTCCGTTTTTCCTTTTTCATCTGTAGAGACCTCCCTCCCACTTTCTTCCAACACAACCTTTTTGATGTCATACCATAACTCTTCTGGAGCTCTGTCATTTGTATCTAAAGCAGAAAATCAAATTTGCAGGCAGTCTTTAAATTACAGTGGTACATTCTCAAGGTCATATTTTGCTGCATTTATGAGCAGCTTACTCTTTTTCAACTTTACAGTAGCTTGAGTTGGCATACTAGTTGTTGGTGATGTGTACCACAGGTAGCTTCAGGTTTTTTCTTTGTTGATGTTATAGAGCTTTTCCATTGCTGACTTCTACAGATGCAATCAATTTGATTTTTGTACAATCCATAGAGTGAAGTCCATGTGTACAGTCACCTTTTGTGTTGATGGAAGAAGGTGTTTGAGATAAAATAGATTGTTGGTCTTGCAGAATTCTATCAGTCTTCCTCCAGCTTCATTTCTGTTGTCAAGTCCATATTTTCGAACCATTTTGCCTTCTTCTTTCTTGCCAGTTTTTGCGTTTCAACCACCCATGGCTATCAGGATATCCTGTTTGCAGGTTCTGTCAATTTCAGCTTCTACTTGTTTGTAGAACTCATCAATTTCATCCTCTTCTGCATCTGTTGTCGTGGCATATACTTGAATTATAGTTGTGTTGATAGGTATTCCTCGTAGATGAATAGAAATTAAGGGGTATGTTTACTAAACTGCGGTAATCGTGAATAACACGCGTAACGTACGGTTAATGATCATTCGCACGTCATAACGCACGTTCTGACGTGTGAACGATCGTTAACCGTACGTTACGCGCGTTAACCGCAGTTAACGATCGTAAACCTCCGCGGCGCGTTAAAACAGCGCAGAAGGTGGAGAGTGGGCGGAGAGAAGGGGTCAATGGGCGGAGAGTGGGCGGGGAGAGGCTCCCCTCACACTAACGCGCTGGATTTCAGAGCTCAATTCCAACGCGAATGAAAACCTGCTGTTAAAGGCATATTAAAGGGAAGAGAAACCATTAAAGAGAAGAGCCACCAAAATGGTAAAGGGGATGGAAGGCTACTCCTATGAAGAAAGGCTAAAAAGGTTGGGGCTCTTTAACCTGGAAAAGAGACGGCTGAGGGGAGATATGATAGAAGTCTATAAATTAATGAACGGAGTGGAACGGGTAAACGTAGATCGATTGTTTACCTTATCAGAATATAGAAAGACTAGGGGACATGCAATGAAGCTACAGGGTAAACTATTTAAGACTAATAAAAGAAAATATTTTTTCACTCAACGTGTAATCAAAGTCTGGAATTTGTTACCGGAGGATGTAATAAAGGCTGTTAGTGTAGCTGGGTTTAAAAAAGGTTTGGACAAGTTCCTGGAGGAAAGGTCCATAAACCATTATTAAGAAGGGACCCAGGATATCAATGCTTGAACCAATACAAGCATTGTGGAACCTGTGTCCCTTGGGGAAACTGCTAGGTACGTATGACCTAGATTGGCCACTGTTGGAAACAGAATACTGGGCTTGATGGACCTTGGTCTGACCCAGTATGGCATATCTTATGTTCTTATGTTCTTATGTACGTCAGCAATGTACAGCAAAACCGGGGAAACCTACAAAACGTGAGTGTGATACATGTGCACTGAACAAAATAGCAAATAGAGATGGAAAAAGACCACAACAAAATCCTAAAAAACTATAATCCAGCTGGTCAACAGTTATATTAATGGGCAACCATAAAAAAACACTCCCAGGAAAGCTCCAAAAGAAAAAGAAATGAGTTTTGGAAGGGTCCACGGAGCGTAGACCCTTCCAAAAATCATTCCCTAATTTTAATTATGAGCGTTCCTGGGAGTGTTTTCTATGGTTGCCCATTAATATCACTATTGGCCAGCTTGGGTATGTTTCTATCCCCTTATTCCGAGGTCATATTCGGGGTTTATGTGCACCTATGTCTCCATACAAGGTGAATGAGCCCACAGTAAAAATGTGCAGAGCAGGGTTTCTGACTCTTTCGGCCAGGTGTCCTATCTCCAGGGACTGCATTGTCTCTGTGGCCACAGTGTGGTGCAGCGGACACAGCCAGTACCTGTAGGACCAGAGGGTCACAGGTTCAAATCCCAGATCGGGCCCAGGCCAACCCAGTCCCCATATTTTACCCACCACTAAACAGAGATAGTAAAGACACCCCTATATTGCTGAGAACATACGCATGGTTAATACGCCTATATTTTACCCCACCGAGCACAGACACCATAAACAGGTGCATTACCTAGAGCAGAGTCTCCCAAATGCAGTCCTGGAGGGCCACACACCATTCACCAAGGGAGGAGTAGCCTAGTGGTTGGGGCAAGGTACTTCAGGTCAGAAGGTTGGGGGTTCAAATCCCACTATAGGACAGCAACCTTGGGCTGGAAGGACTGGGGTTTCTAGTCCCACAGATGCTCCTTGTGGTCTTGGGCAAGCCACTTAACCCTCCATAGCCCATGTTCCCTGTAAGTATTAGTGTATGTGTCTCATATCCCCGCGTGTTAAATGTACCCCCAATTCTGTTGTGACCACTTTGATTGAAGGATAAGGCGGTATACAATACTGTATGAATAAATAAATAACTTCAGGTTCCATGCTGCCGTGAATAAAGATGCCTGTGCTGCATATCTATGCACCACCCCCATGGTATGCAGATGTAGCTCATGCATATTAATAAGAGACAGCATGAAAACCTGAACAGTGTTTGGCACACCAGGACTGGAGTTGGGAACCTCTGCCGTAAAGCAGCAGCCAACAGGGCCAGACACACCCACACCCACAGGCCCCATTGGCTAATGCCTCCTGGAGAGGCAGGACATTGGGCCCTGCGTGCATCTCCCAATACTACCACATGCATACCCTAGGAATGCCACCCTACACCTGGGTATACGGTACACACCTATCAAACGTTTCCTATGAGTACTGGCAGTTAGCAAGTCCTACGTTAAGCACAGTTTGCTCATTGAGCTCCATCATAACAATCTTTCTGATGTCAGCGGTGTGCGCTACAGGTCAGGTCTCTGACAGTGTTTACCACCCTGGGGAGTGACGCCCAACAGTATTGCGGACCATATCCATGCCTGTACTGTACCCAGGACTGGTGTGGTGGGCAGGGCTGCTGAACTCCTCTACAGTAGCACAATGCTGGCATAGGTGTCAGAGTGTGTGTCTGCCTCTACAGTGTGTGGTGGCTGCAAACACCTTCCACAGCCCACACTGCCAGCACTGTTGCCAGTATTGGCCTGCCAATGTGCATAACGAGGAGCAAGGTACCATGGGTATAGCCCAGACAGGGTGGCCTGGGCAGACTGCATCTGCACAGCGCATAGGGCACTGAATGCGGCATATCAGTGCCCGGCCACCACCTACACAGACAGGGTGACCGCTGTATGTCCTGCAGGGAGATCAATCTCACCCTGACTGTGCAGTGACCACAGCATGGCTAGGCACCCCCATAGTGCTATATAATATTTTTCTCATGTGATGTTTATGGGTTTCCCTTTGGGGCCCAGTCACTGACTTATCTGCTTCGTGTGTATGCTGACATCCCAGTTCAGGGTGCATGCATTTCCACCAGGAACATGCACTATGGACTAGCTAGCAGACTGTCTGCAGCTGGTATGTGTTCTGATGGAGTGCCTTGTAGGGTGCAGTGGCTGAAGGCCTGCTGCAGGAGAATATCAGATAGTGGTGGGGTGCAGCTTAGCATATACAGGCCTAATTTCTGTCTGCTATTATGCTATGGATATGCTGAGAGCTGCATTGACTGCCCTGAGGGGTGTCTCTCCTACAGCAGAACTGGGCTTGATGTCCTGTCTACTGCCACCATTGCAGGGAAGTAGAATGTGGATCGGTTGATGGGAGACCCTGTTTACCACCATGATCCCCCTAGGGGTCCATAGGGACTACACCTGACTGAGACAGACAGATATGTACAAGGTGTTTGTGCAGAAACTACCTATCCCACACATTAACACTGCTGTGGATGGCCTGTGTCTGCCATGGCTGGTGCTGTGGACCTGGTGCTGTGCGCCTCACTGCACCCTCACGGTGAGCGCAGTACCCGCACAATGTGACAGTGTGTAGCTACTCTGTGCCAGTAAAACACATGGTCAGTACCCCCTATCAGGCCGAGGTGCTGTGGGGGTGCATTCCCCATGGTGTGTATCTGTGGACAGCTGATTTGCATGTGCAGTGCATCATGGGTGTGACTGGCCCTATCCAACCCTGTGAAAATCCGGCACCTGCTCAAAGGCTCTGATAAACCATAGGCCATCACACTTACATCTGTTAGCATAATTCATAGGTGCAAGACACCCTAAAGAGTCTGTAATATAAAGTGCCCATGCTGGTAACAACACATGTACCCACGCACGATTTTACGCCTGCACCAACGCACGTGGCTACGCACACTGTGACGGTGTGTTTCTGGCAACACTACTGAGCGTAAAGAAAAACATGCCTCCTCATTCCCTATGTAATGTACAGGGCGATGCCTGGGCCAGCCTTCTGCGTTAGGCACACTAGGGACTCGAACCCATGCTGCCTGTAACAGCGGTCAGTGAAGTAACCATTGTGCTACAGCTCTGTTTCAGTGATTTGTGTCTGTACGCTTTCTTAAGATTAACGCACGGTAACGCGCCACGGCACCCTGTAACGCTCGTTAGTTTTTGGAACGTGCGTTAGTGGTAACGATGTACCGCCCATGTCCTTATTTGGGGTTTCTGTCTCTACCGCGGCTCCTAACGCAAATTGCACTAACGCACTTTAGTAAACATACCCCTAAATGTTTACTAGTTGCACTGTATTTCATTACAGTTCTTGCAAGTTTCTTCTTAATTATAAATGCAACACCATTTCTTCTTTGTCTTTCATTTCCAACATAGTAGACTATGTGATCATCAGATGCAAAGTTCCCGATGCTAGTCCATTTCAGTTCGCTGACACCCAAGAGACTGAGTTGTACATATTCCATTTCATTCTTGACCACCTCTAACTTCCCTTGGTTCAAGCTTTGTATGTTCCATGTCCCAATATGTAAGACATCTTTGCAGCTTCTGACTCTCATTTCATGCACAGCTACATCAGCAGTCAGATATCCTGAGCAGGGCCGGATTTACCTTGAGTGAGGCCCTACGCCAACAAAAATTGTGGGCCCCCAGAAAAGATAAAAACGAGCACGCCGGATCCGCTGTTGGCCCTGACGTCATAATTAAACTGGGAATCCCAAAAGCCAAACTTGGAATGTACAACACTGTAGAAATAAAACTATACAATAATTTGCTCTTGTACTAAACAAAGCACAGACGTTAATGATGCACATTTACCAGAGCTGACATATTCCAATTAAATTCAAAATAAAGAAATATTTTTCTACCTTTTGCGCATTTTTTTTCAGCTGCAATTGCTCCAGCCACTTTCTTCTGGTTTCTTCGTGTCAGTCCACCTCCAGTCTTAAACCCCCCAGCCCATTTCCAGTCCCAGCCCCCCCAACCCATCGGATCAAGTAAACTTAAATTTAAAAAAAAAAACGCTGGCTGCTGCCGCGGCAGCATGGTCTGTCCCGCGGGGCCCCCTCTGCTGTCGCGGCAGCATGGACTGTCCCGCGGGGCCCCTTCTGCCCGCTGCATCCGTCCCTCCCTCCCTCCGTGCCGGCTTTGAGAGGCGCAAAGGGAGAGTGTCTCCCTCGTGTCTCTGTTAAGCCCACAGGGGCTGATGGGAAATTTCCCATCAGCCCCTGCGGGCTTAACAGAGACGCGAGGGAGACACTCTCCCTTCGCGCCTCTCAAACCCGGCACGGAGGGAGGGAGGGAGGGACGGATGCAGCGGGCAGAGGGGGCCCCGCGGGACAGTCCATGCTGCCGCGGCAGCAGCCAGCATTTTTTTTTAAAATTTAAGTTTAAGAACCCTAACAATTTTTTCAGTTTTTGTGGGCCCTTGTCAGCTGTGGGCCCTATGCCACGGCGTAATTGGCGTATAGGTAAATCCGGCCCTGATCCTGAGGGCTTTGATCCAACCACATCATAAATGCTGGCTTTACTCTGAAAAGCCTTCAGCTCCTCCCCAATAGCCAGTTGAGTGCCTTCTGACCTCAGGATCTCATCTTCCAGCACTATAGTGCAATTTGTTTTATTGTGACTATCCATTGGGTTTTCACGGCAAGATACGGAAGTAGATTGCCAAGGCTTTCTTCTGTGCAGTTTAAGTTTAATGTTGTTGTCGTTGATACAGAAATGTGATCCTCCGTCGCCAATACCATCCCATTCTGCTGTTATATTATTAATAAAATCACTGTGTAATTAAAATTTATAGAAGTGAAACTTTATTAAAACAAAACAAAACAAAACAAACTGCAAAGACATAAGAAATGAAATGTACTGTAACAAAATGTTTTTGCTTGTATACCCCTACTTTAAAGTGCCTTTACGTTTAACTGTTCCAAGATATAAAGCTCTTGTTGTCTTCCCTACTTTTATGGAAATACATTTAGTGAAATAACTTATTTTGTATTATATTTTAAATTTTATTTTATATTATAGATCCTGCTGTAAAACCTCTCTATATAGTTTGGTAGCAATAAACATTATACAAAATATACATGAAAAAGAAAAGATTACTTGTAAAAGGTTCTTCACTCCCAGTGTTTAATTGAAATTCCTGACTCTTCTTTGTGATGCCAGCATAAGAATCAGCGTAGTGTCCCATCATCGGGCATCCTCCTTTAGGACAGGGGAAGCAGTCCTGCAAGAAACACAGTTGCCTGATGAGTCTTTTCTCAGAATGATTCAGTAAGAGGCTTAGTGCTAATGGGTGTGCGACCTGCTTCCTACCTTCAAGAGCTTCTCCAGTATAACTGTAAGGGAAGTTTTGGTTGCAAGAAGGAAGAACATGTGTAGATTTGAAAACAAAGCTTTATGCAATGATTCTATTCCCCGATCCATCTCCACTCCTGGAAAGTCTTTTTTCAATGAAGACAAATTAACAGAATCTCCTACCAGGGCCATCTGGTTGGATAATCACTTCAGAAAAGTACATGCAGTGATTTTGGAAGCAATTTCATATTCAGCAGCTGTGCTAATGCTTTACAGCGGCTAGCCATTGCCGCTAAAAACTGAACCCAGATATTCAATGCCGGGGTCATATCCTGCCACCGGCCGTCAATATCCGGGTTGACCTAATTGCAATTCCACGATCCAGTCAATGGTGCTATTCAGTAAAAGTTAGGACAGCCATCCAGCTGTCCTACCTTTAGCCGGTTTAGGAGAACTGAATACTGCCACTAGCCGGTTATCCTCGGGTACCCCCTCCACTCCGCTCCACAACACCCCGATACTAGCCAGCTACTGCTAGGGCTTTAGAGGCTGAAACTGGGGATATTCAGCGGCACTAACTGCATTAATGCCACTGAATATCTGTGAATGGCATTGAGGTGGTTTGCAGGTCTGCAAATTTCATAAATGTCTTTCAGTATTCACCCCAAAGCTAATAAGAGGCCCATTTATTAAAATGTGTTAGATTTTTGCATTTAACAGATGCTTAATGCGAAATCTAATGTGCGTTAAGTGCAGAGCTTCCATGGCAATTGTCATGGACATGGCCAGCATATTATTGACACATAATACGCAAATGTATACTTTAACACACGGCACAATTACCACAGGTTCCCCTAATACTACCTATTGAGGTTGCGTTAAGTGAACCCACATTAATTGCAACAATGACAGCAGTGATATGTGGTGATTATAAGAACATAAGATATGCCATACTGGGTCAGACCAAGGTCCATCAAGCCCAGTATTCTGTTTCCAACAGTGGCCAATCTAGGTCATATGTACTGCCACCCACCCACTCCCTGGACCTTAAGGGTTAAGGGAGGGGCTGGCCTTGGTTGCCCTTTAGGGTAAGGTTGTAGTTGTGTTGGTGCTCAAGTAGTAAGGCAAGGCAAAGAAAATTTCTTTTGTGAGGTTTATTTCCTGCTTTCGCAGTTCAAATGCAGCAGATGTAAAGGAAACAATGTAGCATAAAACAAGGCTGAGAAACTTAACTAAACAAGGCTTTTTACTGCTTGGCTAAATGTCCATTCTGGATCACATTCATTTGTCATGTGACCTCCTTTCAATAACGTAACAGAAAACTCTGGTAACAACACTGCTCCTGAATTGCACACAATATGCTTTCACTTATTCTCTTCACATAAGCTTCTTTAGCATAGCAATCAGTGAGGTAACTTTGTTATATTCTTTCATAAAGCATTGGCAAGCATATCATTTAAATGTCATTTTGAATCACACAAGTAGAGCAGTCCATCGGGACTTCCTGCTCTGTAGACGGCAGAGAAATTAAAGGCATTTCTTCCTCACAGCTGCTCATGGGCTTTGCTACGTCATTGGGAGAAGCTGCTCTGCTCTTAAGGAACTCCCTGAATTCAGTAAGAAGTAATTCAGCCTGTGTATTTTCTGAACTAGACTGAGGATATCCTCCTTCAGGCAAATGCTTGTTTAATGTTCTTATCTCTTGGCAATTATCAGTGCTTCTACTCGGACAAGAGTTCAGCGTGTAAGCATTTCCCTTCCCCCACCTATCTCCAAATGAAAGTGCAGGGTAAAATGCTTCAGCTGTGCTTGGAGAGTCTCTCAGAGTTTTAAAAGGAAAACAGGCAGGCTTTTCTTGGCTCAACCAATTACTACCAAACTTTCTGACTTTGTCCTGTATTTCACAATTAAAGTGCACTCTTTTTGGCTTCCCACTGTTAAGCTTGCTAGCCGTTCCAAACCCACCAGATACCTTGTGCTGGGGCTTCTTTCAGGGTATTTCTTTCTCCCACTGCCTCCTGTTCCAAGGTTCTGCTTGGTCCTTTAAACTCCTGAGCTGTAGCCTTGGGTCTCTCAGTGCCTTTGAATTCTTCTGCTTACAGAAGTCTTTCTTTGCCCCTGAGTCTCCCAGGTCCTGTCTGCTCCTTCGTGGATCACAGCTGCTTAGTGGTTCTCTCTCCAATGGTTCCTGTTCCTGGTCATCTGACCTGTCCTCATCCAGGTGCTTGTGTCCTGACTCATCCTCTCCTTGCTCATCTCCTTGCCAATCTCCTTGCTCATCTAACTGATGTTCTCGCTGCTCTAACTGTTTCTGTTTCTGGGTTCTTAACAAGCTGCTTGAGTACTGCACTGCCCGCCTCCTGCTTGGGCGTGTCCAATCAGAGACTTGGTTCCTCACCTGCCTGTGTGGTTCCTGATTAGCTCTGTGTTTTTCCATCTTAAAAGAGAAAATCCTGCATTCCCCTGCAGTACCGGTTCTCTCCACCGGATCACTATCAGTTTCCATTGCTTCACAAGAGTCTGCTACATCACAATACCTAGCAGTTTCCCCAAGGGACACAGGTTCCACAAGAAACATAGAAACATAGAAACATGATGACAGAAAAAGACCACATGGCCTATCTAGTCTGTCCTTCCATAACAACAACTACAACAGTCCACTTTTTACCTTTAGAGATCCTCTGTGTTGGTCCCATGCTTTTTTGAATTCAGTTACTGTCCTTGTAGCAGCAGAGCGCAGACAAACCAATAATACCAGGAGTCTGTTCAGAAGGTCCAAATCATTTATTTGTGCACAAGTCTCAAGCAGAACCAAGTTCAAAATGGCTGAGAGATGTTCTCTGGCAATACAACAACTTTTATAGATTTTTGCTCCATTCTAGGTATAGAAAAACATTTCATTGGTCCCGGTAATCTCCCGTACCTCCCGTACCCCTTCTATTGGTCCCGGTACTGATATGATTATCCAATTATGTTCTTTGAGTGGGCTCAGCACCTGCTTACCCCCCTTCTAGTCCCAATTACAATGGCCAGTTCACCAGCTTGTTACTTTCCTACTTCCAAGGCCATTGGGCTAGTTAGTACGTACGGGGAAGCAGGGCTCTGTAACCTTTTTGTCAGCAGTTTCAATTAAATCCCTTGCAGCTGTATTTTCTTATCAATGGCTTTTAAACATATTTTTCTGTATTTTTCCAGGTTTCAGTTTTGCTTGTTTAAGCTAATTCAATTACTTTACTGACTTCTAATTCTACAATAGCAGCATATTGGGGGATGTGCAATTCATTTGGGCCTCTTCACAGGCTTCATTTACAGGTCAAGCTAGTTAGGCCTGCTTGCTTATGTCAGACACTGTGGATCACAGGCCTTCACCTGACACATTCCCCCCTTTGATTAATCTCACCCTATTACTTAATAAGGTGTGAGAGTTAAATCACTTATGTTTGGTTACACCATGGCCGGAGGATTCCGACTACATGCAGGAGGTTTTGGTTGGTATAAGGCCATAATTTTAGTTGCGGTCTTCCGCTCAACTGTACTTTCAATAGCACTATGAATAGAATGCATACAACATGGGATTATGCATGGCAATAAGAAAATCACAGCAACAACTATTAGTACTAGTACAAGGAAAGTCTTAAGTCCTCCTAGCCATGCGAAAAGATTAGCAAACCAGTTAGGAAACTTTAGTGAATGCCAAGTTTGTACTGGCACATAAGCTTGTTTTCGCATAGTTTCAGCAATTTCTTCAACCACTTGACCTTTATCATCTATTTTCAAACAACAATTAGTTAAATTCAGCTTACCACATACTCCTCCTTCAGCTGCCAACAAATAATCAAGTGCTAAGCGGTTTTGATATATAGCAGTGCGCATTTGGGTACTCTGTCTAGCTAAGAGTGTAAGAGCTTGGCTAGTTTCATTGGTTATTATTTCAACTACTGCTTGTAAGCGGATAATACGATTAATCATATAGATTGGGGTCCGATATCCCCACATACCATCATCATTCCATCAGGCGCCGACACAAGGAAGCCCCCGCTACAACCAGCAGCTCTCCCCTACCCGGGGATCGAGCCACCAGCGGCAGGAGGGGCCAGCGATCATCGGAGCCCAATCCGGGCTCAGCAGCCAAGTTTTAAAACTTCGCGCCATCAGGCGCCGACACAAGGAAGCCCCCGCTACAACCAGCAGCTCTCCCCTACCCGGGGATCGAGCCACCAGCGGCAGGAGGGGCCAGCGATCATTGGAGCCCAATCCGGGCTCAGCAGCCTAGTTTTAAAACTTCGCGCCATCAGGCGCCGACACAAGGAAGCCCCCGCTACAACCAGCAGCTCTCCCCTACCCGGGGATCGAGCCACCAGCGGCAGGAGGGGCCAGCGATCATCGGAGCCCAATCCGGGCTCAGCAGCCAAGTTTTAAAACTTCGCGCCATCAGGCGCCGACACAAGGAAGCCCCCGCTACAACCAGCAGCTCTCCCCTACCCGGGGATCGAGCCACCAGCGGCAGGAGGGGCCAGCGATCATCGGAGCCCAATCCGGGCTCAGCAGCCAAGTTTTAAAACTTCGCGCCATCAGGCGCCGACACAAGGAAGTCCCCGCTACAACCAGCAGCTCTCCCCTACCCGGGGATCGAGCCACCAGCGGCAGGAGGGGCCAGCGATCATCGGAGCCCAATCCGGGCTCAGCAGCCAAGTTTTAAAACTTCGCGCCATCAGGCGCCGACACAAGGAAGCCCCCGCTACAACCAGCAGCTCTCCCCTACCCGGGGATCGAGCCACCAGCGGCAGGAGGGGCCAGCGATCATCGGAGCCCAATCCGGGCTCAGCAGCCAAGTTTTAAAACTTCGCGCCATCAGGCGCCGACACAAGGAAGCCCCCGCTACAACCAGCAGCTCTCCCCTACCCGGGGATCGAGCCACCAGCGGCAGGAGGGGCCAGCGATCATCGGAGCCCAATCCGGGCTCAGCATCCAAGTTTTAAAACTTCGCGCCATCAGGCGCCGACACAAGGAAGCCCCCGCTACAACCAGCAGCTCTCCCCTACCCGGGGATCGAGCCACCAGCGGCAGGAGGGGCCAGCGATCATCGGAGCCCAATCCAGGCTCAGCAGCCAAGTTTTAAAACTTCGTGCCATCAGGCGCCGACACAAGGAAGCCCCCGCTACAACCAGCAGCTCTCCCCTACCCGGGGATCGAGCCACCAGCGGCAGGAGGGGCCAGCGATCATCGGAGCCCAATCCGGGCTCAGCAGCCAAGTTTTAAAACTTCGCGCCATCAGGCGCCGACACAAGGAAGCCCCCGCTACAACCAGCAGCTCTCCCCTACCCGGGGATCGAGCCACCAGCGGCAGGAGGGGCCAGCGATCATCGGAGCCCAATCCGGGCTCAGCAGCCAAGTTTTAAAACTTCGCGCCATCAGGCGCCGACACAAGGAAGCCCCCGCTACAACCAGCAGCTCTCCCCTACCCGGGGATCGAGCCACCAGCGGCAGGAGGGGCCAGCGATCATCGGAGCCCAATCCGGGCTCAGCAGCCAAGTTTTAAAACTTCGCGCCATCAGGCGCCGACACAAGGAAGCCCCCGCTACAACCAGCAGCTCTCCCCTACCCGGGGATCGAGCCACCAGCGGCAGGAGGGGCCAGCGATCATCGGAGCCCAATCCGGGCTCAGCAGCCAAGTTTTAAAACTTCGCGCCATCAGGCGCGCCCGCGACTAGCGGGCCCGCGCCTGAGGGCCTCGCCAGAGGGCCCTTTGGCGTGGCCCTTAGGCAGAGCACGATAGGCGGAAAACAGAGTCCTCACCTACTACTCACCTAACTCTACTGAACCAGCGTTTGCCAACGTCTGAACCTTTCTTCATCGTCATGCTGTTTAGGCAAGATTTCAGCTCCACATAACAGTTTCTCTCCCAGTCGGGGTAGAGCGGGCCGGAGTCTCCAACACCACCACCCACGTGAACGTTTTGGCTGGGCATGACTCACATCCACTCCCTGCATACTCAGGAACTTTGAAGTTACTGCTCTTTCTCATTGCCTCAAGTAAGATTAGATAGACCCCTTATGTATCTGCTATTTTGCCTTATACCTGGAGTTTCTCATGTAATGGTACTCTGTTGACTAACCATCTCTCAGTAAGCTCTCATATAATATTTACCTGCTAATTTGTACCCCACCGAACAGCCTTGTCTCTAAAACTCAGTCAGAAATAGATATATTCTGAAATCCGTCATATACTTTGTGTAATACTTAATAGCTTTACCTCTAAATACTGTCTTATTGATATGTTTGATCCATTTTTGCCTGTTGTACACTACTAGAACTTGCATATTTTACATCTGTTTACACTCTGATCTCTATTCACTTCCAAACCACTACAAAATATTGCATTTGCTCCCTTGGCAACTCCCAGCAGTCAGTAACACCCACTAACACAGCATAGACTTACCACCAATACACTAACAACAAGGCTGACACCAGATCTTCAGCATCCAAGATCAACTCTGAAATGGCCCCACCCATCACGGCCATAATGAGCGGCCTCATGATCTTTTCTTGGCTGATTGTTGAGTCCCTAGCCTTATTCCACGCTACTAATCATATTCCAATACTCCAGCACCATGCCAAAACATGGACAAACTCTGCCTACCCTAACCACCTAAAGAACACACACACACGTCAATCATATTTGTTACACATAGCCCTCCAACATAACAAACAAACTAAACCAGAGAAATCCACTCTAGTTCTTAATTGCGCCCTTATAAATGCGAGATCAATTCGTAATAAATGGCCAGTTGTCACTGAATTAATTGCATCCCACAACCTGGATATTCTCTTAATAACTGAAACGTGGCTTTCTGACGTAGACAATGTAATTCTCAACCAACTATTACCCAACAACTTCACAAGCCACTCCCGGCATAGAGGAATCAAAAGAGGAGGGGGGGCCCTTATCTTGACCAAAACGGACTTGCATTTTCAGACAACAGACTCCTCCAGTACCAACAATCTTGATATCATATCCATTGCAAATGACCAATGCGCCATCAACCTTCTATATAGAGCACCCTCATCCTCAACTGACGATCTCTGCAACATCCTCGACCTAGCAGCCAACACTCGCAACCTCAACTTATCAAACTGGATACTAGGAGATTTCAATCTCCCTTCACTTCACTCCAGTCATGCCACTGCCCTACTAGAAGCAATTAATGATCTGGGCTACAGACAAATCATCAACGAACCCACCCACACCAAAGGGAACATACTGGACATGATTTTTGCCCCTCTGTCAGTACAAGATCCAAATGAAAAACTGGTGACATCACTCACCTCTGTACCATGGTCAGATCACAAGCTTATCAATTTCAGCATACCTATCAACAACAATTCACTACACAACAATGGAACTTTAAGCAACACCACTTCTCGAAACTTCAGAGCCTTCAACAAAGATCTCATACTGGCTGAAACTCTTCCCCTATACAACAATACAACCCTCAACCTCGACAACTTAATCTCCTCATGGAATAAGAATCTTAGCTCTATTGCCCAAAAACCTATGAAGAACAACATCGCAAATAATAGAAAACATTCTCCTTGGTTCTCTCCTGAACTATGTATCTCCCGCTCTCATTTACGGAAACTAGAGAAAAGATGGAGGCGTTCCCACTCCGCCGGAGACCTGTCAGCTTACAGAACTCACCTTGCAATCTACAAAGAGGCTATCCTAACAAATATGAAACAATACCATACTGACACCCTCAAAAGATCTCTAAACAAACCTCGTGACCTCTTCGAACTAGTTAACTCATTCTCTAAGGAACCATCCCCAAGCCATCCTGAAGAGATCCACCCACAAGAGTTTGCCAACCATTTACAATCCAAGCTACTTCAAACTGATGAAGTTAACACGTTCATAGCACAAAGCACCACCAGTCCAACTTTACTTTATAAGTTCTCCACACCATCCAAGAAAGATGTGGAAGATACTATTGCATCCATCAACACCACGACTGCACAAACCGACCCTTGCCCCGCATATTGGATTAAAAATTTACGATCAGAACTCAGCCCACTTATCACAAAAATGATGAACCTATCATTCTTAAATGGTTCCTTCCCTGCAGCACTCAAGCAAACATCCATCAGACCTCTGTTAAAGAACCCTAAACTGGACCCAAGCAAAGTTGAATCCTATAGACCCATAGCCAGTATACCTCTATTAGCCAAAATAATCGAAAAGGAAGCACAAAGGCAACTGCAAGACCATATAGATTTAGCCTCCCCACTAGACCATCGGCAACATGGCTTCAGGGAATACCATGGCGTCGAAACCCTACTTACCTCTCTCTTCAATAAAATCGTCACAGGTATCGACAACATCCATCAAGGTTTCGCTCTCATCTTTATAGACATTGCGGCAGCCTTTGACTCTGTACACCATGGTCTGCTAGTAGAACGACTAAAAGAAAAGGGCATAAGTGGAGTCGCCCTCGATTGGTGCAGATCGTACCTTGATGGCAGATGGCAGCATGTAAAATCAGGTTCAAGATCTTCCGAACCCTTCCATCAGCGACAAGGCGTCCCCCAAGGGTCCTCCCTCTCATCTCTATTATTTAATATTTACATGCAACCTATTTTCAACATTATCGAATCATTCAAGGTCGACTGTCTAATTTATGCTGATGACATCCTCCTATTCATGCCATTTTCCACAGAAGAAATGGACCTTTCGCCACTGATTGAATGCTTCAACACAGTCTCCGAATGGCTTCTGTCACAAAACCTCAGGATCCAACACAAAAAGTCTGAGGTGCTATTTATCACCAGAGACCAGAATTTCTGCCCTCCACCTCATATAAAGGTTAAAGAAGCTGAGCTCCAAACCAAATCAGCAATTCGGTACTTAGGGGTCACCCTCGATCAACGACTAGATATGAAAACCCATATATCCAACATAGTCAGAGCCGTATATTTCAAAATCCGGTCACTCAGACACCTGCAATCCCTTCTAAGCCCTGAAGACTTCCGGACAATATACCAAGCCCTTATCTTGCCACACTTTGACTTTGCCAACGCTATTCTCCAAGGTCTCCCTCAATCATCTCTAAATCCGTTGCAACTTGCCATGAATGCCGCAGCTAGAATCTTAGTAGGAGCAGCAAGATGCGACCATATAACGCCTATCCTAATACAACTTCATTGGCTCCCCGTACAAGGAAGGCTTACATTCAAATCTTTGTTACTCACCTTCAAATCCATCCATGGCATCACCTCCCCCTCATTAACCAACATCATCCAGCCCGCTCCTCCCAACAGAACAAGGAGAACCCCATCTACAAATGTGCTAGTAATTCCAAAGGCTTCAACAAAGTACACAACCGCAACATCTAACAGGGCATTCAGTATCTATGCCCCAAAATGTTGGAACGCATTACCACCAGGCATCCGTGCGATTACTGACTTAACACAATTCAGAAAGGCTCTCAAATCCCATTTATTTACTCAATACTACCAGATTAACCCTACCCCTACATAAGTGCCTCTCCCTCACCCCCTCAAGTTAACATATCAACTCTATTGTACACATGTTCACACTGAATTCCCAATACTCGATCTCATTGTACATATGTAAGTAGTTTAGTTTGCATACCCCGTTTATCCAAGTTATTACTCCTGTTCTATGTAAAGCAGAAGCATGTTATCCAAGTTGTTTTCTCCTGTTCTATGTGAAGCCAAACAGTTTGTTATGGTCATTTTGTTGTATGTAAACCGCGCTGACAATAGTGCGGTATATAAGAAATTGTAATAAATAATAAATAATAAATAAATCATTCCAGGTGGCAGGCCCATAATATTCAATGATTCTCTCTGGTGGCCAATCATCACCCTTCCACTTCTCCCACTTGCCTACCTGGAGGGGTGCTCTCTTCTGTCTCAATGCTCTTTTGTGTCTGTGATTAGTTGTGTACACTGGGTATCCTAATTGTTCTCCATGTTCTGTGTTCAAAAGAAAGAAAGAGGGTCTGATGGTTCCTAAGACACACGCCCCTCCCCAGTGTGTAGGGAGTCGGGCATATGCTCGGTTTCCACAGATCCAGTATAGGCCAGGTGGGGCTTGCCAGGCATGAGGTTTGGCAAGATTAGTCCATAAATGAGCAAGCTCAGGAAATCTGGCTAATGGGTTAGGGGGTTCAGGTTCTTTAATTCCTGACCACCAAGACGTCTTTTTGGTGGTATCATTGTAGAATTTCTGGCTGAGACAGACCAGCTGTCCCACCTGTTGCTTGAACTGGGGTCCAGTTCTGGTATAGCAAAGATGTCCAACTATTGAGTGCGCTAACACCCATTCGCTGGTCGTCTTATGTAATTCAGTTTGATTGTAAGTCATAGAGTAATTCAATTCTTGGGCTTCCCATGGCCACTGGTCACCCATTTGTGTCCCCCCACAAAAGTAACAATCTGAGATTTTTAGACTAGACACTACTGCTCCAGCTAATTCTAGAAATACGTTCTGAGAGGTATGGGGAATTTCAAACTTATTCATATGCATGGCTTCATAGAATGTGTCGTGGATATGGTACTTGGATGATTTATGGGCTTGGGTATTTAATCTTATATGTACTATGGTTCCTGGATCCGATCCAGACCCCGCAATTCGTAGACCAAATCGGAATCCTCGTTTCCAATTTTCAGGTCTCAGAACAACAAGCTCTAAAGGATTGCAAGCATTTTTCTTGCATTTGTCTAGATCTTTGACATATGGCCTCCGTAATGCAGCCATTCGATTATCTTTGGTATTCTCTACCATACCAATCCAGGTGGCATAAAAGACACATTCCCATCTTGGGCAGAAGTAATCTGACTCTGGGGCTGTACTATACACATCGGCTGAGACTTTCTTCCCTGTACATATTCCCCATCCCGTGGTTCCTTCTGGGCACATATATTTGTCATTCTGTGAGTATGTTTTCTCCCAGTTACCACACTTAGAACGGCTATCTCTGTTGATTACTTCACAAGCATCAAAATACAAAACAGCATATTTACTAGGATCTGTGAGTGGGCGTGTGGCATTGATCAAAGGTCCATCTGCATTTTTCCATCGCATTTCCAAGGTGTAATAGGATGGATTCTGATGCGGATTAAAGCATACTTTAGATTTACCTTTGGTACAAACATTCAGTTCAGTGGTGTTATAAATACACTGAGTCACTTTACCAGTGCAGGAATAGTAAGAATGATAAATCAAAGTCTGAGTCACTTTCAGTCCAGTCCGAGTAGAAGTAATGCAAGCAGTGCATGGAGGCAAGGCATGAATTAGTTCAAAACTTCCGAAACAGGCAACCAGGGTAAAGCAAAAACAAAGATACATGTTGATTGGAGTTCTTCTGAATCCTCAGCTTGAAAATCTTGACCACGACGTTCTTTTCTTCGTCTCATTTGCTAATGAAGCAATTCAACGGGTGCTGAGTGTTGATTGAAGATCCTCAAGTTGTCCATCACACATTAACCAACTGATCAATCTTAGTTGGCTCTGAAATATGGTCAATCAATGTAGCATCAAAGTAGTGTGTAAAATCACACACATGAGGTTCGTTGAAACAAACTCTTGCTGTATGGAAAACAGCAATCCTCTTCGAAAGACTTGGCTACTGCAGGGCACCGTGATAAAGTGTCTAAGCTGCTGGTTGCCGTCTCAGAGTAACTCACAAAGGTGCATCAGAATGCTGCTCTGCTGTCCACTGCTCAGGTTCTGGATCAGCTGCGGGATTGACTCTGCTGTGGTGGATCCAGGAATCGATTTCCGCTACCTTTACTGCAGTTGGGGTAGACAGGATGACGGTGTATGGTCCCTTCCAATGAGGTTCCAGCGGTGTCTTCTTCCAGTCTTTGATCCACACCGAGGTACCAGGCTGGTAGGGATGCAGGGGTTCCGTCAAGTTGATAGGCAACTGGTCTTGGATCCACGCATGGAGAGTCTGCAGAACAAAACTAAGAGCTAGGAGTTCTTGCCTGGTTATTTCTGAACCAATCTGGGCTAAACTTCCTTTAATTCCCTGCACTATTGGTGGGGGTTTACCATATAGAACTTCAAAAGGGGAAAATCCTGTTGACTTTACAGGAGCTGAACGTATTCTGAGTAAAGCTATTGGGAGTACTTGGGGCCACTTCAGGCGAGTCTCCTGACAAAGCTTAGACATTTGGGCTTTTAAAGTGCGATTCATTCGTTCAACTTTCCCTGAACTCTGGGGTCTGTATGCAGTGTGAAGTTTCCACTGTATCTGTAAGGCTTTTGCTAACTGCTGAGTAATCTGAGAAACAAATGAGGGTCCATTGTCTGACCCTATTACTGCTGGAATTCCAAATCTAGGGACAATCTCTCTCAGTAAAACTTTGGTGACTTCTCAAGCTTTTTCAGTTCTGGTTGGGAAGGCTTCCACCCACCCAGAGAAAGTACAAACTAATACTAACAAGTAGTGATATCCATTGGCTTTTGGCATTTCAGTAAAATCAATTTGCAGGTGGTGCATGGGGGTTACACCTCCTGACTGAACTCGGGGTGCTGGTGTTTGGCATTATTTTTGGCACAAATTAGACACTGACGTGCCACTGAAGCTGATAGGGCTGCTAACATGGTAATGCAGAAATGTGGTCTGAGTGCTTTTTCCATAGCACTTTTTCCATAGTGGGTGGCTTCGTGGAAAGCTTTGACAAAGGCTGGACCCAACAATTCGGGAATTACTATTCGTCCTGGGGGTTGACTGCCCTCTACTGGCGGCAGCTCAATCCACCCATCTTTCAGTACTCCATCTTCCTTATTACAGTAGTAATCTAATTCTTTGGTGGTATATCGTGGTGTCCATAAGTTCAAGGGTACTGGAAACAATGCTGCCTGCATCGGCATGGCTTGTGTTGAAATTTGTCCTGTCATGGCTGCTTGTCGTGCTGAGGCATCTGCAAATCTGTTTCCTCGAGCAACTTCTCCTTTTCCTGCTTGATGTCCTCTGCAATGCATGACAGCTACATGAGTTGGGGCCCATACTGCATCAAGTAACATTAGTATCTCTGGGCCGTATTTGACTGATTTTCTTCCGGACGTGATGAGCCCTCGTTCTTTAAAGAGAGCTCCATGGGCATGTAGGGTGGTGAAGGCATACTTAGGGGCTTGTTTACAAAGCCGCGGTAGCGGTTTGCGATCGTAATCGGAGCCGCGGCCCCATTGATTTCAATGGGGCCGCGGCTGCGATCGCGATCGCAAACCACTACCGCGGCTTTGTAAACAAGCCCCTTAGAGTCTGTATATACATTTAACACAAGTTTTGCACCTAGCAGTAGTGCTCGAGTAAGTGCTATCAATTCTAATTTCTGGGCTGATGTGCCTGAGGCTAGGGCTGATGACTCAACGACTTCATGTTGAGTGACTACTGCATATCCAGCGCAGCGTCGTCCATTGATGAGACTGCTTCCATCTACATAATAAATTTGGTCAGGATTGTCTATGGGCACATCTGTCAGGTCAGGTCGACTTGAGAATACAGTGTCCATGAGTTCTATACAGTCATGTTCGGGGAGTTCTTCACTAATAGGTATCAATGTGGCTGGATTCAAGGCATGGCTCACTTCCAGTTGTATCTGTGGGTTCTCACATAACATACTCTGATATTTCAACATTCGGGAATTGGTGAGCCAATGATTTGCTTTCTGTTCCATAAGGGCAAGGACTGCATGTGGCACAGTGACTCGTATATTTTGTCTTAGTGTGAGCTTGTCTGCTTCACTCACTAACAATGCTGTAGCTGCAACTGCTCTCAGGCAAGGTGGCCATCCTTTGGCCACAGTGTCCAATTGTTTCGATAGGTATGCTACAGGTCGCTCCCAATTTCCCAATTTCTGAGTCAACATGCCTAAGGCATTTCCTTCTGCTTCATGTACAAACAAGTGAAAAGGCTTGTGAACATCTGGTAGCCCAAGTGCTGGTGATGACATCAATTCTTCCTTTAACGTCTTGAAGGCTGTATCCTGCTCAGGTCCCCACTCCAGTGGCGACTTTTCTTCTCCTTTTGTGGCTTCATACAATGGTTTGGCGATTTGAGCAAAGTTGGGAATCCAGATTCGGCAATATCCTGCTGCTCCCAGAAAGGCTCTGACTTGCTTTCTGGTAGTTGGGGTTGGAATTCTGCATACTGCTTCTTTTCTTTCTCTGCCTAACTTTCGGCTTCCTTTGGTTATACGAAAGCCCAAGTATTTCACTTCTTTTTGGCACAGTTGTGCTTTTGCTCTGGAAACTTTGTATCCGGCTTCATCTAGTAACTGCAAGAGGTCTTTGGTGGCTTGTATACACTCACTTTCTGATACAGCAGCTATCAGCAGATCGTCCACGTATTGGAGAAGCACTCTCTTCCCCGGGGCCACTGGATAGCTTGAAAGATCTTGATTTAGTGCAGCACTAAAGATGGTAGGCGAATTCTTGAATCCTTGGGGTAATCGTGTCCAAGTAAGTTGGCCCCCTCTTCCAGAGATAGGGTCCTGCCATTCAAATGCAAATAATATCTGACTCATGGGGGCTAATCTTATGCAAAAGAATGCATCTTTTAAATCTAGAACAGTAAAGTGGGTAGCTTCAGCAGGAATCAGTCCTAGAAGTGTGTAAGGATTTGGCACAACTGGATGTATGGTCTCAACTGCTTCATTCACTCTTCTTAGATCTTGCACTGGGCGGTAGTCATCTGTTCCAGGCTTTTTCACTGGCAAGAGTGGAGTGTTCCATGGGGATTGACATACTTTAAGTAGGCCATGTTCTAGTAATCTTTGCAAGTGGCGGTGGATGCCTTCAATTGCAGCTCTTGGGAGAGGATACTGCTTGACATGTACTGGTGTAGCACTAGGTTTGAGAGTTACAATTACTGGAGCTATATGCTTGGCTAGGCCTGGAGGACTGCCTTCTGCCCATACTCCAGGTGGGGCATCAATGCTTTTTAAAGTTAGTTCAAAATAGGTGTCTTGGGCAGATTCATCACTGTAGTATCTCCATTCTTCTTCTCGGGGAACTGTAAGCAGCATTATTCCTGCAGGCTGGGCTTGAGAATTCACGGTCATTTGCATTTCTCCTTTTTCAGTGAAGGATATTTGGGCTTGTAGCTTTGGCTAACATATCTCGTCCCAGTAGTGGCACTGGACATTCAGGCATGTAAAGGAATTGATGAGTTATTTGCTGTCCTCCTAGACTGCATATGCGATTCTGAAGAAAAGGTTTTGTAGCTTTGGCACCAGTTGCTCCTACAATGGTGACTGCTTTTGTAGAAAATGGGGTTATCTTCTTGTCTACTACTGAATGTTCTGCTCCAGTATCAACCATAAAGTTCATAACTTGGTCTCCTATTTGTATTCCGACCATAGGCTCCTGGAGACCTAAAGCAAATTCGGAGCCCGGTCTGTCCTAATCCACGTCATCTTCATCATGGGTTGTTGCAGCCAATGCTTGTATGGCTTCTCCTCTTTCTCGCTGGTATTGTTCTTGATTGGCTCCTCCGCGGTTTCGGGGACGGCCTCATCTTCCTTTTCTCCATTGATGATTGTTTTCGTCATCTTGGTGGGCGTCTTCGAGTTGCGGGCATGCATCTCTCCAATGTCCTTCCTCTTTGCAGTAGGCACATTGGTTTCTGCCTAGCTGGGGCTGGCTTCCGCCTCGGCCCCGCCCCCTTCCTCTGCTCCGTTGACTAGGGATACCTCCCCTTTTCTGTTCAACTATGGCCGCAACCAAAAAATCAGCTTTCTTTTTCATCTTTCGATCACATTCTCTCTGCCTTTCATTATCACGATTCACATACACTTTATGAGCGACTTCCAGTAACTGAGTTGCATTCATGCCCGCAAACCCTTCTAATTTCTGTAATTTACGTCTAATGTCTGGTTGAGACTGATTTACAAAAGAAGAATTCACCATGCATAAACTTCCTGGTGCATCGGGATCATAGGGAGTATACATTCTATATGCTTCAGTTAATCTTTCATAAAACACTGCTGGGCTCTCATCTATACCTTGGGTAACTTCAGTAACTTTGGAAAGGTTCATAGCTTTCTGGCCCCCCCTTTTCAGGCCTTGTATAAAGCCTTGGCGAAAACGGGCTAGGGCTCTGGATCCTCTTTCTGTATTTGGATCCCATCGGGGGTCTTCATTCGGGAATTCTCTCTGGGCCGCTTCCCGATTATCTATTCTGTCCTCCCCTTCTCCCGGCACTACAGGGTTATCTGCTAGCCAGTCTATAGCTGCTTTTCTAATTCGTGTCCGCTCTTCTGTAGTAAATAAGGTTGATAGGAGCTGGCGGCAATCTGCCCATGTTGGTTGGTGAGTTTCCATAATCGTATTCACTAATTCTGTAAGCTCTTGGGGTTTATTGGTATAGGAGGCATAATGGGTCCTCCAATTTAACAAATCAGTGGTAGAGAAGGGGACATACACATAACTTAGGGGTCCCGCCACCACCTCATTATCCTCATTTCTTACGGGTATTCCCGGGACTTGCCGTAAAGGCATCATCTTGGCAGTAGATGTCTTTTGGGATCTGAGGGATATTTTCGTAACTTTCCTGTCAGGGGTTATCTTCTTCTTTTCTACGTGCTTTTCTTTAGGTTTACTTTTTACTGGCAAGCTAACACTGGCAGCCGCTTTTACACCGTCAGTATCACTCGGGGAATTTTCAGTTTCTTCCTTCTCTGTTTCTGTATCTGATTCTCCTTTTTCTGTCTCGGTAGAATCATCTTCTTCAATTAAAGGGAGCTCATCTACCTGCTCTTCGGGTGATGGCTCAGGGGTTGGGTCCTGTTCCCGCTGTCTCCGGGGCAGGACGCGGGGCTGCCCTCACTGGGCGCTGGGTTTGGGGCTGTCGGGTAATCACTTCTGGGGAATCAGGATCTACCAGGATGGGTTTCTTCCTGGATTTCTCACCTTTCCCTTTCTTTCTAGGCTGTTATATTTTCTGACTATAATCTGTCTTTGCTAACATTATTCTGCACTGCTCTCATAACAGCGCTTCGCCCAAGGGGGCGGGTCTTCACAAATACTTAACCAGGAATCTATATAGGGGTACTGATCGGGGTGCGCTATTCGCACTCTATGGTGAACTAACTGAATAATTCCTACATTAAAGGTTCCCTCTCGGGGCCAGGTAGGGTCTAGATCGGGCCACTCCCTAGTACACAAAATCTGTAAACGGGCTGCAGTAATTTTAATACCATAATCTCCGGAATATCCTTCTTTAAAATGTGCGATCATACATTGTAATGGAGTGTTCCTAGTAGACCCTGCCCCTCCCATTTCGATGTGTGCACGCAACAACAGAAAGAAGGGAAAAGGAGGGCGGAACGTGGGAAAGGGGTCCTCACGGCCCTAGAAACGTATAAGGGAAACAAATAACAAGACAAGATGACAATCGCTTCCCCCTTTTTACGACCTGAACGCGGTCACCCGGTCAGGAACTGCGTTACTCAGGGGTCTGCCTTCGCTTGGTCCGTGCTGCCAGACCTCTCATTCACACTTCATTCACACAATCATGCTAGCAACGTATCCCAGAATGCATTCATTTCTATCTATTCTGACTAGTCTCATGCAAGTTCCAAATGCTAGAAGACGGGGGTTTCGCCCTGCTTTACTTACGCAGGGGTAGTCGGCCCGTCTTTGAGAGGTGATCAAGCTCTCTTTCATGTGAGTGCTAGTGCTAAATTCATGCCAAGTTCATGCAAGACTGGCAGTACTGCTCTTTCTTATCTGTCTAGACACATGCTAAAATCAAAACTCTACTCACCGGATCCGGTCCTCAAAGTTCCCAAGCAAGCGCATGAGTTGGACCTCGGACTCCCCTCACTCGGGTTCGAGGTGTTGGCTCCAGCCGGGCCCGGCACCCGCCGAGGTCCGACTAGCTCCCTCCGATACAAGGGACCGGTGGCGCCAGGGAGCGAGCCCCCGTCGGAAGGGCGCGATCCCGGCAGGACCAAACCTGTAGAGGCGGAAAGTCGTGGTATATTGCCCTATATACCCTCTAATACCACACCTTCCCGGCCAACGCACCAAGAATATGTAGCAGCAGAGCGCAGACAAACCAATAATACCAGGAGTCTGTTCAGAAGGTCCAAATCATTTATTTGTGCACAAGTCTCAAGCAGAACCAAGTTCAAAATGGCTGAGCGATGTTCTCTGGCAATACAACAACTTTTATAGATTTTTGCTCCATTCTAGGTATAGAAAAACATTTCATTGGTCCCGGTAACCTCCCGTACCCCTTCTATTGGTCCCGGTACTGATATGATTATCCAATTATGTTTTTTGAGTGGGCTCAGCACCTGCTTACCCCCCTTCTAGTCCCAAGTACAATGGCCAGTTCACCAACTTGTTACTTTCCTACTTACAAGGCCATTGGGCTAGTTAGTACGTGCGGGGAAGCAGGGCTCTGTAACCTTTCTGTCAGCAGTTTCAATTAAATCCCTTGCAGCTGTATTTTCTTATCAATGGCTTTTAAACATATTTTTCTGTATTTTTCCAGGTTTCAGTTCTGCTTGTTTAAGCTAATTCAATTACTTTACTGACTTCTAATTCTACAATAGCAGCATATTGGGGGATGTGCAATTCCTTTGGGCCTCTTCACAGGCTTCATTTACAGGTCAAGCTAGTTAGGCCTGCTTGCTTATGTCAGACACTGTGGATCACAGGCCTTCACCTGCCACATCCTCATCTCTACCACCTCCACTGGGAGACTATTCCACGGATCCACTACTCTTTCCGTAAAGAAATATTTCCGCATATCACTCCTGAATCTATCTCCCTTCACCCTCATCCCATGTCCCCTCGTAGCAGAACTTGCTTTCAATTGAAAGAGGCTCTCTCCCTGAACATTTATGCCACGGAGGTATTTAAACATCTCAATCATATCACCTCTATCCCGCCTTTCCTCTAAGGTGTACATATTAAGATCCTTAAGTCTGTCCTCATATGCTTTATAATGAAGACCACTAATCATTTTAGTAGCCACCCTCTGCACCGACTCCATCCTGTTCACATCCTTTTGAAGGTGCGGTCTCCAGAATTGCACACCATACTCCAAATGAGGTCGCACCAAAGACTTATACAGAGGCATTATCACCTCCTTTATTCTGCTAGCCATTCCTCTCCGTATGCACCCAAGCATCCTTCTAACTTTTGCTGTCGCCTTTTCTACCTGTTTAGCTACTTTAAGATCATCAGACACAACCACGCCTAGGTCCCGCTCTTCTTTAGTGGACAAAAGTACTTCACCTCCTATACTGTATTGCTCCCTTGGATTGCTGCAGCCCAAATGCATGACTTTACATTTTTTAACATTAAATCCCAGCTGCCAAATTCTAGACCATTCTTCAAGCTTAGCTAGATCCCTCCTCATGTTATCTACACCCTGCTTGTATTGGTTCAAGCATTGATATCCTGGGTCCCTTCTTAATAATGGTTTATGGAGCTTTCCTCCAGGAACTTGTCCAAACCTTTTTTAAACCCAGCTACACTAACAGCCTTTACTACATCCTCTGGTAACAAATTCCAGAGTTTGATTACACGTTGAGTGAAAAAATATTTTCTTTTATTAGCCTTAAATAGTTTACCCTGTAGCTTCATTGCATGTCCCCTAGTCTTTCTATATTCTGATAAGGTAAACAATCGATCTACGTTTACCCATTCCAATCCGTTCATTAACTTATAGACTTCTATCATATCTCCCCTCAGCCATCTCTTTTCCAGGTTAAAGAGCCCTAACCTTTTTAGCCTTTCTTCATAGGAGTATCCTTCCATCCCCTTTACCATTTTGGTGGCTCCTCTCTGAACCTTTTCTAAAATCGCTATATCCTTTTTAAGATACGGCGACCAGAATTGCACACAATATTAAAGGTGTGATCTCACTATGGAACGATATAGAGGCATTAGAATATCTTTTGTTTTATTTTCCATTCCTTTCTTTATGATACCTAGCATTCTATTTGCTCTCTTGGCCGTCGCTGCACACTGGGCGAGGGTTTTAACATGTTATCCACAATGACGCCTAAATCTTTTTCCTGGGTGGTGGTTCCTAATGTGGAGCCACCACCCAGGAATTATGCCCACTCTTTGTCTCTAACCCACTCATATATCACCCTAACACATTATTAGCAATATGAAGTGCGGGTATACATTAACTGACATGCCCACGCAGTAACTGTTACTGTGTTTAGTGCATGCCTAATCACGTGTTGACTGTATAGCACACTTTAGTAAATAGGCCCTATAGAAATGAAAATGAAGTACACCTTAAAGGATTTCAGAAGACTGTTCATGAAGTAGCTAAACTTAAAGCAGACAAAGCGATGGGGCCAGATGGATTTATCAGAGGGTTTTTCAAGGAACTCAGAGAAGTACTGGCAGCTTACTGTCTGATCTTTTCAATTTTTCTTTAAAGCTGAGACTGATCCTGAAGAATGGAGATGGGAAAATGTGTTTCCTATCCATAAAAAGAGAAGTAAAGAAGAGAATGGAAAATGCAGGCCAGTTAGTCTGACATCTGTGGTGAGTAAATTAATAGAAACACTGTTAAGGCACAGGATAGCACAGTTTCTGGAATTCAAGGGATTACAAGACCTGAGACAGCATGGATTTCCTAGAGGTAGATCTTGTCAAATTTGATTTTCTTTGACTGCGGTCCAGAGAATTGGATAGGGGAGGGTGCTAGATGTGGTATACCTCTTGACCTTTTTGCTGCTTTTGACACTGTTGACCACAACCTTCTTGTCCTTGCTTGGTTTTAAGGGCTCTGTGCTATCCTGGTTCTCTTCTTATCTCTCCCATTGCTCTTTCAATGTTTATTCTGATGGATCCTCTTCTACTACTATCCCGCTCTTAGTTGGTATAACCCAAGGATCAGTCTTAGATCCACTCCTTTTCTCTATATAAACCTGGTCCTTTGGTGCACCCATCTTTTCCCATGGTTTTCGGTACCATCTTTACGCTGATGATTCCCAGATCTACCTCTCTACACCTGAAATCTCTCTGGCAATCCAGGCCCAATCTCTGCATGTCTTTCTGACATTGCTTCTTGTATATAGTTCACAGCCACTTGAAATTGAACACGGCCAAAACTGAGCTTCTTATTTTTCCCCCTAAACCCTCCTCTCCCCTTCCTCCTTTCCCTGTCTCTGTGGATAACTCTCTATTCCTCCCTGTCTCCTTGGCTCGCAACCTTGGAGTCATCTTTGACTCCTCTCTCTCCTTCTCCACACATATCCAACTGATTTATTTATTTAACCAGTTTTATATACCACCTTATCCTTCAATCAAAGTGGTTACAAGACAAGGTATACAAATATAGGTAAAAGCAAGGAAAGGTATTGGGGGGTATAGGAAGAAAATACAAAACAGGAATACAAATTGTATAAGTACATGCTTATGCTAAATCCTAAGTAGAACCATAAAATTGTATAAATAGAAAAGTCTTAAGCATTTGTCAGAAGTCAATTAAGGGGCTTGTTTACAAAGCCGCGGTAGCGGTTCGCGGTCGTTATCGGAGCCGCGGCCCCATTAAAATCAATGGGGCCGCGGCTCCGATAACGATCGCGAACCGCTACCGCAGCTTTGTAAACAAGCCCCTAAGTCTCTCATTGCCCGTATGCAATCAGGTAAAGTATTCCATGGTTTGGGCGCATATAATGAGGGAGACCTTCTGGATGTTGCCTGATTTGGTTTATGGAAATGAAATGGAATAGCAATTCTGTTGTCCATACTGTTTCTAAGCGGTCTCAAGCTAGTATGTTTAATTATCAGGTTTTGAAGGACATTAGCTGAGATATTATTGAAGATTTTAAAAATATTCAACATAGCTTTGAATTTTATACAAGCTTGTATAGGCAGCCAGTGGAGGCTCTGAAGCACTGGTGTGACATGATCGCTTTTTGCAGAATTAGTAATGATTCTAGCTGCCGTAATTGAAGGGTGTAAATAGATTGAATAGGGAGACCATGATAGATCAAATTTCCATAATCTAATATAGGCATGATAATTGCTTGACATGCAGTCCTAAAATGGTCTTGATTTAAAATTGGTCTGAGCCTCCTTATGAGTTTCAGTTTATAATATGCTTTAGCAGTAGTTTTGCAAATATGAGAATGTAGGTTTAACTTCATATCTAATGTGATTCCAAGGTATTTGTCCCGGATGCAGATAGTACAAGGGAAGTAGTAAAAGCTGAAGTTTCTTTCTCTACAAAATCAACAAACTTCACCCATTCCTTTCTTAACACACAACAAATACACTTATCCACGCCTTAATCACCTCCCGTCTAGACTATTGTAGCCTTGCTGGTCTCCCTCTAAGTCATCTTTCTCCCCTCACATCTGTTCTACACTCTGCTGCACGACTAATCCTCCACCAGCCTCATCATACTCATATTATCCCTCTTCTGAAGTCTCTTCATTGGATTCTTATCCATTTCTCCTGCTGACCTATAAGTGCATTCACTCTGCAGCTCCTCACTAACTTTCCTCTCTTATCTTGTCCTACACCCGTCCTCAGGAACTCCGCTCTTCTGGCAAATCGCTTCTATCTTTGCCTTTCTCTTCTATTACTAACTCCAGACTTCTCTCCTTTCACCTTGCTGCTCCTTATGCCTGGAACAAACTACCTGAGTCTCTACGTCAGGCGCCTTTTTTGACCCTTTTCAAATTTAGGCTGAAAACTCACCTCTTCACTGCCGCTTTCAGATCTTGACTCACCTGATGTCCTTTGTATTTCCTTACCATTCCCCCTAGATGTATCCAATGTCTACAGCTACTGTGTTGTCTGCCTCTATTAGATTGTAAGCTCTGATGATCAGGGACCGTCTTTTACATATGTCTGTGCAGCGCTGCCTTGTAGTGCTATACAAATGTTTAGTAGTCATAGTAGTAGTATACTTAGATATCTTCAAGGTCTTTGACACTGTCCTGTATTAGCATTTTATATATAAACAGAGTTTCTTTGGACTGACAGAATAAGAAACTGCTTGAGTGGGAGGCGCCAGATGATAGAAGACAATGGAGTTCACTCTGAAGATGGGACATTACCAGCGGCTTGTCCCAGGAATCAGCCCTTGGTTCTTTTTAACATTGTTATAACTGATAGTACAGAAAATCTTTTGGAATAGATTTCCCTCTTTGCAAATGATACAAATTTTGGTAGATATCCAGAAAGAAGGGATCTAACATAACTTGAAAAATGGTTGAAATTTGGCAGCTAAGGATTAATGCTAAAACGTGAAAGATCATGAATTTGTGCTGCAAAAACCCAAGGAAGCAGTACAGTACGTATGGAGGTCATTCCATAACACGAATAACCCTTTTTGACGTGCGCCATAGGCGGTTTCCTAGCAAAAATGACTGTATTCTGAAACACCTGTAGCCCTGCATGTAGACGGCGCTAGCACGGGGATCTCAGAACGTGGGCGGGAGGGGCAGAACGGGGGCATGCTCAGCCACAAAGATATATAAAGCATATTCAGGAAAGACCCATGTACATCCTCCATGTTTCCGCAGACGTTCCCATTATTCCTGAAGAACCATGCAATAAGGCCAGGACTTAGAAAATATTCTGCACTGCTCTTCAGTGCATCCCATATGGAAGAATGGTTGTGACAATTTTGTTTTGAACCGGTGTGTCTGCAGTCTGGAAGAATACCAGATGCAGTGTTAGAGAACAGAAAGCAGAGGTGAGGGAAGGTTGTAAGGTGAAGAAACATTAATAAACACCCATACAGAAATATTATTTATTTATTTATTTAACTATTTTTCTATACCACCTTCTCCTTCAATCAAAGCAGTTTACAGTTTAACTCAAACGTACTACATATCAAAATAGAGGGGGGGGGGGTAGACATGCATGAATTGCTTGAACTAGACTATTAAATAGTAAATAGTTCCCCAAGTTCTCATCCATGTTAACTCCCCGTTTTATGTAAACGACGGCCAATGTATCTGGTCAAGTGTTCTATTGTTTTGATGTAAACCGCGCTGATGACAAATAGCGCGGTATATAAGAAATGTTAAATAAATAAATAAATAAATAAATATTAAGAAGGACAATAGTGTTTATCCTGGCTATGCTGACATTTGCTGTTTGTGCTAAAGGAGCTAAAGAGAAATTAGACTTACCTATTAATTGTTGTTCCTTGAGGAACTCCAGTCCAGTCCCGCACCTCTAGATAGTGAACCTCTTCCAGCAGCTTGGAGACTGACCATGTCATCTTTTTGATGATACCACTGTACTTATGCAGCTAGCACTGCCTACCAGCCCCAGTACCTATTGACAAAGCAGACTCACAGGAGCAACAAATAAGTAGTTAAACATGTAACAAACACTTCTATGCCTAAATAAACTAATACCCCCTCCATCCCCTGGGAAGGATACCCCATCCCCACCTCCAGTATGAGGAAGCCTACCTGTTGAGTACCCGAGCAACTCAAACCAGCAGGGCGTAAGCGACCGATTGCTCTTCTGGTCGCGCTCACCCCCCCCCCCCCCAAAATACCAATTACACCCCACTCCTCGGCTCCTCCTGGCCACGTCCTCCACTAATGGAACAGCTTTAGAACCAGGGTGTGCACAGATTATCCAAGAAAGCACTCAGGAAGGATTCCAGGACTGGACTGGAGTTCCTCAAGGAACAACAATTAGCAGATAAGTCTAGTTTATCTTTCCTTATCATCCCTGCCAGCCAGTCTCGCTCCTCTGGGATGTATCAGAGCAGTTAAACTAATGGGAGGGACCTGCACAACTGGCCTGAAGCACTACTGATCCAAAACGAGCATCCCCCGCCACCTGGACATCAAGGCGATAATGCTTGGAGAAAGTATGCAGCGATGACCACATTGCTACTCTACAGATCACCTCTGGGGGAACTATTCTGCCCAGGAGAATGCCTGAGCCCTTTTGAAATGTGCCTGCAACCTTGGCCATGTCCCGTACAAAGTCGAGGAAGGCCACATCCTTGGGTGGGGAACAGCATCAAGACACCAGGGAAAATGGGTCTGAAAGCACATCTCAGTGGTGTTGGGTATCTAGGGACTCCTCGTCCTCGGTCTCCCAATCGGACTCAAAGATCGATGTGGAGTCCAAGGCCTCATGGTTACCTTGGTCGAGGCTTGTCCCCATAGGCCGGTGATCTTCAGAGGACCAGCAGTCCGAGCCATGTAACCCAAGGAATGGGACAGGACCTCAACAGGTGTCAGTACCTCTCTCAAGGTCGATGGAGCTTGAGGATTAGTTCGACATCTGGGAAAGTCCTCAAGGTTGAGGGACCCAATGAGCCAGACATGAATGCCCGCTGCTGGGCCATGAGGGCAGAGATACTGTGCTCTAAGACCACCATACTGGTCTCCATACCTTTTGGCTCCACAGCCTTTGATGTGGGCACCGATGTATTCAGGCCCTATGTTGGTTCCATCGAGGGAGAGTCCTCAATGAGGATGGTCTTAGGTGACCAGGGCCAGTCACCAGGTGCCAACAACTCCTTCTGGGGCAGCTTGTGAAACCTCTCTCACTCCGAACCCTTGGACTCGCATCGGGGACTGTGGGGCCTGGAGTGGGATTTACCCTTCTTCCCGGGCCCAGTCTCCAGAGCGATCTTTGAGGACTTCAACTTCTTACATTCCATCTCCAGTGATTTCCTCTCAGGGAAGCCACAACCTCGGGACTCTGAAGTTGCCTGGGCTTTGTGTGGCACCGAGGTACTGGACGTAGCCCTGGAGCGTGGTGTCACCAGAGACTCTGGTGCAGAGTCTGACTTGTAGAATAATTTTCTTGCTGCAGCTGACGGCTCTTAATGGCCTTTGCAGTCATGGTCCTGCAGAGTTCGCAGTCCGAGTCATCATGTTCCAGGCCGAGGCACTGGAGGCAGCATTCATGTGGATTGGTGAGAGACATCATCTTCCCACACTGATCACCCTTCTTGAAGCCATTTGAGGCCATCAGAAAAAGGGGGGTTCTGCCACTCGGCAGGGATCCAAGGCCTGCGGGGAAAATAGTGGTGTGAACGCTGGTTAAGGGAACCCTCAAGGCAAAAAACAAAACAAAAAGACGGCCCGAGAAGCGATGCCGGGGTGAGCTGACTCGGGGGCAGGAAAGGAGCCAGCATGCTTACCGGAGAAGCCCGCAAAAAAAAAGTAATGTACAATAAAAGCCTTTCCAAGTACATTCATAGCAATAAATATGTGAGAGAGTCAGTTAGAACATTAGATGATAGAGGAGTAAAAGGAAAGCTAGGGAAAGACAAGGCCATAGTGCATAAACAGAATGAATTCTTTGCTTTAATCTTTACTGAAGAAGATATTGGGAAGTTGCCTATGCCTGAAATGTTATTTAAGGTGATGCATCAGAGGAATTAAAACAAATTTTGATAAACTGGGAAGATGTATTACAACTATTTGATAACGAGTAGAAAATCACCTGGACCAGATAGTATACATCCCAAGGTGCTGAAAGAACTGAAGTATGAGATTGCAGGCTTACTATTAGTAATCTGTGAACTATCATTAAAATCATCTGTAATGCATAAAGATTGGAGAATGGCCAGTGTAATGCCAATTTTTAAAAAGGGTTCCGGGGTGATCTGGGAAACTACAAACCAGTATAAGTCAGTACCAGGTAAAATGGTAGAAACCATCATAAATAATAAAATTACTGAATATATAGATAGTCATGGTTTAGTGGGAGAAAGCCAACATGGATTTAGCCAAGGAAGATTTTGTCCTACTAATCTGTCATATTGTTTTGAAGATGTGAATAAGCAGGTAGATAAAGATAAGCTGATTGATATACTACTGCTACTACTACTGATCATTTATATAGCACCACAAGGCATATGCAGCGATGTACAGATACATGTAAAGATGATCCCTCCTCATGAGAGCTTAAAATCTAGTCAAGACAGACAATACAAAAGTACAAGATCCCTGATGTTGAAGCTTAGGTGGGAGTGGCTGACTTGGATTTAGTGTCCGTTACAGAAACATGGTTCACAGAAAACCATGATTGGGGTGTAACTATACCTGGCTATACTTTATTCAGAAAGGACAGGGTAGGAAGAAGGGGAGGAGGAGTGGCACTATATGTAAAAACTACTATTACAGCTTTGGAATTGCAGAGCTTAAAAGGGAGAGGGGAGGCATTGTGGGTTAAACTAGAAAGAGGGAAAGAGAAATCTATTTGCATTGGTGTGATATACAGACCTCCCTCACAAGAGGAAGAGGTGGACTGAGAGTTAATTGAAGACATACGCAGCATTGCTAAGAAAGGGGAAGTGCTACTGATAGGAGATTTCAATATACCAGATGTTGATTGGCACATTCCTGCTGCAGTATCCTCTAGAAGTAAGGAGATCCTGGATTCTCTATAGGGAGAACTATTCAGGCAATTAGTAACAGACCCCACACGTGAAGGGGCCATACTGGACTTGGTGCTTACCAATGGTGAAAGTGTTTCTGATGTTGTAGTGGGAGATCATTTTGCATCCAGTGATCACCAGATTGTGTGGTTCACTATTAGGCCAAGGGCTGTTAGAATCCATTCAAAGGTGAGGATCTTAGACTTTAGGAAGACTAACTTTGCCAAGATGGGCCAATACCTCAGGGAGTCGTTAGTGGGATGGGAACAGTAGAAAAACAGTGGGCAAAACTGAAAGGGGATATTTTAAGGGCAACCAACCTTTTTGTTAAAATGGTAAATAAAGGTAAAAGAAAAAGGAGACTGCTATGGCTTTTGAAAGAAGTAGCTGAAAAAGTGAAGAAAAAGAGAGATGCCTTCATGAAATACAAGAGATCACAGAGAGAGGAAGATAGGTATCTGTATGTGGGAAAACTTGGAGAAGCTTTCAAAGTAGTCAGGAAGGCAAAGATTCCAAAGGAGAAGGAAATAGCCAATGCAATAAAATGGGGGGGGGGGGGGGATAAGACATTTTTCAGATATATTAGTGAGAAGAGGAAGGGCAAAAGTGGTATTGTCAGACTCAAGGGTGCAGAGGAGGAATATGTAGAAGCTGATAAGGATAAAGTGGAATTGCTTAACAAATATTTCTGTTCTGTGTTCACAGATGAAGAACCAGGAGCAGGACCTCAGAAAACACCCACAAACAGGAACAGAAGCGAGGAACATCTTGAATAATTTTCAGAAGACTGTGTTGTGAGAAACTAGCTCAACTTAAAGTAGACAAAGAAATGGGACCGGATGGGATACACCCTAGAATAGTGAGGGAACTTGGGGACGTTCTAGCAGCTCCACTGACTGACCTTTTCAATGCCTCGTTGGAGTTGGGAGTGGTGCCAAAGAACAAGAGAGAGGCTCATGTGGTGCCTTTACACAAAAGCAGAAGTAAGGATGTGGTTGAAAACTATAGGCCGGTTAGTTTAAGTTCTGTGGTGAGTAAATTATTGGAAACGCTGCTAAAAGAGAAAATAGTGAGTTTATGGAGTCCAGTGGATTACAGGATCTGAGGCAGCATGGATTCACCAGAGGCAAGTCTTGTCAGACAACTCTGATTGATTTCTTTGAATGGGTGACCAGGGAGTTGGACCAAGGGAGAGCCCTAGATGTGGTGTATTTAGATTTCAGTAAAGCCTTTGACACTGTTCCTCACAGATGACTTATAAACAAACTGAACACCCTAGGGTTGGACCCTAAAGTTACTGCTTGGGTTAGAAATTGGTTGGGTGGGAGGCGACAAAGAGTACAGGTAAATGGAGCTCACTCTGAGGAGAAGGATGTTACCAGTGGTGTGCCCCAGGGATCTGTCCTTGGTCCGATCATTTTTAACATCTTTGTTAGTGATATAGCGGAAGGGCTGTCGGGTAAGGTTTGCCTCTTTGCAGATGATACCAAACTCTGCAATAGAGTAGACACCCAGGAAGGTGTAGATAACATGAGGAGGGATCTAGCTAAGCTTGAAGAATGGTCTAGAATTTGGCAGCTGGGATTTAATGTTAACCTTCTGTCTCATCAGCACATCAATCTAGTTCAACAGATTTACATGAAACTTCTCATACCCTGATTCTTTGATGTAAATAGTTGTCTTGTACATAGTTAATCCTGTTATCCTGTTATCCAAGTTGATTTTCCTGTTAACTGTAAAACCCAGATATTTGTATGTTGTCTGAGGTCCTTTGTTCCATGTAAACCGCGCTGATAACGAATAGTGCGGTATATAAAAAATGTTAATAAATAAATAAATAAAAAATGTAAGGTCATGCATTTGGGCTGCAGCAATCCAAGGGAGCAATATAGTATAGGGGGTGAAGTACTTTTGTCCACTAAAGAAGAGCGAGACCTAGGCGTGGTTGTGTCTGATGATCTTAAAGTAGCTAAACAGGTAGAAAAGGCGATGGCAAAAGCTAGAAGGATGCTTGGGTGCATGCGGATAGGAATGGCTAGCAGAAAAAAGGAGGTGATAATGCCTCTGTATAAGTCTTTGGTGCGACCTCATTTGGAGTATAGTGTGCAATTCTGGAGACCGCACCTTCAAAAGGATGTGAACAGGATGGAGTCAGTGCAGAGGGTGGCTACTAAAATGATTAGTGGTCTTCATTATAAAGCATACGAGGACAGACTTAAAGATCTTAATATGTACACCTTAGAGGAAGGGCGGGATAGAGGTGATATGATTGAGATGTTTAAATACCTCCATGGCATAAATGTTCAGGGAGAGAGCCTCTTTCAATTGAAAGCAAGTTCTGCTATGAGGGGACATGGGATGAGGGTGAAGGGAGATAGATTCAGGAGTGATATGCGGAAATATTTCTTAACGGAAAGAGTAGTGGATCCGTGGAATAGTCTCCCAGTGGAGGTGGTAGAGATGAGGACAGTAACTGAATTCAAAAAAGCATGGGACAAACACAGAGGATCTCTAAAGGTAAAAAGGGGACTATTGTAGTTGTTGATAAGGAAGGACAGACTAGATAGGCCATGTAGTCTTTTTCTGTCGTCATATTTCTATGTTTCTTTGTTTCTAACTAGAGAAAGGTAAGGAGAAACATAGGGGAGTTGCCGGATAAGGACCCAAAAGCATTCAAAGAGGTGAGCTTTTAGCATGGATTTGAAAAGGGCCATGGATGAAGCCTGACATACAGATTGAGGTAATTTGTTCAAGACATAAGGAGCAGCAAGGTGAAAGGCTCTAAGTCTGGAGTTGGCAGTGGAAGAAAAAGGCACATACAGAAGCAATCCACTAGAAGAGCAGAGTTGACAAGGAGGGATGTAGACAGATATGAGAGAGGAAAGGTAGTGAGGAGCAACAGAATCAGTGCATTTATAGGTCAGTAGGAGAAGTTTGAATTGGATACAGAAATGGATGGGGAGCCAGTGAAGTGATCTGAGAACGTTTATATGAACATATTGAAGCTGATGAAAGATTCGCTGTGCAGCTGAGTTTTGAACAGATTGAAGGGAAGAGATTTGGAAGGAGGCTAGCAAGGAGGAGGTTGCAATAGTCTAGACAGGAGGTAACTAAAGAGTAGATAAGTGTGTTAGTAGTGTGTTCAGAAAGGATGGGGCAAATTTTGCTGATCTTATAGAGAAAGAAATGACAGGTTTTAGCTATCAGTTGGATGTGCATGGAGAAAGAAAGGGAGGAGTCAAAGATGGCCCCAAGATTGTGGGCTGAGGAAACAGAGTAGAAGTGTGTTAGTAGGAGTGTTATCCACAGAGATTGAGAAAGGAGGAAAGGGAGAGGTGGGTTTAGGGGAAAAATAAGAAGCTCAGTTTTGACTATATTCAGTTTCAAACAGCAGTGAAACATCCAGGCAGTGAGATCGATAGGCAGAGATCTGGGCCTGGATTGCTGGAGATATATCAGATGTAGAGAGATAGATCTGAGAGTCATCAGCGTAAAAATGGTATTGAAAGCCATGGGAGGAGATGAATGGCCCAAAGGGACTGGGTATAGAGAGAGAAAAAGAGTCGGCCCAAGACAGATCCCTGGGATACACCAACTGAGAGTGGGATAGCAGTAGAGGAGGATCCACCAGAACAAACACTGAAAGAGCAATGGGAGAGAAGAAGAGAACCAAGATAGCACAGATCCTTAAAAACAAAAGAGGACAAGGTGTCGAGGAGAAGGAGGTGGTCAACAGTGTCAAAAGCAGTAGAAAGGTCAAGAAGGATGAGGACTGAGTAAAGACCCTTGGATTTTGCCAGGAATAGGTCGCTGGAGACTTTGGCAAGAGCCATCTCAGTAGAATGGAAAAGATAGAAGCCAGCTTGCAGTAGATCCAGAGGGGCTTGAGAGTAGAGAAAATTAAGGCAATGTTGATGAACTACACATTCAAGTAGTTTAGAAATGAAGGTGAGGAAGGAGATGGGTCGGCAGGTAGGGTCAAGTGAAGGGTTTTTGAAGACTTGTGTGACCAAGCATGCTTGAAGCCTGCTGGGATAGTTGCAGTGGAGAGCGATAAGTTGAGAAAGCTTAGCTATGTAGCTATTCACCTGTAGCAGGTGTTCTCTGGGAAATGCAGTAAATAGTCCTCACGTATGGGTGATGTCACCGATGGAGCCTGTGCAGTACACTCTCCCCAGCTTTCAAAGAAAGCCTTTGGGAGATGAACCATGCATGCGTGGTAGCCTTCCTGACCAGTAGGATGACATAGCTTAATCAAACAGAAAAAGAAAACAACTCCATGGGGAGGAGGGAGGGTAGTGAGCACTATTTCCTGATGTTCCCGGAGAATATATGCTACAGGTGAGAAACTAAACTTTCTCTGGAACAAAGCAGGAAACAGTCCTCACATATGGGACTCCCTAGCTACAGGCTACTGAAAAAAACTGTATAAAGCCCAATGGGGCAACCAGAAGAACTCGAGCTGTGAATGACAGTGGAGTAGCACTGAGAAGTTATGAGGGTTGACATGCAGCTTCAGCATCAAGTGAGGAATCGACGCTATGGTAGCCTGGATAGACAGAAGGGCTGGAGGAAAGAGTTGAACTAATCTCCAAAGATGTGCCAGAGAATGGCTTGATCAAAGGCACTATCACACCAGGAGTTCTCCTCCAGGCAGTATGCCCGAGGCCTCAATACAGAGGTGTGTTATCCATCCTGGTGTATGGTACCTGCACCTGTTGCGGTTTCATAACTCTGCCCTATCCCCAGGATGCCCGAGGCCTCAATACAGAGGTCTGTGATTCATCCTGGTGTTATGGTACCTGCACCTGTTGTGGTTTCAGAGCTCTGCCCTATCCCCAGGATGCCCAAGGCCTCAATACAGAGGTCTGTGATTCATCCTGGTGCTATGGTACCTGCACCTGTTGTGGTTTCAGAGCTCTGCCCTATCCCCAGGATGCCTGAGGCCTCAATACAGAGGTGTGTTATCCATCCTGGTGCTATGGTACCTGCACCTGTTGCGGTTTCATAGCTCTGCCCTATTTCCAGGATGCCCGAGGCCTCAATACAGAGGTGTGTTATCCATGCTGGTGCTATGGTACCTGCACCTGTTGTGGTTTCAGAGCTCTGCCCTATCCCCAGGATGCCCGAGGCCTCAATACAGAGGTGTGTTATCCATCCTGGTGTTATGGTACCTGCACCTGTTGCGGTTTCATAGCTCTGCCCTATCTCCAGGATGCCCGAGGCCTCAATACAGAGGTGTGTTATCCATGCTGGTGCTATGGTACCTGCACCTGTTGCAGTTTTATAGCTCTGCCCTATCCCCAGGATGTCCAAGGCCTCAATACAGAGGTGTGTTATCCATCCTGGTGTTATGGTACCTGTTCCTGTTGCAGTTTCATAGCTCTGCCCTATCCCCAGGATGCCCGAGGCCTCAATACAGAGGTCTGTGATTCATCCTGGTGCTATGGTACCTGCATCTGTTTTGGTTTCAGAGCTCTGCGCTATCCCCAGGCTGCCCGAGGCCTCAATACAGAGGTGTGTTATCCATCCTGGTGTTATGGTACCTGCTCCTGTTGCAGTTTCATAGCTCTTCCCTATCCCCAGGATGCCCGAGGCCTCAATACAGAGGTCTGTGATTCATCCTGGTGCTATGGTACCTGCTCCTGTTGCGGTTTCAGAGCTCTGCCCTATCCCCAGGATGCCCAAGGCCTCAATACAGAGGTGTGTTATTCATCCTGGTGTTATGGTGTGAAGGTATGGACAAAGGACCATTTGCAGTCCTGCAGATCTCCAAGAAGGAGTCTGAGTGCAGGTTAGCCACAGAAGCTGCCATGGCCCGGATGTTGTGAGCTGTAACATGATACTCCAAGGAGAGTCCAGCCTGGGCATAGGCAAAGGAAATGCATGGCAAAGGTGAATTTTGAAACAGCAACACCCAGCCAATTCAGGTTATAAGAAACGAACAGCTGGGGCGAGCCGTGATGTGGTTTGATTCGCTCAAGATAGAAAGCAAACTCCCTCTTACAATCCAATGTGTATAGAGAAGCCTCAGCTCTATCAGCGTGAGGCCATGGAAAAAAGGTGGGAAGGACCACCAACTGGTTGAGATGAAAAGGCAAGACCACCTTAGGAAGAAACTTAGGATGAATGTTGAGCACCATCCTATTCTTGTGAAACTTAGTATATGGAGCATACGCAACCAGCGCTTGTAACTCATTGACTCTGCATGCGGAGTTGAGCACCACTAGGAAAAGGCCTTCTAGGTAAACAATGTCTCCTGCTGCTTTTCACAGTTCTTATGCCCCTTGCTCATCATCTGGTGACAGAGGGGGCAAGTAGGGGCATCATGGATGGCCCTGAGGCACTGAAGGCAGCAGTTATGGCAGTCTGTGATGGACATGGTCGGGCCACAACTCCCACACTTCTTAAAACCGCTGATCAAGGACATAGCTGAGAAAACATCACCAGCGAGATTCAACTCTTTTGTCCCGATCAGGAGGGCACAAGGAAAAATCTCGTGCAGTGGTGGAAAAGAGAAGAGATAAAAAGGGACCCTTCAAAAATTTGGCATTGAGGCACTGATATTTCTGGGATCATAGGAAGGAAAAGGAATGTGACCAAAAAAGGAAAAGGATGAGGATGGCAAAAAATGACTGATTCCACAAAACCTTTTTCTGGGGTGCAGACGGGCATCTGAAGGGCTCCATATAAAAATGAAGACTCAGGTAAGTTGTCTCCCTTGGGCAGGAATGCAATCATGCATGCGTAGTTTATCTCCCAAAGGCTTTCTTATAAAACTGGGTAGAGTGTACTGCGCAGGCTCCGTCAGTGACATCACCCATATGTGAGGACTGTTTCTTGCTTGGTCCCAGAGAATATGAGAGATGGAAGGGATGATGGTGGAGTTAAGCAGACAAGTGGGAATAAGATCAGAGGAGTAGATAGTGAGTTTAGAGGAGGAAAGAAGATGAGTGGTTTCCTCATCAAAGTTCTTAGAAAAGGAAGAAAAGATAGCAGAGGTTGAGAGGAAGAGTTGGGAGTAAAAAGAAGGAAGAGAGGATGGGCTGACCTCATTGGGAACTGGAGTGCAATCATGTAGACGTTGTCATGGAAATAATCGAATAATATGTAAGGCTTCTTCAGAGTGAATTACAATCGAAACTCCCAAGCAAATAAATCCACTCAATACATTTTTTTATATATATATAACCACAGTTCACTAATATTAACTTGCTGGTGGTCTCAGATAAACGGTGAAATTCTGACACTTAATTATGGGTAATCAACCTCTCCCATGTAGTGTCCGTTTACATCAATGACCTTTAGCAAGTGCTTTTTTAACTTATTTATATATACATTGCTTATTTTCTTATTTTTATATTTTTATAAATATTCTTTTCTTAAAAAGGCTTTCACCACTCTACTTATCTTATGTAGAATGGCGTCGGCAACTGCCCCTTTTTTTTATATTCACAAGCAAAAGAAGAACCCCAATGCCTCAATCTTCTAAGCGCTCCGGCCTCTTAAACACATGCCAGCCAATCAACATTAACATTTAACCCTTCTGGTTGAACTGTGTGAAGTCGATGAATCCACCATTGTTCGATAGGAAAGTTTCTGTTCCTGTGATTTTCCTTGTGATCCTTGCACTACTGCTTCTATACACCAGCAGCGCAGCATTTCAAAATTATGGCCCAAATCTAAGCAATGCTGTACTATAGGGGCTTCTGTCCGTTTGCATCTTAATCTGCTTTGATGTTCCTGCATACAGGTCTTGAAAGCCCGAATCGTTTTCCCGATATAAAGCAAAGAACATGGCCAACGAATTGCATAGACTACCGATTTTGATTCACAATTTGTGACTTGTCTCAAATAGTATCTGTCACCTCTGTGAATAAATATAGTACAGCATTGCTTAGATTTGGGTCATAATTTTGAAATGCTACGCTGCTGGTGTATAGAAGCAGTAGTGCAAGGATCACACAGTTCAACCAGAAGGGTTAAATGTTAATGTTGATTGGCTGGCATGTGTTTAAGAGGCTCCAATAAGCTAGTAGCTATTGAGGGTATTTAAACTTATGCGAGTACGCATGCGTGGCGTCCTGAAAGCTCTGAGACCAGTAATGAGAGAAGATCGTGACCGGTGAGAGCTAACTAAACCGGAAAACAATCTAAAGGTATCGTAATAGAAGAATGTGATGTATGCATTGAGAAGAATTGCTATTTTAAAAGCTTTAACCACGGGATATTGTTGTTTGTTGTTGCTATAGAGTAAAGATTGATACGTATGAATATTGAACAAAATGAACATTCAAATGGTCCCCAAATAAGAAGAGATGCAATTCAACCCCTTGAAAAACCCAATTGGAGAAACGCCGGAGCGCTTAGAAGATTGAGGCGTTGGGGTTCTTCTTTTGCTTGTGAATATAAAAAAAAGGGGCAGTTGCCGACGCCATTCTACATAAGATAAGTAGAGTGGTGAAAGCCTTTTTAAGAAAAGAATATTTATAAAAATATAAAAATAAGAAAATAAGCAATGTATATATAAATAAGTTAAAAAAGCACTTGCTAAAGGTCATTGATGTAAACGGACACTACATGGGAGAGGTTGATTACCCATAATTAAGTGTCAGAATTTCACCGTTTATCTGAGACCACCAGCAAGTTAATATTAGTGAACTGTGGTTATATATATAAAAAAATGTATTGAATGGAAATAATCGGCCAGAATTTGGACATAAAGAGGAGGGATCAGACTTGGAGGCACCTTGAGGAGTATTAAAGAGATGGTGAGGGTCCGAGGCAAGAGTTAGTCAGATAGACATAGTAGTTTTGTTTGGCGAGTGCTATGGCTGACTGGAATGAGGCAAACATGAATTTGAAGTGAAGAAAGTCAGCAAGAGTGCAGGATTTGAACCAAATGTGCTCAGCTGAATGGGCACAGGAACATAGATAATGGGTAATCGAAGACAGCCAGGTTTGAGGTACAGTGCGCCTCACAGGATATGGCATAGGCAGAGCAGAGCATACAGAGCAAAGGAGAGTGCAGTGTTATAGGAAACTACAGCCTCATCCACAGACTTAGATGACATAGCAGAGGAAAGAGGAGGTGAGACAATAGTGGAGAGAGCCAAAGGGATTTCTAAAGAGATTGGCGGAAACTCGGCAAGATTCAGGTGTGGAGTAATGAAGAGTGAAACTTAGTAGGTGATGGTCAGGTAAGGGAAGAACAAATGTACAGAAATTAGAGTGTAAACAATTAGAGAAGAAAGCGTAGTTACTCACCTGTAGCAGGTGTCCTCCAGGAACAGCAGGAATAGGGCCTTACATATAGGTGATGTTGGCACCGATGAAGTCCACATGATATCCACTCCCCAGCTTTCATAAAAACCTTTGGAAGTTCCACCATGCATGTGTGGTCACCTTCCTACCCAAAGGTGGCATCTTACCTCAGTATGATGACATAGCTTAAAGAAGAAGAAAAAGAAAACAACTCCACGGGGAGGAGGGAGGTTTGTGAGGACTAATTCCTGCTGTTCCAAGAGAACACCTGCTACAGGTGAGTAACTATGCTTTCTCCAGGAATAAGCAGGAAGTCAGTCCTCACATATGGAACTCCAAAGCTACAGGGTATCAAAAAAATCTGTAAATTGTCACGGAAGACGAAGAATCTGTGAATGCCAGTGGACAGCTCAGAGTGGCCCCAAGACCTCTGATATGACCCAAGCATCAACCAGGGAATCAATTCTCTGGTAGCCTGGACACATAGAAGGATTAGAGGGAAGGAGTTGTATTATTCTCCAGATAATGGAGTACTGCTTAGCCAAAGGTGCTGTCAAGCCAGGAGTCCTCCTCCAGGCAGTAATGAGCTGCAATGAAATGGACCGAGGACCAGGTGGCCGCCCAGAACTCCAACAAGGAGACAAAGCACAAGTTAACCACTGAGGCTGCCAACTCTTGCACACTGTGAGCAGTGACATGGCACTCCAGAGAGAGACCAGCCTAGGGAAAGGAGATGCAGTTGACCCTCACAGAGTTGGACTTCAAGCCAGCCTTGGAAAGGTGCAGCAAGTACTATAACACCATAGGTACTGAAGAGGAGAAGGTGCTGATACCCCAATCTGTGCACCAGAAGGCGAATCTATGCCATTTGAAGGTATATGCTTGCCTCAAAAAGCAGAATGCCAGGAGAATATCTTCAATATCCCTGGGCAGATGAAATTGGCCAAGGTCTACCCTATCAGCAGTCAGGCCATCAGGGCAAGGAACCTGAAGTTGGGTGCAGGAGAGAGACATCCTCCTGAAAAATCAGGTCCAGGGTGCACCACAGGGCAACGGCGACACCCGAGAGAGATAGAGCAGCAGGGGAAATCACAGCTGCCAGGCTCACCTGGGAGCTATGAGGATCACAGAGGCCTGATCTATGCTGAATCTGGAGAAGAGTTCTGGAGACCAGAGGAGTTGGAGGGTATGTGTACTGTGGACCCTCACTCCATGATAGGAGGAATGAGTCAGCTGCTATGCGATGCGGGGCTGGTATCCTGGAGCAGAAATGCGGCAACTGGGCTGTACTGGGATTGGCAAAGAGGTTGAGTGAAGGACAGCTCCATGTCAGGAAAAGGCAACGGGCCACTCGAGGGACTGCAGAACCCGACTGAGGCGATCTGCGAGAACATTCTCCTGTTACACGAAGTACACTGATTGAAGGAGCATACCCCTCTCCTGGGCGAAGTTCCAAAGACGGACCGCCTCCTTGCACGAGAGGTATGACCCTTTACCCCTCTGTTTGTTGAGATAAAATATCGCCACCTAATTGTCCATCTGAACCAGAACTACCTCGTTCAATAAGTGAGATGGGACACCAATTTTCCAGGTTGGTAGGATCCAGGAATGGTTTCTTGAGCAGAGGCTGGATGAAGGCATGTTTCCAGAGGGAGTGAAAAACACTGGACGAAAGATTGGAATTGAAGATAGCAAGCACAACAGGAAGTAGAGCAAGTGAGGGTTCAGTAAGCCAATGTGAAGGAATAGGGTCTAAGGGACATGTGGTTCTGTGAGATGACTGATGACTTTGGAGAGATCAGATGCAGAAACAGGCTTGAAGAAGGACCAGATATGGGACGAAGTGGTAACTGAGGAGGGGGAAGAGGGAAGGACCGGAATAGGTGAGGAGGAGCCTGGAATAGTAGAACATAGCAACCTTCTGAGAGAAAAAGACGGCATGTTGTTGTTGTTGTTGTTAAGTGCCGTTGAGTTGGTGTCGACTTCTGGTGACCCTCTGGATAGTTGACCTAAACATTCTTCGGCTTCAGCCAAGTGGCTCATTAATGATAGAATGGTATCCATAACTGCTGTTATTGTATCGATCCATCTCATTGCCGGCCTTCCTTGCCAAAGCATTATTTATTTATTTATTTGCTTTTATATACCGCACTATTTAGAAAGCAGTGCGGTTTACAAGGAACAAAACCAGTAGTTACATAAAACAAGTTATAGAGAACTAAACAGCAAACATCAACAGTTATTGAAGATAACAGGTAGATTAAACAGGAGAGTCAACTTGTCTTTCTCCAATTATGTCTTTCTCCAATGATCTCTCTCTTCGCATGATGGGTCCAAAGTATGAAAGTCAAAGTCTTGTCATCTGAGCTTCTAAGAAAAGCTTTGGTTTGATCTCCTCTAGTACCGACTGGTTTGTTCTTCGGGTAGTCTATGATATACACAGTATTTGTCGCCAGCACCATAATTCAAAGGCATCAATTTTCTTCCTGTCTATCTTTTTCACTGTCCAACTTTCACATCCATATGATGTTATTGAAAATAACATGGCCTGGACAATCAAGTCTTTGTATGGAGAGAGACATCTCTGCTCTTAAGAATCTTGTCTAGGTCCTTCATAGCCATTCTACCAAGAGCAACATGTCATTGGATTTCTTGACTGCTAGTCCTTTCTTTATTGATTGTTGAAATAAGTAAGTTAAATTTTATTGATTTTGTCAGTTGTCAGGATCTTTGTCTTCTTAACATTAAGGCGTAGACCCATTTTAAGACTATATTCTTTGATCATGAGAAGCAAATGTTCAAATTGTATTCACTTTCAGCCAATAATGTGGTATCATCAGCATAGCGAAGGTTGTTGATGAGGCTTCCACCAATCTTCCCACCACGGTTGTCTTCATACAGTCCTAATTCTCTGATAATTTGTTCTGCATATAAATTAAACAGTAGGGGAAAAGTATGCTGCCTTGTCATATACCTTTGCTGATTTTAAACCATTTTGTTTCTCTTAGTTCTGTTCATACTGTTTCTTCTTGATCAATCTAAAGGTTGTACTAGAGAACAATCAGGTGTTCTGGTATATCCATGCTTCTTAATGTGGCCCATAGATTCTCAAGGCTACAATCAAAAGCCTTGCTGTAGTCAGTAAAACACATATGGATATCCTTTTGGTATTCTTTTTTCTTTTCAAGGATCCATCTCACATCCACGATAATGCCTCTTGTTCCTAGCCCTTTCCTGAACCTTGCTTGCAATTCAGGCAGTTCTCGTTCCAGGTATGGTTGTAGTCTCTGCTGAATGATCTTGAGTAGAATCTTGCTGGCATGTGGGATCAGAGCGATTGTGCGATAATTTCCATGATCAGTTGGATCAATTTTGTTTAGTATTGGTATAAACACAGATTTTTTCCAGTCAGTTGGCCATGAATTTGTCTTCCAAATTGCCTGGCAGAGCTTTGCAAGTATGGTAACAGCTTCATCTGATTGTTGTAATATTTCAATGGGAATGCCATCAATGCCCAGTGCTTTGTTCTTTAATAAGGTTTTCAATGCTGCTTCAACTTCTTCTTTCATCACCAATGATTCCTGATCATAAAGTAGTTTGAAACAGCTGTTGGTCCACTTGATCTTAATGGTAGAATGACTTCGTATATATTTCCACCTTTTCTTGATCTTCTTAGCATCATTCAACATGGATTCTTGAACATTTTGTAGCATTCCAATTCCAGGCTGGAATTTTTTCTTTAACTCTCATAGCTTTAGAAAGGCTGATCTTGTTCTTCCTCTAATAGCTTCTGATTATATTTCCTTGCATGTGCCATTTTAGTACTTTTCCTTGTCTTGTCTTGCTGCATGTTGGAAATCTCTGTTGAGTTCTGCGATTGCCTCTCTTTCTCTTCTGTCTTTAGCTTCTCAGGATTTCTAGACAATTTTCAGAGTTTCTTCAGTCATCCATTTTGGCCATTTTTGCTTTTTCACCTTATATAGAGGCTTATCCCTTTCTTCCAACACAACCTTCTATATATCATCCCATAACTCTTCTGGAACACTATCATTTATATCTAAAGCAGCAAATCCATTTTTCAGGCAGTCTTTAAATTCCAGTGGTCTTTCTACATATTTTACTATATTCATGAGTGGCTTGCTCTTTTTCAACTTTCGCTTGAGTTTGCATACTAGTAGTTGGTGATCTGTACCACATTCAGCTCCAGGTTTTCTCTTTGTTCACGTTATCAAGCTTTTCCATCATTGTCTTCCACAGATGTAGTCAATTTGATTTCTGTATAATACATTGGGTGAAGTCCATGTGTACAGTCAGCGCTTGTGTTGCTGGAAGAGGGTGTTTGAGATGAATAGATCATTGGTCTTGCAGAATTCTATCAGACTTTCTCCAGCTTCATTTCTGTTGCCAAGTCCATATTTTCCAACCACTTTGCCTTTTTCTTTATTGCCAACTTTTGCGTTCCAGTCAGTCATGACTATCAGGATATCCTATTTGCATGTTCTGTCAATTTCAGCTTGTCCTTGTTTATAGAACTCATCAATGTCTTCCTCTTCTGTAGCTGTTGGTGCTTATACCTGAATTATAGTTGTGTTGATGGGCTTTCCTCATAGACAAATAGAAATTAAGCATTCACTGACTGCATTGTATTTCATTACAGTTCTTGCAAGTTTCTTCTTAATTATAAATGCAACACCATGGATGTTGGTAGGGAAAGAAGAAAAATCCATGGTAAACAGTGTGTCAGTAGAGGGAAACTGCTGTAAGGTGGCAGGAGAGAAGCAGCGTCTCAGTAGGGAATGGTTAGAGGTGGGTGATAAAGATGCTAGTCAAGTTGCAAGAAGAGATAAAGAGAGAACAGAACACAGAGGTGATCAGTCCAAGGAAGGGTGAGGGTTGATATAATAGAAGAAACGATAGGAGAAGAAGATGGAGTGATAATGAGATCAATGATATGACCACTTTGTGTTTATAAACATTCTGGGCCTGATTCATTTCCAACATACATCTCCTTTGTACGTCCAGGCTGACCCGGATGTACAAAGGAGATTGTGATTCTGATCCTGTGGGGCACGTCTAGCCCTGCAGGATCAGAATCGCAAACAGCCCTGCATGTACAGCCATAGCCCGGCTAACTCAGCTGCAATGCCAGCCGCTGCTAAAAAAGTTAATTCCCCACAGCCTGATCTCCGTTCTGGCCTCCTAAGGCAAGGGTCAGGCTGTGGGGTATTAACGTTGCTCCTCAGCCCCTTCTGTGCCATAAGTCCACCAAAAAGAAATGTCCAGGGAAGTTTGCCGGCCCTGGACGTACATGGCCAACATTAGAATTCGCCCTGTACGTCCAGGGCTGACGACTGCCCACTGCCCACCCACTCGCCGCCTCTTTCCCAACCCCGACTAACTTCCCTGCACAACCGGCGGGGAAGTTCATTGGGGCATGCAGCTGGTGCATTTGAGAACACATCCCTGTTGGACTATGCTTAAGACCTAGTGATCAGTAGTTATGTGGGCCTACTCGCAGGAGAGAAGGGTCAGTTGCCCACCAACTGGCGGCATCCCAGAGTGAGTGTCAAAGGTGTTAGCGGGAAGAATGATTTGATCCAGAATAGTTGGCTAAGGCAGAGTAGCTGTACCTGGACTGATGGAACCCTTCAAAGGGCTGCAACTTGGAACCGAATCTGCCAGAAGAGGAGAAGGTGGAAGATTTGCCAGATCTATATCGCTTTGAAGCGAGAGTGAGAGGAGGAGGAGAAGGAGGTGACTTGCGTTTGCCCTTGGGCAAACATTGGGACTTAACGTCTGCCACATCCTTAACAAGCCTTTCAAGGTCCTTCCCAAAGAGGAGCTTGCCTTTGAAAGGAAGTTTAGCCAATCAGACTTTCAAAGCCGTAGCTACAGGAGGAGTTGCTGGATCATCCAGCGTTGTGCCCATTAGAGCTCTTCGGTTGCAGTCTGGGTGTCCTTTTCCAAACTGGAGGTTTCACCAGGGAAGAAGAACATGCAGCTGACAACTGGTCCATTAAATACCAGCATGCAGCACGGTAGGGATGTAGGCATTGTTAGGACTCGGTCCTTGCCGCTGAAAAGAGCTGAAAATATCCAGATAAGGTCTCCTGGAGACTGCAGACAGCTGCAGAAGACAGCAGGAAGCAAACTCAAAATGGCCACCGCAAGACGAGTGCACCATGTAAACAAGGCTGCTAAGAAGAAATGGTAGGAAAAAGGCTGAAGGCAGCAGTGGCGGTGTCCCCCTGAAGAAACGGGTGAGCTTCCTGGCGAAAGCCCTCAGACAGAGGAGAGATTTGCGCGTTGAGTCGGATTAGACCAAACCATGGTGCCGCTTGATTAATGGGGGGGGGGGGGAAGATTTTCCCACTCACTTTGAGTCTTGGAGCCATCACAACTGCAGGAGAGAGCCAAACCAAAGCTGTCTGTAGAACACATTGCCTTGAGCTGATGCTGAGAAATGAGTTGTGCTATTTTTTTTATTACAAAACAATAAAGCTGAAGAGTTCATTAGCGAGACAGAAGATACTGAAGAATTGGTCCCCCTCAGAACAGGCTGCACTGGTCCTCCTGACCAGGAGCCTGCCCCTCCTTGCTGTGGGATGCACTACTGATCCTCTTGATCAGGTGCTTTACCCAAAAGGATACACGAGCAACTCCAGGGGGGCAGCTCCTGTGTGCCATGGAAACCTCCACCAGGAAAAAGAATCCCTCTGGTAGACCACTCTCACAGTGACCAGCCAGGAGCAGAAAAAAAGGTTACCATCATCTGCTGGAGACAAGAGAAATACTGAAGGTGACCCCTAAGGGAACCACTATATGTGCCAGGGCGGGGCCACTGAAGCTTCTGGTACTTTCTCTGTCTCCAACATCTGCTGGCACGGGGACATAACCCATTTGTCTGGACTGGTCTAACAGAATGATTTGGAAAAGTCATTTACCCAGGAAAATACCAATCTATCCAGGTAAAAAGACTGGAAACTGTCATCCCTCCATATAGAAAAAGAAGACTCGTTCCACAATGCCCATGCATTAACCCGCTGAGAGAGGAGGTTTTCCTGGGGGCATATTTATGGCAGGTGAGGAAGTAATTAGACTGTTTTCAAATCTTCACCTACTTGTTTTTTTGTATAGAAAATGTATCTGCATGCAAAGCAAGTATAAGTGTCTGCAGGTAGTTTTTCTCTGGAGTAATTTTCAAAGGGAAAGTATGCAAATATCTTCCCTTTCAGAACTGGAGAAAAGCCTACGCGTAAAATGTCCTATGAACTTTGCATCCAAGCATGATGTTTCACAGTTCTCCTCTACAGATTGCATAGTCTTTGAAACCAAAGGCTCTTTGCTAGAAGAACATAAATTCAAACTATAATAGATTTCAGATGTTCTGTCATTTTATGGTGGAAAAATGCCAAGCACACAGCGCAGGTCCATAATAATGAGTGAACCAGTATCCGTTAATGTGGTTTATCACTGCTTACTCTTACTAGGTCTGGATGGACTGGGTTTCTCAGTGAAGGGTCTAGTAAATACATTGACTCTGGAGAACACTAGATTCTTGGCAATACTGTGCTGCCTTTTATGAACCAGCATAAGAATTATCTAATGGTGATGATAAATAGGAGTTTTAGAGAACACGTCCATCACTTCTTCAAACACTGTCTTTGCTATCTCTGGACAAAATTATATGTGAATATATTATATGTGTATATATTTCATTCCCCAGTAGTTAGTGAGTGGCTATAAATACAAGGTGAGGAGACCCTTTCTCTGGGTCACAGCAGAGACTTACATATGGAAACAGCTTGCCTCGACTGCATGGGTATCCAAGAAATCCATCTGGGGAAATGATACTCGCCGAATAATAATACACAGATCGGAAATGACTGCACACTTTCCCCTGACCTACTGTGAAAAGAGAACATGGTCAGTCAGCATCAGCAATGAACCAGAATTACACTCATAGTCTGAGGGGAGTAGAATTAGCCTAGAGGTTACAGCAATGGGTTAGGAAAAAGAGAAAACCAGAAAGTAACTTCTACTGCTCTCTTTGACTGGGGGGAAAAAGTCTAGAAATTCCCATCTATGGGATCGTTGTTATAATGCTTCTCTAAAGTCTTTTCATGTTGAAGATAATTTCAAGAAACCAGCAGCAGAAACAGACGCTCCCTTAGAAAGAGTGTCAGTAAGCATAAGCCAATGATTCTCAACCTTTCTTTCTCAGGACCAGGTTGAAGAAAACTTTTCTTCTCTGGAAACCGTGGGGAAAACTATTGTAACCCCTCATCCCCATTCTCACCTGATCTTCCTTCTACAGCCCCCATCACTCACTATCTTTCCATCTCAGAGACTCCTGCTGGTTCCTCTCAGCTCTCAAGCCACTTTGAGCTATGTGCACATGTATTCCCATGGATCTATCTCTGCAGAACAACACGGGAGTATCTGAGCCACAGGATTCAAACTTTCTGAAAACTGCACAGGGCCCAGACTTAGCACGACACTGTAGAAGATCTGGAACAGGAACTGGGCCTAATACAGTCACGAGCATGCCACAAGTGACTAGAATTGCCAACTGAAAGATTTTTAGCTGGCTGGCCGGTTTTAATATGTCCAGGCTGGCCTTCGGGAGAGCCCTAAAACCGACAAGTGGAAAGCTATTTTTTGTGCCTACCTACTACTAACTACTACTAGTCATTTGTATAGAACTACAAGGCTTATGCAGCGCTGTACATATAGATGTACGACACAGTCCCTGTTCCTCAGAGCTTACAATCTAATCAAGACAAAACACATACAGGCTCATTCCATCCCAAACGTACATCCCCTCTGTACCTCCAGTTTGACCAGATCTGCAGAGGGGGTCGCGATTCTGATCCTGTGGGGCACGTCTATCCCCACTGGATCAGAATCACGATCCTTCCTGTATGTGCAGGGTGGGACTGCGATTCAGCCCGGCCTGCACATACACAAGCCTGACTAACTCAGTCAGGGCTTTTAAATGGAGCCGTGGCGCCATGACATCCGGTTGCCATTACACTGCGGCTCCATTTAAAAGCCACGATGCCAGATGCCAGACTAGAAAGTTGATTTCCTAGTAGTCCAACCTCCGATCTGGCCTTCTAAGGCCAGGGTCAGGCTGTGGGGAATGTCCTCTAGCTCCTTCTGCCCCATCCGCGCTCCAAGCATGAAAAAAAAAATGTCCAGGCCAATTATTCAACCTTGGAGGTGGAATAACTTGCCTGCACAAATCATCAGCCCTGGATGTACAGGGCTGACATTAGAATTGGCCCTGTACGTCCAGGGCCAGCGACTGCCCACCACCTGTCCAGACTCTACCCCCGAGCCACCCCTTCTCCGCCCCAGTCTAACTTCCCCGCACAACCAGCGGGGAGGTTAGATGCCAGTGGGGGAAGGCACAGAATCGGACGCATAGTGAAACTGGGGACTAAAGTGAAGATACACATAAGATACACTTGTTTAGCTCCCTTCCCCTGTCAGTGCCTACCTCTGCTGCCACTGCCAGGAACTGCGGCAGCAGCAATACAACAGAGAAAAGCAGAATAACCTACAAGTTAGTTCAGGAGTGTCACTCAGGGCTCTACCGGTCCCGTCCTTTCCAACAAAAACTTCCTGTTTCTAAACGAAGGGACTAGCAGAGCCCTGACACTCCTGAACTAACTTTCAGGCTCCGCTGTTTTTGCTGTTGTATTGACGATAGCGCAGATCCCAGCAGCAGCTGCAGAGGTAGACACTGTCAGGGGAAGAGGACTAGGCAAGAAGCCACAGAGGTGAGCACCCAGGGCAGGGGTAGGGAGATAGATAGTGGCTTGATGGGGGAGGGAGGAGACTGTGTATTTGGGATGTGAGGGATGCAATTAGGTGGGGAATGTTGAACAGAGAGGAAAAAGGACAAATAGGGACAGGAGGGGGGATCAGATGCTGAACATAGGGAGAGAGGGAAGGTGACAGGAAGATGCTGACTTTTGCGGCTGGATGTTAGGGACACAGAAAGGTAATGCTAAACCCATGGGAGGGAGGGAAGCAGTAACGGGGCAATGGGGCAGATGCTGGATACAGGGGGGAGTAGGGACACAGAGGGGAGTTGTTAGAAATAAGAGAGGGAGAAGGATGCATAGGCGGATGCTGGACATGGGAGAGGTGGAGTAGGGCATAGGAGGGGAGATAAGGACACAGAAGGGGGCATGGAGGTAAGTAGGAAGACAGCTGGGGAATAACCACAAAGATGAAGAGGAGATATTGAGCAAAGTGAGGAGGAGAAGGAGAGAAGATGCTGGAAGGAGAGAGAGAGAGAGAGAGGAATAGAGAGAGGAGATGCTAGGGATGCGGTGGGGAGACTGGGGAATGGGAGGGCCAGGGTGAGAGAAAGAGATGGGCCGTTGTACATGCAATAGAAAGAATACTGAAGACTGGATTGTAAGAAGGAGTGAAATCTGAGTGGACAGAGAGACAGAAAAATAAATGGAAAAAGCTGAAAGGAAAAGAGCAATGTGAGAGATGGATATAGAGGAGGAAATTAAGCCAGGAGAAGAGAGAAGTGGGCAAATGGACTGGAGGCCCTGGAGAGAGAGTTAAGAGAAGACAGAGGAAAGCAAAATCCAGAGACTGGGATCCGCATGATTAGAAAAATTAAAAGGCCAAGCAAAGGTAGAAAACATGTATTTTTCATTTAGTGATTGGGATATATCAGTTTTTGGAATTTATCTTTTTTTTTGTTAATATTTGGTACAGTACTGAGTAGATTCTGAGTGCTTAATTTTGTCTACATATTTCTAATGTCAGTTTGTGGTAATTTGTTCTGACCTTGGTGAGGGTCTCTCTATGTGTGACTAAGGCCAGGTAGTCTGTTAGCAGTGAGTGTGTGTAGAGATCTGCTGTAATAGGGCTTGTTTAATTTTCCCAATAGGTGGTACTAGGGTTGCCAACTTTTTCACCGAAAAAAACCCGACACCTGTGGCTCGCCATGCTCCACCCATTCTCCGCCCCCAGTCCCACCCCTGCCCCGCCCCCAGCCCCACCCACAAAAATTACCGAGGATTCAGTCACACCCCACCTCAGTGCTGGTTCACTCACCCCCCTCCCCTCAGTGCTGGTTCACTCACTCACCCCCCCCCTTCTGACTCACTCACCCCCTTCCCCTGCTGGTTCACTCACTCACCCCCCTTCCCCTGCTGGTTCACTCACTCACCCCCCCTCCCCTGCTGGTTCACTCACACCACCCCTCCCCTCCCCTCCCTGCTGGTTCACTCACCCACCCCCCTGTCACTCACTCACCCCCTCCCCTGCTTGTTCACTCACACCAACCCCCCTCCCCTGCTGGTTCACACCAACCCCCCTCCCCTGCTGGTTCACTCACACCACCCCCCCCTCCACTGCTGGTTCACTCACCCCCCCCCCGTCTGACTCACTCACCCCCCTCCCCTGGTGGTTCACTCACTTACCCCCCCCTCCCCTGCTGGTTCACTCACACCATCACCCCCCCCCCTTGCTGGTTCACTCACACCATCACCCCCCCCTTGCTGGTTCACTCACACCTCCCCCCCTTTGCTGGTTCACTCACACCACCCCCTCCCCTCTACAGTTGGTTCACTCACCCCCCCCCTTGCTGGTTCACTCACACCATCACCCCCCCCTCTTTGCGGGTTCACTCACACCACCCCCCCCCTCCCATGCTGGTTAACTCACACTCCCCCCCCCTTGCTGGTTCACTTACACTATCACCCCCCCCCCCTTGCTGGTTCACTCACACCATCACCACCCCCCCCCCCCCTTGCTGGTTCACTCACACAACCCCCCCCCCCCTCTGCCGAAGCCTCTGCTTCTGCTTTGTACAGAGCAGCGGCTGCACTACACTTACACTGAAAAGTAAAGAGAAACTGTGTCAGGAGCCTTCCGATCATGCAGAGCCCGAGGAAGTGATGTCATGGGGGCGGGCTCCTCACAGGCTGTCTTTCAGGAGGATTGTGGAAAATTGCAAGAGGATCTTGATAAATTGGAAGACTGGGCATCAAAATGGCAGATGAAATTTAATGTGGAGAAGTGCAAGGTTATGCACCTAGGGAAGAACAACCCAAACTATGGTTACACGATGAAAGGTTCCACATTAGGAACCACCACCCAAGAAAAAGATTTAGGCGTCCTTGTGGATACCATGTTAAAACCCTCGGCCCAGTGTGCAGCGGCGGCCAAGAGAGCAAATAGAATGCTAGGTATGATAAGGAAAGGAATGGAAAATAAAACAAAAGATATTATAATGCCTCTATATCGTTCCATGGTGAGACCGCACCTTGAATATTGTGTGCAATTCTGGTCGCCATATCTTAAAAAGGATATAGCAATTTTAGAAAAGGTTCAGAGAAGAGCCACCAAAATGGTAAAGGGGATGGAAGGCTACTCCTATGAAGAAAGGCTAAAAAGGTTGGGGCTCTTTAACCTGGAAAAGAGACGGCTGAGGGGAGATATGATAGAAGTCTATAAATTAATGAACGGAGTGGAACGGGTAAACGTAGATCGATTGTTTACCTTATCAGAATATAGAAAGACTAGGGGACATGCAATGAAGCTACAGGGTAAACTATTTAAGACTGTTGTTGTTGTTGTTAAGTGCCGTCGAGTCGGAGTCGACTCATGGCGACCCTCTGGATAGCTATCCTAAATTGTGTTCGGTCTTCAGTCAGGCGGCTCATTGACGACAGACTGGTACCCGTAGCTGCTGTTATTGTAGCGATCCATCTCATTGCTGGCCTTCCTCTTTTGCGTTGACCTTCTATCTTGCCAAGCATGATGTCTTTCTCTAATGATCTCTCTCTTCGCATGATGTGTCCGAAGTATGAAAGTCGAAGTCTTGTCATCTGAGCTTCTAAAGAAAGCTTAGGTTTGATCCCCTCTAGTACCGACTGGTTTGTTCTTCGGGCAGTCCATGGTATACACAGTATTCGCCGCCAGCACCATAATTCAAAGGCATCAATTTTCTTCCTGTCTGTCTTTTTCACTGTCCAGCTTTCACATCCATATGATGTTATTGAAAATACCATGGCTTGAACAAGTCGAATCTTTGTATGGAGAGAGACATCTCTGCTCTTGAGAATCTTATCTAGGTCTTTCATAGCCATTCTGCCAAGAGCAATGCGTCGTCTGATTTCTTGACTGCTTGTTGCTTCTTTATTGATAGTTGATCCAAGTAGGTTAAAGTTGTTCACGATTTCAATTTCTTCTCCTTCAACGATGAACCTGTTGATTATGCCAGTTGTCATGATCTTTGTCTTCTTTACATTAAGGTGAAGGCCCATTTTGAGACTATGTTCTTTGATTGTGAGAAGCAAATGTTTCAGATCATCTTTGCTTTCAGCCAGTAATGTGGTATCATCAGCATAGCGAAGGTTGTTGATGAGTCTTCCACCAATCTTCACACCTCTGTTGTCTTCATACAGTCCTGCTTCTCTGATGATTTGTTCTGCATATAAATTAAACAGGTAGGGGGAAAGTATGCAGCCTTGTCTTACACCTTTGCTTATTTTAAACCATTCTGTTTCTCCTTGTTCCGTTCGAACTGTTGCTTCTTGATTAATGTACAGATTACGCAAGAGAACGATCAGGTGTTCTGGTATACCCATGCTTCTTAATGTGGCCCAGAGTTTCTCATGGTTTACACAGTCAAAAGCCTTGCTATAGTCGATAAAGCACAAATAGATATCCTTTTGGTATTCTTTAGTCTTTTCAAGGATCCATCTCACATCCGCAATGATGTCTCTCGTTCCTCGCCCTTTCCTGAACCCTGCTTGCACTTCAGGTAGTTCTTGTTCTAGGTATGGCTGTAGTCTCTTTTGAATAATCTTCAGTAGAATCTTGCTGGCATGTGGGATCAGAGCGATTGTGCGGTAATTTCCACAGTCAGTTGGATCACCTTTCTTTAGTACTGGTATAAACACAGATCTTTTCCAGTCAGTTGGCCATGATGTTGTCTTCCATATTTCTTGGCAGAGCCTTGTAAGTACGGTAACAGCTGCATCAGATTGCTGCAATACTTCTATGGGAATGCTATCAATGCCTGGTGCTTTGTTCTTTGATAAGGCTTTCAATGCTGCTTCAACTTCTTCTTTCATCACCAATGGTTCCTGATCATAAGGTATAGGTTGAAACGGCTGTTGGTCCACTTGATCTTTATCATATAAAAACTCTGTATATTCCTTCCACCTTTTCTTGATCTTCTCAGAATCATTCAACATAGAACCTTGAGCATCTTGTAACATTCCAATTCGAGGCTGGAACTTTTTCTTTAACTCTCGCAGCTTTAGGAAAGCCGATCTTGTTCTTCCTCTAATAGTTTCTGCTTCTATTTCCTTGCAAGTGTCATTGTAGTACTTTTCCTTGTCCTGTCTTGCTGCACGTTGGAAATCTCTGTTGAGTTCTGCGATTGTCTTTCTTTCTCCTTTGGCTTTAGCTTCTCTGCGTTTCTGGGCAATTTTCAGAGTTTCTTCTTCTTCCGTCATCCATTTTGGCCGTTTTTGCTTTTTCACCTTTTGTAGAGACTTCTCACTTTCTTCCAGCACAACCTTCTTGATGTCATTCCATAACTCTTCCAGAGCTCTGTCATTTGTATCTAAAGCAGCAAATCGATTTTGCAGGCAGTCTTTAAATTCCAGTGGTATATTCTCAAGGTCATATTTTGGTGCATTCATGAGTGGTTTGCTCTTTTTCAACTTTAGCTTAAGTTTGCATACTAGTAGTTGATGATCTGTACCACAGTCAGCTCCAGGTTTTGTCTTTGTTGATGTTACAGAGCTTTTCCATCGTTGACTTCCACAGATGTAGTCAATTTGATTTTTATACAATCCATTGGGTGAAGTCCATGTGTACAGTCGGCGCTTGTGTTGCTGGAAGAAGGTGTTTGAGATGAATAGATCATTGGTCTTGCAGAATTCTATCAATCTTTCTCCAGCTTCATTTCTGTTGCCAAGTCCATATTTTCCAACTACTTTGCCTTCTTCTTTGTTGCCAACTTTTGCGTTCCAGTCACCCATGACTATCAGGATATCCTGTTTGCATGTTCTGTCAATTTCAGCTTGTACTTGTTCATAGAACTCTTCAATTTCATTCTCTTCTGCAGCTGTTGTTGGGGCATATACTTGAATTATAGTTGTGTTGATAGGCAATCCTCGTAGACGAATAGAGATTAAGCGTTCGCTGACTGCGTTGTATTTCATTACAGTTCTTGCAAGTTTCTTCTTTATTATAAATGCAACACCATTTCTTCTTTGTTTTTCATTTCCAGCATAGTAGACCATGTGATCATCTGATGCAAAGTGCCCGATGCCAGTCCATTTCAGTTCGCTGACACCCAACAGATCAAGTTGTACACGTTCCATTTCATTCTTGACCACCTCCAACTTCCCTTGGTTCATGCTTCGTACGTTCCATGTTCCAATGTGTAAGACATCTTTACAGCTTCTGACTCTCATTTCATGCGCAGCTACATCAGCAGTCAGAATTCCCGAGGGCTTTGATCCAACCACATCATAAATGCTGGCTTTACTCTGAAAAGTCTTCAGCTCTTCCCCAGTAGCTAGTTGAGTGCCTTCCGACCTGGGAGTCTCATCTTCCAGCACCATAGCACAATTTGTTTTGTTGTAACTATCCATTGGGTTTTCATGGCAAGATACAGAAGTAGATTGCCGGGCCTTCCTTCCGCGCAGTTTAAGTTTGGTGTTGTTGCCGTTGTCACAGAAATGTGATCCTCCGCCGTCAACACTATCCCATTCTGCTGCTGCCCAGATGGGTGGTTTGTCTTCGTCTGGCACCTCAGCTGAGACCTGTCCATCTTGGGAGACCCTGCCAGTAGTTAAACTACCGATAGTTTAGCTCTCAGCATCACTGATGCACGCAAGCCCTCACAGCACGACAAGCTGCAAACCAAGTGAGACATTTAAGACTAATAAAAGAAAATATTTTTTCACTCAACGTGTAATCAAACTCTGGAATTTGTTACCGGAGGATGTAGTAAAGGCTGTTAGTGTAGCTGGGTTTAAAAAAGGTTTGGACAAGTTCCTGGAGGAAAGGTCCATAAACCATTATTAAGAAGGGACCCAGGATATCAATGCTTGAACCAATACAAGCACTGTGGAACCTGTGTCCCTTTGGGAAACTGCTAGGTACGTATGACCTAGATTGGCCACTGTTGGAAACAGAATACTGGGCTTGATGGACCTTGGTCTGACCCAGTATGGCATATCTTATGTTCTTATGTTCTTATGTTCTTATGTTCCTTTTCAAATTAACTTTATTGCAGCTAAAGTTAGTTTGAAAAGGAAAGACAACCTGTGAGGAGCGCGCCCCCATGACATCACTTCCTCGGGCTCTGTGATGATCGGAGGGCTCCTGACACAGTTTCTTTCGTTTTCAATGTAAGTGTAGTGCAGCCGCTGCTCTGTACAAAGCAGAAGCAGCAGCTGCACTGCTATAGGGAATCGCGATCGCGATCGCGTTCGCGCTGCAGACTTCGGCACAAAAGCCGGTTTTTTGCTCTGGCTGCTCCCGATCTTGCGGCCAGAGCAAAAAAACGGCTTTTCAATGGCCGGTTTTACAATTGTGCCGGCAGCCGGCCTGGCCATGGAAAAACCGGCCAGGCCGGCTGAAAACCGGCCGGTTGGCAACCCTAGGTGGTACTGACGTATTTACAGTGCTGTCTTTTCCTAGGAAGGCCCTCATTGGTGCTGTTATGTAACAGCAGATTTGTTCTATTTAGACTGACTTTGTAGGGTTTTGTCTTACTTCATAATACTCCTGGTACTGGAGAAGGTTTATGTTGTTGTTACTGTCAGACTGTTTTGTTTATATGATGAGTTCTACAGGGAAATGTTCTAGTTCTTTTCTGGAGGGAGGGAATGAAAAATTACAAGCTAAAAGAAAACTATAGAAAGCTAAATATCAGCATTTTGTGGTGCTCCTTTCATTTGTAAAGCAATGCAACCTGCAGATCTTTCCAAATTTATGCCGTGAATGTGCTGTGAGAAAACCCTCTCTCATTGGCTTTCAATCTCACTCATTGGAGAGGTAAATCTCACTCTGGGATGGCCGCCCTTGGTATCTCTATGTGAGTGAGTGATCCATCCTCTGGTGCTCTAGGTGGCAGGAGGGCACACACACATACTGTATGGAACTGGCTCCTCTTGGTGGCTCACCTTACGGATGGCTATCGTCACCTGACTTAAAGTGGCAGCAGGCACATGTGGGGGGGGTGTAGGGTTGCCAACTGGCCGGTTTTTCCACGGCCAGGCCGGCTGCCAGCGCAGAGGCAAAACCGGCCCTTTAAAAGCCGTATTTTTTGCTCTGGCCGCAAGATCAGGAGCGGCCAGAGCAAAAAAACCTGCTTTTCTCCGCTTCAGAGGGAGCCGGGGAAGCCCGCGCGAGGCCCCGGCTCCCTCTGAACAGCCACCAGCGTGAAGAGCCTTTTCCTTCAGGCTGGCGGCTGTTCCTGTGACGCCGCGAATGCTGGGAAAGGTTTCCCAGCATTCGCAGCTTCACAGGAACAGCCGCCAGCGTGAAGGAAAGGCTCTTCACGCTGGTGGCTGTTCAGAGGGAGCCGGGGCCTCGCGCGGGCTTCCCCGGCTCCCTCTGAAGCCTCAGACAGCCGCGATGCTGGTCGGGAAGGGGGGGGGCAAGGACTGCATTGGCTGTGATGGGGGGGACCTGGACTGGAAAAGGGCTAAGGGGGGGGGGGGACTTGGACTGGAAAAGGGCTAAGGGGGGGACTTGGACTGGAAAAGGGCTAAGGGGGGGGGAACTTGTAATGGAAAAGGGCTAAGGGGGGGACTTGGACTGGAAAAGGGCTAAGGGTGGGGACTTGGACTGGAAAAGGGCTCAAGGGGGTGGGACGTGGACTGGAAAAGGGCTAAGGAGGGGACTTGGACTGGAAAAGGGCTAAAGGGGGGGGACTAGGACTGGAAAAGGGCTAAGGGGGGGACTTGGACTGGAAAAGGGCTAAGGGGGGGGGGACTTGGACTGGAAATAGGCAGTGATGGGGGGGGGACCTGGACTGTAAAACGGTTATGGGGGGGGGACATGGACTGGAAATGGGTTGTGATGGGGGTGGAGGGGACCTGGACCAGAAAAGGGCTAGGGGGGGGGGGGAAACTTGAACTGGAAATAGGCTTTGATGGGGGGAGGACCAGGACTGTAAAAGTGTTATGGTGGGGGGGGGGACATGGACTGGAAATGGGTTGTGATGGGGGTGGAGGGGACCTGGACTGGAAAAGGGCTATGGGGGGGGGGGGGAACTTGGACTGGAAATGGGCTATGGTGGAGGAAGGGGGATCTTGGACTGGAAATAGGCTGTGATTAGGGGGGCTAGGACTGCAAATGGGCTGTGATGGTGCGGGGGGACTCGGACTGCAAATAGGCTGTGATGGTGGGGGGGGGGGGGCCTAGGACTGGAAATAGGCTGTGATGGGGGACTTGGACTGGAAATGGGCTGTGATTGGGGGGGGAGCTAGGACTGGAAATGGCCTGTGATGTGAGGGCTAGCACTGGAAATGGGCTGATGAAGAGCTGGAATAGGACTGGAAATGGGCTGATGTGGGGCATGGGAGAATGGGACTAGAAGGGAGTGGATGCTGGGTGGGCCTAGAACTATAAGGGAATTGATTTGGGGGGAGGACTAGAATGAATGGGGAATGAGAATGGAGAGGGGAAAAAATATTTTGTGTGGAAGAAAAGTCTATGATGGGCCGGTATTGGGAGAGTAAGAGGGGCTTGAGAATGGAAGGGTGAAATTTAAACGGATGATAAAGGAATAAGGAAAGAATTGGGGGAAAGAACAAAAGGGAAACAATCAGTATGTTAAAGCAGAAATAGAGAGAGAATGGAAAACATCTAAAAGAGAAGAAAGGACAAATGGATAGCTCGCAGAAGACACGAAGAAACCAGAAGAAAGTGACTGGAGCAATTGCAACTGAAAAATAAAACGCCCAAACAGAAGGTAGAAAAATACTTTTTATTTTGAATTTATTAACTGGAATATGTCTGGTCTGGGAAGTGTGCATTGCTAACATCTTTGCGTTTTTGTTTAGTGCAAGAGGAAATTACTTTATAGTTTTATTTCTCCAGTGTTGTACATTTCATGTTTGGATTTTGGGGTTCCCAGTTTAATTATTATCTGACCAAGGAAGTTAGCCTACACGTATCCTCGGTAATTTTTGTGGGTGGGGCTGGGGGCGGGGCAGGGGTGGGACTAGGGGCGGAGAATGTTTATGTTGCTGTTACTCAGATGATACTGTGACAGTAAATTGGGCCTTCAGAAGGACACTCCCCTCTCCCCCCATGTTTCCCTCCATCTTGCTTTTCTCTTTCCCCTCTTTTTCCTTTCTCCCTTAAAGTTTATTTCATTAATACATACTAGGACACACAAAGAGAATTGTCAACTAGAATAAGGCCTGAAACATTTTAGCTAAAGCAAAATTTCTCAGCCCAGACCTAAATGTAAGATGTTGTCATTCTCCCTCTTTCGTCTCTCTGAAGATAACAGGCTAGAGACATAGCGGACCTCCACGAAAGACAATTATGTTCAAACTACCAATGAATGGTCCATAGTCAGCATTATCTTAAAGAGCCCCAGCTGTTCCTAAGAAAAAAATTCCTTTGAAGAAAAAATCCCTTGCATAAACCTCTCTCCCACTACCACCTTCAGAGAAATTGCCTGCCAGCAATAGACTAAATTGTGACCATGGGAAAACTTTGGGATGTTTTCCCTCCCCCTTCACTCCCTTACTCCCTATGTATGTTCCTGGCTTAGAAAAGGTATAAAAAGTTTGCACTTCCTCCTGGAGGAGATCACTTGCTTGTATTCCATTGCAGTGTGACCCTTGTTAGAATAGAGAACGAAATATAATAAAAACTTTACCATTGCAAGGCAGATTGTTCTTTTGTATTGTTTGTCCTAGCCCGTTGTAGCAATGGGCCTGTAAGGGTCCAATTGGAACCTCTTACATCAATACTAAGGGGGAAATGTCCTAGCTCTGTTCAGCACCCATTTTTGAAAGAGGTGCTGGGGGAGGGGTTCCGTGAATACAGAATATATGTTTGGATTTAATACAGTATGGGGGAGAATCCACTAGGTTTTCATGGCAAGATACAGAAGTAGATTGCCGGGCCTTTCCTCCGTGCAGTTTAAGTTTGGTGTTGTTGCCGTTGTCACAGAAATGTGATCTTCTGGCTTCAACACTATCCCATTCTGCTGTGCTATACTGCTGGAAGATGAGACCCTCATGTCGGAAGGCACTCAACTAGCTACTGGGGAAGAGCTGAAGACTTTTCAGAGTAAAGCCAGCATTTATGATGTGGTTAGATCAAAGCCCTCGGGACGTCTGACTGCTGATGTAGCTGCACATGAAATGAGAGTCAGAAGCTGTAAAGATGTATTACACATTGGAACATGGCACGTACGAAGCATGAATCAAGGGAAGTTGGAGGTGTTCAAGAATGAAATGGAACGTGTACAATTTGATCTGTTGGGTGTCAACGAACTGAAATGGACTGGCATCGGGCACTTTGCATCAGATGATCACATGGTCTACTATGCTGGAAATGAAATACAAAGAAGAAATAGTGTTGCATTTATAATAAAGAAGAAACTTGCAAGAACTGTAATGAAATACAATGCAGTCAGCGAACGCTTAATCTCTATTCGTCTACGAGGAATGCCTATCAACACAACTATAATTCAAGTATATATATCAACAACAGCTGCAGAAGAGAATGAAATTGAAGAGTTCTATGAACAAGTACAAGCTGAAATTGACCGAACATGCAAACAGGATATCCTGATAGTCATGGGTGATTGGAACTCAAAAGTTGGCAACAAAGAAGAAGGCAAAGTAGTTGGAAAATATGGACTTGGCAACAGAAATGAAGCTGGAGAAAGACTGATAGAATTCTGCAAGACCAACTATCTATTCATCTCAAACACCTTCTTCCAGCAACACAAACGGCGACTGTACACATGGACTTCACCCAATGGATTGTATAAAAATCAAGTTGACTACATCTGTGGAAGTCAACGATAGAAAAGTTCTATAACATCAACAAAGACAAAACCTGGAGCTGACTGTGGTGCAGATCATCAACTCAAGCTAAAGTTGAAAAACTCAAGCTAAAATTGAAAAAGAGCAAACCACTAATGAATGCAGCAAAATATGACCTTGAGAATATACCACTGGAATTTAAAGACTGCCTGCAAAATTGATTTGCTGCTTTATATACAAATGATAGAGCTACAGAAGAGTTATGGAATGACATCAAGAAGGTTGTGTTGGAAGAAAGCAAGACGTCTCTACAAAAGGTGAAAAAGCAAAAACGGCCAAAATGGATGACTGAAGAAACTCTGAAAATTGCCCAGAAACGCAGAGAAGCTAAAGTCAGAGGAGAAAGAAAGACAATCGCAGAACTCAACAGAGATTTCCAATGTGCAGCAAGACAGGACAAGGAAAAGTACTTCAATGACGCATGCAAGGAAATAGAAGCAGAAACTATTAGAGGAAGAACAAGATCGACTTTCCTAAAGCTACGAGAGTTAAAGAAAAAGTTCCAGCCTCGAATTGAAATGTTACAAGATGCTCAAGGTTCTATGTTGAATGATGCTGAGAAGATCAAGAAAAGATGGAAGGAATACACAGAGTTTTTATATGATAAAGATAAAGTGAACCAACATCCGTTTCAACCTGTACCTTATGATTGGGGACCATTGGTGATGAAAGAAGAAGTTGAAGCAGCATTGAAAGCCTTATCAAAGAACAAAGCACTAGGCATTGATAGCATCCCCATAGAAGTATTACAGCAATCTGTTGCAGCAGTTACCATACTTACAAGGCTCTGCCAAGAAAAATGGAAGACAACATCATGGCCAACTGACTGGAAAAGATCTGTGTTTATACCAATACTAAAGAAAGGTGATCCAACTAAATGTGGAAATTATCGCACAATCGCTCTGATCCCAAACGCCAGCAAGATTCTACTGAAGATTATTCAAAAGAGACTACAACCATACCTGGAACAAGAACTACCTGAAGTGCAAGCAGAGTTCAGGAAAGGGCAAGGAACGAGAGACATCATTGCGGATGTGAGATGGATCCTTGAAAAGACTAAAGAATACCAAAAGGATATCTATTTGTGCTTTATCGACTATAGCAAGGCTTTTGACTGTGTAAACCATGAGAAACTCTGGGCCACATTAAGAAGCATGGATATACCAGAACACCTGATCGTTCTCTTGCACAATCTGTACATTGATCAAGAAGCAACAGTTCGAACGGAACAAGGAGAAACAGAATGGTTTAAAATAAGCTAAGGTGTAAGACAAAGCTGCATACTTTCCCCCTACCTGTTTAATTTATATGCAGAACAAATCATCAGAGAAGCAGGATTGTATGAAGACAACAGAGGTGTGAAGATTGGTGGAAGACTCATCAACAACCTTCGCTGTGCTGATGATACCATATTACTGGCTGAAAGTGAAGATGATCTGAAACATTTACTTCTCACAATCAAAGAACATAGTCTCAAAATGGGCCTGCACCTTAATGTAAAGAAGACATAGATCATGACAACTGGTATAATCAACAGGTTCATTGTTGAAGGAGAAGAAATTGAAATTGCGAACAACTTTAACCTACTTGGTTCAACTATCAATAAAGAAGCAACAAGCAGTCAAGAAATCAAACGATGCATTGCTCTTGGCAGAATGGCTATGAAAGACCTAGATAAGATTCTCAAGAGCAGAAATGTCTCTCTCCAAACAAAGATTCCACTTGTTCAAGCCATGGTATTTTCAATAACATCATACAGATGTGAAAGCTGGACAGTGAAAAAGATAGACAGGAAGAAAATTGATGTCTTTGAATTATGGTGCTGACAGCGAATACTGTGTATACCATGGACTGCCTGAAGAACAATCTAGTCGGTACTAGAGGATATCAAACTTAAGCTTTCTTTAGAAGCTCAAATGACAAGACTTCGACTTTCATACTTTGGACACATCATGCGAAGAGAGAGATCATTAGAGAAAGACATCATGTTTGGCAAGATAGAAGGTCAACGCAAAAGAGGAAGGCCTGCAATGAGATGGATCAATGAGAACATAAGATATGCCATATTGGGTCAGACCGAGGCCCATCAAGCCCAGTATCCTGTTTCCAACAGTGGCCAATCTAGGTCATACATACCTAGCAGTATCCCCAAAAGACACAGGTTCCACAATGCTTGTACTGGGTCAAACATTGATTATCCTGGGTCCCTCTTTAATTGTGGTTTATGGACCTTTCCTCCAGGAACTTGTCCAAACCTTTTTTAAACCCAGCTACACTAACAGCCTTTACCACATCCTGCGGCATCAAATTCCAGAGTTTGATTACAAATTGAGTGAAAAAATATTTTCTCTTATTTGTCTTAAATAGTTTACCCTGTAGCTTCATTGCATGTCCCCAAGTCTTTCTATATTCTGATAGCGTAAACAATTGATCCACGTTTACCTGCTCCACTCCATTTATTAATTTATAGACCTCTATCATATCTCCCCTCAGCCGTCTCTTTTCCAGGTTGAAGAGCCCCAACCTTTGTAGCCTCTCTTCATAGGAGTAGCCTTCCATCCCCTTCACCATTTTGGTGGCTCTTCTCTGTACTTTTTCTAATAATGCTATGTCCTTTTTAAGATACGGTGACCAGAACTGCACACAATATTCAAGGTGCGGTCGTACCATGGAACGATACAGAGGCATTATAATATCCTTTGTTTTATTTTCCATCCCTTTCTTTATGATACCTAGCATTCTATTTGCTTTCTTGGCTGCCACTGCACACTGGGCAGAGGGTTTTAACATGTTATCCACGATGACTCCTAAATCTTTTTCCTGGGTGGTGGTTCCCAATGTGGAACCTTGCATTGTGTAACTATAGTGTGGGTTGTTCTTTCCTAGGTGCATAACTTTGCACTTGCCCACATTAAATTTCATCTGCCATTTGGATGCCCAGTCTTCCAATTTATCCAGATCCTTCTGCAGTTTTCCACAATACTCTTGGGTTTTAACAACTTTAAACAGTTTTGTATCATCTGCAAATTTGATAACCTCACTCGTAATTCCCTTTTCCAGATCATTTATGAATATGTCAAAAAGTAGCGGACCTAGTACAGATCCCTGGGGTACTCCACTATTCACCTTTTTCCATTGGGAATATTGGCCATTTAGCCCTACCCTCTGTTTTCTATCTTTTAACCAGTTCCCGATCCACAATAGTACACTGCCTCCTATCCCATGACTTTTTAGTTTCGCCAAAAGTCTCTGATGAAGGACCTTATCAAAAGCTTTCTGAAAGTCCAGATACACTATATCAACTGACTCACCTTTGTCTACCTGTTTATGCAGACCTTCAAAAAAACATACCAGATTAGTAAGACAAGATCTTCCTTGTCTAAAGCCATGTTGGCTGTCTCCATTTAGGCCATGACTATCTACATGCTGTGTAATTTTGTTCTTTATGATTGTTTCTACCATTTTCCCCGGTACTGACGTCAGACTCACCGGTCTAATTTTCCGGGTCACCCCTGGAACCCTTTTTAAAGATTGGTGTTACGTTGGCGACCCTCCAATCTTCAGGTATTACGGATGATTTTAATGAAAGTTCACGGATTACCAATAGCAGGTCCGCAATCTCATATTTGAGTTCTTTCAACACTCTTGGATGTATACCATCTGGTCCAGGTGATTTGCTACTATTCAGTTTATCAAATAGTTGTAATATATCTTCCCGGTGTAGCGATATTTCTCTCAATTCCTTTGCAGTATCACCTTTAAATACCACTTCAGTCTTGGGTAACATCCCTACATCTTCCTCAGTAAAGACCGAAGCAAAGAATTCATTCAGTCTCTCTGCTATAGCCTTGTCTCCTCTTACTGCCCCTTTTACCCCTCTATCATCTAATGGCCCAACGGACTCTCTCACAGGCCTTTTGCTATGAATGTAATTGAAAAAGTCTTTATTTCGTGTTTTTGCTTCCGTAGCAAGTTCCTTCTCAAATTCTCGCTTTGCGAGCCTTATCAATGCTTTGCATTTAACTTGCCAGTGCTTGTGCTGTTTCCAGTTTTCTTCATTTGACTCTTTTTTCCATTTCCTGAAGGATGCTTTTTTGGCAGCAACAGCCTCTCTGACCTCACCTTTAAGCCATGCTGGCAGTTTTTTGGACTTTCTTCCACTTTTCTTAATGCATGGAATACAGCTGGTCTGGGCTTCGAGGATAGTATTTTTAAATAACACCCAAGCTTGCTGTAAGTCTTTAATCTTTGCAACCGCTCCTTTTAGTTTTTTCTTAACTATATTCCTCATTTTTTTTTTTTTTTTTTGTAAACTCTATTTATTGAAAACCAAATAATACAGAACATGCAAAACAATATTTAAAAAATAACAACAAATACATCAAAAAATGGCATTTCTACTGATCTCCCAGACCTGGATTCCTCAGCAAATCAATCATACAAATACAGCAAGAAAAAAGAATTTACAATATTCCCCTCTCCCCCCCTTTCCCCACCAACCTCCCTCCCACCCCACAGCCTCCCCCTTCAGCAACCAACCCCCCATAGTGAACATGCATATTAATTATATTATTAATATCCTACAACCTTCTCATCCCAATTGAAGCACTTCATTTCGGACACGAGGCCTCAATATCTGAATATATGGTTCCCAAATTAGCAGGAATAAGGCCCAACGTCGAGCACTTCCTCTAGCCTCTCTCCTTTCCATAAGCATCAGTTGGTGGAAATTGTTGCGCCATTCCCAATAAGTGGGACCTGACGCTTCTCTCCACCTATGAAGTATCGGGCCTTTACCCACCAGACATGCCTTCCTGACCAAAAGGCGTTCCCATCTCCCTTTCGGGTGGAGTGGTCCAAGCTGATCTAACATCACAAGCGATGCTGTCCAACGGACTCGCTGTAACACAATCCTACTCATAAAATCAGCTATCCTCTTCCAGTATAGGCAAACTATCGGACACCCCCACCACATATGTCCTAAGTCCGCCAAAGGGCATGGACATTTTGGGCATCTGCCCAACTCAGTGAGATGGGATCGTAACGCCCGTCTTGGAGAGAAATGTGCCCGTAGGATGCATTTAAACTGTATCTCCCGCCATCGAGCTCCCCTCACCAGCCCCGCAATCCCACTCAAGGCCTGAAGGATTGAACCAGGAGCTACCAAGATATTCAATTCTTGTGCCCACAAAGCTTCTTCCACCCTATAATCAGGCAAACTGCTATAGTCATCTAATCGTCTTTTCAGCTGTGCAATTGTAGGCGGTGACTCCTCCCCCAGTGCAAAGAACTCTAATATCTGTGCCGATCTTTCCACCCGCAGTGCATCCTGTGGTAGGGAAGCCACATAGTGAGAGAGCTGCACGTAAGCAAAATAATGCCGCCTGCTAAGTCCATACTCCATGCGCAAAGTCTCCCAAGATTTACACTGCCCCATTTGATCCACCACATGTCCAATATTACATATGCCTTGTCTCCTCCAATATACAAATGCTGACGTTTCTGATCCTGGTGTAAACTGATCATTCCCCTGTATGGGTAGCCAGCTTGAAACCCCTGATGGTTCACCCCAGAGCCTATTCAAATGTTGCCATACTCTTCTTGCCGGGTAAACCAATTCACTACTAACCACTCTACCAGGCAGGAGCCTATTTTCCTGGTGCAATACTGCCATCAAGGTCTGCGGAGCCACAAGAGCCTCTTCCAGCGCTCTTGGCGTATACACCTCAGTATTCCCTAGCCAGTCTCCAATATGCCGTGCCTGGCATGCCAGAGCATAAGTCCGAAGATCTGGGATTCCTATCCCTCCAGACTTCCATCTCCTTCTCAATCTATGTAAGGGGATACGAGCTCGCATACCTTTCCAAAGGAAATTCCTAATCTCGCGGTCAATAGCATTTAAATCACGCTTCAATAACCACACTGGGAGAGTTTGCAGCCAATAAAGCACCCGAGGCAGAATCACCATTCCCAGTGCTGCCGCCCTGCCCAGTAAGGACAAGGGCAGTGGAGACCACACCTGAAGTTGTGAACGAACTTTTACAAGGATTCTATCCATGTTTTTCCTATATAGCTCCCGCGGTTCTCTCGTCAGGAGAATCCCTAAATACACAAATGTATCACCTGCCCACTTAAGCGGAAAACTTCCTCTCCAATGTCCCCTTATTGACCCTTCCACATCCATGGCTTCAGATTTTTCCATATTGATACAAAGCCCAGCAAAACCCCCATAACAAGAAAATTCCTTTAATAAATTGGGCAACGACGCCTGAGGAGATAGCAAATGAACCAGTATGTCATCTGCAAATGCTGCCAGCTTAAACATATGACTCCCTATACCTATACCTTGTATCTCATTAGACGTCTCTATTCGTCGTATCAGTGGGTCAAGTGACAACACAAAAAGCAACGGTGAGAGCGGGCATCCCTGTCTTGTACCTCTCTCCAGGGTAAACTCATCTGATAGCACTCCATTACATAACACTCTAGCTGTGGGCCTCGTATATAAAAGCTCTACCATATTGCAAAAAGAAGCTCCCAGTCCATAGTGTGGCAAGAGAAATCTGAGGTAATCCCAATTCACTTGATCAAATGCCTTTTCTGCATCAAAACTAATCAAAAGCGACTGTTGCATCCTATCCCTTACCCACTCTAGCGATGCCACAATTTTACGTAGATTCCGCACCGCATATCTCCCTTTTACAAAACCTACTTGAGAATCATGCACAAGCTCACTTAATACCTGACCCAAACGGTCCGCCAGCACCTTAGCCAGTATTTTCATATCAAAATTCAGCAAGGAGATAGGTCGATAAGAGGCTGCTTGTAAAGGATCTTTCCCTGGTTTATGTATAAGAATAATGTGCGCCCGATTCTCCCCCCACATAAATCTCCCCTGATCCACCCTTCTAAGATATGTCGCCACTAGGGAAGGGGCCAACTCATCTCTTAATAACTTATAAAATTCTGCCCCAAACCCATCCGGGCCAGGCGCTTTGTGACAATCCGCTCTTAAAATGACCCTCTGAACCTCCTCTTCAGTCACTGGGTTATCCAGCTCTGCCTGTTGAACCATCGTTAACCTTGGCAAACTCACTTGTTTCAAGTACTCTACCATATCAGTCTGAGATCCAACTCTCCTTGTATAAAGCTTCTTGTAAAATGTCCGATATACTTGAGCAATCGCTCGCCTTTCTTTATGCAGTTGGCCCTGATCGTCTCGTAGCGCCGCCACAGTACCAGTCCCCCTACTGCCTTTAAGGCATCTTGCCAATAACTTTCCTGGCCTGTCTCCATATCTATAGAGCTGAAAGCGGTAGTACAGAAACGACTTCTTGGCTCTTTGATGTAGCAGCTCATTTAGGGCTGTTTGTGTCTCCCACAATTTCCTCCTATTCACTGCCGACGGACATGACGCTTGCCTTCTCCTCTCTCTACCTGCCTGCTGTTCCAAGCGAACAATCTGTTTCATCAACATTTTCCGTTTCCTCCCTACATACCCTATAATGTCCCCCCGCAGGACTACTTTAGCAGTTTCCCAAAAAAGCTCTGGATCCTCTTTATGCTGAGCATTATGGATTGAGAATTCTTGCCACCGCATTTTAAGGAAACCATGAAACTCAGGGTCTCTGTACAGATCCATTGGGAATCGCCAAATTCTATCCCGCGTGTTTGCCTCTAACCATTCTATTTCCACCCAAATCAACGCATGATCAGAAATCTCTATAGGCCCTAGTTGCGCATCCTCTATTTGGGCAAACAACTGCTCCGAAACCAGCACATAATCAATGCGAGCACACGACCCATGCGCTCTTGATTGATGCGTAAAATCCCTTTCCAGTGGGTGGAGCAAACGCCAAGGGTCTACCATCCCTAACCTACGTTTCAAATTCTGCAGCACTCTAGCACTCTGCACACGCGCCCTATCTCCACTTCCACTAGATGTATCTAGTTCAACATCCATAACGCCATTAAAATCACCTGCCAAAATCATAGGAGCCTCTGGCAGCTGCTCCACTCGTGAGCCCAAACTAGCATAAAGAACTCTATCTAACACATTTGGACTATATAGATTCCCCAGCACCACAGGCCTCCCCTCCAGCATCCCATACAAGAGAACAAATCTACCCCCCTCACCCACATGGATGCTTTCCTGAACGAATCTAACACGCCTGTGTATCAGAATGACCACTCCACCTTTTCTTCCCATAGCTGGAGCCCCCCAGACTTGCCCCACCCAGTCTCTCCGTAATTTAATATGTTCCTCAGCAGTCTGGTGGGTTTCCTGCAACATTGCAATATCACATTTTTGTCTCGCTAGAGCCTGCAATATCTTGTATCTCTTAATGGGATTACCTATCCCACACACATTCCACGATATGACCTTCAGGTTAGTGGGTAAATATAAAGCTCAAGCCAACCAACAAATGCTTTGTTGTGAGGAAGGACCCCCCCAGCCTGGGACCCATCCTTACCGTCATGCATGCACCCCCAATCAAACCATTTAATCTCAATTAGGCTGTCTTCCCTCCCCCCTTCCTCCCCAATCCCTCCCTCCCAACCTCTATCCCCTATTACTTTCCCTCTCCCCACCCCATTCCCCCCCGCTCCCCTCTCACTCACCCAACTACCCATCTTTCCTCTTATTCTTACCTCCCTTCCCCTCAAATGCGTTCGGTACCCCTTTACTCTTACCTTTGTAACTGCTCCACATCATTCCCTTTGATGATCCCACCCTAGCCCCAGCCCTCCTCCACCTCTTTCCACCTCCCAACTCATCCACCCCATGCATGTCCCACTCTCCATTCCTTTTAGCCCCTCATACCTTATCTAGTAATCATTAACCTAAAAGGCATCAAACATATAACATTAATACAACAACTTTGAACATTTCAAACATCTATATCAATTTCCAAACTGATTCTTCACACACACTAAGGCAATATGATCTTCTTTTTCTTCTGCTTTGATGTTCCATTTCTCAGTCTCTCCCATCACAGGTTACACACTCCTGATCTCCACTTTGTAAGCTTAGTGCAGCCGCTGCTTTTCTCCCAATCTCCTCCACATAAGGTGTTGCTGCCTTGGCTGAATCAAATGACCTACGCACCCCCCCATGAGTGAAGATCAGACGTGCGGGATACTGCACTAAAAATTTAATATTATTGTCTATCAGCGTTTGACACAGAGGGCCATATTCCCTTCGGCGCTGTCCTAAGGATGCTGAGTAGTCCTGCACTATTCGTAACTTGATGTTGTCTTTGGAGATTACTCCCAGTCTTCGCACTGCTCTCAACACTGCTTCTTTCTGCGCGAACCTAAGAAACTTCGCCAAGACCACTCTAGGACGGTCATCATTCACTCTTCTTGGCCCAATACGATAGGCACTTTCAATTTGCACTGAAACACCTTCCTTGTCCCCTTCCAATAGTTGTATCACCAGTGCCTCCAAATAGGATTTTAAGTCTTTACCCTCAATATTATCCGGGATCCCAAAAAAAGCGGAGATTACTTCTGCGAGACCTATTTTCCAAATCATCCAGCTTCTCCTCTAAACTCTGTTGCATCTTTTTCATACAACCAACCTCTTTTTGGAGCACCAGCACATGTTCCTCCGCTTTTTTCAATCCGATGCTCTGCCTCATGCATCCGACCACCTAGGGCTTCCATCGAGGTCTGCAAAAGATCCATCCGTCCCTTTAGATCTTCAAATTGTATGGAAAGGGCCCCCACCACTGCTGAGGAGATCTCTTCTGCCAATTCCGGCGTGGTTGCAGCTTTCGGAGGTGTATGATATTCTGTTATTTTATGCTGTTTGACTAACTTCTCCTTTTCACGGCGTCCCCCTTTCTGCGCCGATGTCATTGTTTTCTTCCCTTTTGGCTTCACCAAAACAAAACAAAAAAAAAAAAAAAAAACCCTTCTTACCACCTCAGCTTGTATATCTCATAAGGAGAGAAATTCAATGATCAGACAATGGTACATTAAAGCTTGTCATGTGCAGCTCCAATGATCTATTACTATTTTGACAGTTCTTTAAACTGAAAGGGAGAGCAGCAAGTCAGAGCTGAATCAATAGAACCAAACAGCATTTTATCATAGTCTCCCTTTTGAAAGTTAAAAGGTAGTACTGTGGATTTCTTTACTATCCCTCCTCCACTAATTAAATCAAACATGATCATGCTATGATCACTATTGCCAAATGGTCCCAACACCCTTATTTTTTGCACCAGATCTGGCGTTCCACTAAGGACTAGGTCCAGTATGGCTTCCCCTCTGGTCGGTTCATGAACCAGCTGCTCCAAGAAGCAGTCATATATTTCATCTAGAAACTTTCTTTCCCTAGCTTGTCCTGCCGTAACACTGACCCAGTCGATACCAGGGTAATTGAAATCACCCATTATTACTACTCTGCTGTGACTTTTGTTAGCTTCCTTGATTTCTTTGAGCATTTCATCATCCATTTGTTCATTCTGTGTAAGAAAGTTTATTGAGCAAAGTGCAATAACATACAGTCCAATGCCTTAAAATACAACAATGTAATACATTCTCCATTCCCCTGAAACATGACCAACCCGTCATCAAATAGTAAGATATGATAACCACTCCATTACATTGGCCAGTATAACTATCAAAACCTCAAAAACAAAGATCAGGCAAGCAAAATTTACCACCCCTGTATGTAGAATCCCTCCCCTCCCTCACACGCAATCAGAAAAGGAAGAAGGGGGTCCTCCACATTAAAGAAGCAAGGATAGACAAATACAGAAGTGTAATTACATACAGTAACAACAGTACAGAACATATCACTCAAATCAGGACATCTCGAATGAGAGCAGATCAAAACAGTCCGGTGAGATGTGGAACAAGGAACAGCAACTCCCGAACTTTCCCAAACCATAAAAGTAGAAGGTATCCACAAGGCTGAATACTTAGAGGGAAATGTCAAACTCTGCTCCTATATCCCCCCTCCCCCCCCACGATCCCAATCCCAACTCATCCCCATCCTACTGCCCACCCCCCCCTCCCAGCTCTATTGACCTGGTCCCTCCCCTCGAGAGGGAAAGAAGAAGAAGAAGAAAAAGAAAGGAAGCGAAGCAGAAATAGGAAGAAACAGGAAGCACAGAACTCACAGTCAACCCCCACAACGAGAGAAATCCTCCCAGACCTCCCGGCAAAAACCTGTCCGTAGCCCTTCAAGTGTCCTCTTGAAACACTAAGCTCCAGAAATTCTCTTCTATAAACGGACGACCCCGGATGGAAGCAGTCATTTTTTCCAACCGGTACATTTCCCAACACTTATCACGCCATTCATTAAGAGAGGGTGCTCTACTACGTTTCCAGAAACGAGCCAACACCGACCGGGCCGCCAAAAGAAGCGACTGCACCAGTCTTCGGAGAGGACGCTGGGAAGGGAAATCCGGGCACATCCCCAATAAACACGACTCCATCTCGAAGGGGAGAATCACCTGCAATCTTACCGCAATATGTCCCGTTACTCCCCGCCAATATCTCTGAATGTACGGACATAACCACCACATATGATCAAAAGTGCCCTGCCATCCACACAATCTCCAACATAGCGGATCATCAGCTCTCTGCCAGCGAAACAGATCAACCGGTGTAATATTTAAACGATAAAGGACCCGAAGTTGTGTATGTAGCAACCCCAATGAGATGGAACATGAGTGTGAATAAGAGTACACTTCTAGCCAAAACTCCTGCTCCTTACCTGGTAGGGTTGCCGCCCAACGGTGTTGGGGGAGCTTCAGAGTTGGTGCTGCAATGTCAATTATCACATGTCTGTACAACCGAGCTATGAACGCCTTAAGTTTGTGAGATATAAAAAGATCTTGTTCCCACCCTCGAGGATGCCGGGATAATTCGGTCATCGAGAAGTGAGTAGCCAAGCAGTGAGAGATTTGCAGATACTGAAACGGAGAGAGGGAGCGGCCTAGGCGTTCCTCTAATCCACGTTGAGTAACAGGTCACGAATGTACATACAAAGATGATAATCTGACCGCTAATAAATCCAGATTCGACCCCTTGAACATATGACGAATAACACCCAGAACCCCCAAGACAGTAAAGGGCGATTGGGAAGCAGAGACCCCCGCCTGCTTACAGATCCTTCGCCACGCCACCCAACAGGGTCCGATAAACACATGCAACTTCACCTGACGGAGTTCGTTATGCTCAGAAAGAAAGGGGACCATTTCCAACGGAATCGGATGTAACCAATCTGCCTCCAGCGAGGCCCATTCTGCTCCGGAGTGAATTCTCCACAGTAATAGAGATCTCAGACAAATACATGAATAGTATAATTCCGGATCCGACAAACCCATCCCTCCAGATCCTCGAGGCATCGTGAGTAGCCGCCAACTAAGCACCGGTCGCTTCCCCATCCAAATAAATCTAGTAAGTGTCGCCCGCAACTTCTGAAAAAACTTTCGAGGTAGAGCAATAGGTAGTTGCATAAAGAGAAAAAGCAACCTGGGCAAGATCAACATCTTATATGTATTAATACGCCCTAACCAGGTAACCGAACAAGAGCTCCATCGCTCCAGATCCGCCTGAATGGAATGTAAAAGAGGAAGGTAATTCAGACTATACAACCGGGAAATATCGCGATGAACAATAATGCCTAAATATTTAAAGTGATCAACCACTGGGAAATCTCCACCAAAGTCCTGAACAGCAGCAGAGGAATGGGACAGACAGCGCAAAAGTGTGGATTTCTGACGATTAATAGTAAAACCAGAAACCGAAGAGAAACGTTCTAAGATACAGAGCACAATAGGTAAAGCCCTAGAAGGTTCCCTCAAATAAATCAGAGTATCATCCGCGTACAATGAAATAGAATGCCATTCTGACCCGAGGTAAATGCTGATGTCCTCCGCTCTAAGCCTGATATGGGCCGCCAACGGTTCCATTGCAAGTGCGAACAACAAAGGAGATAAAGGACAACCTTGTCTCGTGCCTCTCCCCAGATAAAAGGAAGAAGAGACCGAGCCATTAACAGACACTACCGCCTGGGGACTGGAGTATAATGCAGTGAGCCAGGTACAAAAAATCTGCCCAAACCCAAATTCCCGCATAACCTGCAAAAGATAAGGCCACTCTATTTTGTCGAATGCCTTCTCAGCGTCCAATGAGAGAACGCCGTATGAACCATCTTGCCGTGTCAGTCTCTGCAAAACATTGATCAACCTATGAACATTCTCAAACCCGTATCTGTTTTTAATGAAGCCAGTCTGGTTCGGGTGAACAATATCAGGTATGAGGTTTCCCAATCGGCTAGCCAAAATGGAGGTAAAAATTTTGTAATCTAGATTTAGAAGAGAAATAGGGCGATAATTAGAGCAATGTAAAGGGTCTTTAGTAGCTTTTGGGATCACAAAAATAGATGCCTGATAAAAGGAAGCAGGGAGAGTCTTCCGGATCAGAATTTCATTAAAAACAGAAAGCAGAGTTGGGGCAAACAAATCCGGAAAAATCTTATACAACTCTGCAGGCAGAAGATCTGGGCCTGCCGCCTTTGCAGACTTAAGATTCTTCATAGCTAACAAGACCTCCTCCGAAGTAAACGGTCTATCTAGATGATCCCTATCCTCCGCGGAAATTTGCGGGAGAGTAGCCTCTCTCAACCACGCTGAGATGTCCGATGGAACCGCCGATAACTCGCTAGTATATAAGTGTTCGTAAAAGCTAGCAAACTCGGCCGCAATATCCTGGGAGCGATACATCGTTTGCCCCCGAGTCGATTTGATGGCAGTCACTCGATGCCGCTGTCGCTGCTTTTTTAATTGCCACATCAACAGCTTCCCTGCCTTGTTGCCCTGCTCATAATACCGCTGTTTGGTGCGCAACAGAAGCAACGCCGTACGCTCAGCATCCAGAGCTGCTAATTCCCCTCTACGCCTGGTCAATAAAGTCCACACCCTGTTACCACCCCCTTTTCGATGAAGTATTTCCAGCTCCGTGATTTCTTTCCGTAAAATCTCCTGTTGGGCTGAAAACTGTCTCTTAAAGGCACTAGACAAAGACATAAGCTGTCCCCGTAGGACTGCCTTCCCTGCATCCCACAATAGAGCTCTAGAAATGTCAGAGGAGTCATTTAGCTGTAAATAATCCAACCATCCTTTCCGCACCCCTTCCGCAAACTCAGTATTCAATAATAACTCCCTAGGAAGAGACCACATCCTGGCCAACGTGCCGTCCTCCCCTAAAGTAAGACCAATACATACGATAGCATGATCAGAAGGTCCCATGGTCCCAATATCCGCCCGCTTCAACCAAGAGAGCTCCGATCGAGACAGAAGCCAGCGGTCAAGACGAGAATGACACTGATGTACCGGTGAATAAAAAGTGTAGTCCCTCTCAGAAGCATGTAGATGCCTCCACACATCACACAAATCAAATTGAGCTCCCCACTCCTCCAAAAACCTCCCCAAGGAGGACTTTATGATTCGATTCCCTGAACGATCTAGCTCAGAGCAGACACAGTTGAAGTCACCGCCCACAATCAGCGGGCCCTGACAAGAGGTCTGAAGCGCCCTCGAGAGATCCACTAGAGAGCTTCTCACCGCCGTTGGAGGGAGATACATGTTCACGAAGGTCATAGTTAAACCCTGAATAGTACCAACCAATATCAAAAAACGACCCTCCAGGTCACTAACACTATCAACCAGTTGAAAGGGGCAGGTAGCGGACATCAGAATAGCGACCCCTCGTTTCTTGGTAGAGTAATTAGCTAAATAAATTTGAGGGAACTTGCCTTTAGCTGAATCAAAGTGATCTCTCTTAGAAAAATGAGTTTCTTGGAGAAATATAACCTCGGCTCGATCTCTGCACAGCTGATCCAACACCCGTCGGCGTTTAACGGGGCTATTTAGACCATGAACATTCCAAGACAAAGCCCTAACCATACCCAAGTCTGAGGAAAAGCCAAGGATAAGCGACAATCCATATTTCCATCTTAAGCCCAAAGGCGACTAACCAATGTAGAGCCTTGATCAATGTGTGCTCCCGAACGCCATCTCTAGTTCTTCCAGTCCCAGAATCCAAAAGGTATTTACCCTTCCTACCAAGTGGTAACGAACCAAAAAAATTACTCTCAAGTTTCAAAGAAGACCAGTATATGCTCAGGTCACCAGAGCTCCCCCCCACCCAACCCACCTCCCCAACCCAGAAAACCTCCCCCCACCCCCCACCCCTCCCCCCTTCATCCCCCAAACATTCCTATAACTGCAGGAAGTATACTTGCTAGATAACATTCTCAACACAGGCGACCCTATGAGTGCCACCAAATGAGGCAGAAAGAAGAGAAAAGAAAGAGAAAAACAAGAGTCTCCTCAACTTCCCCCCTCCACAACCCGGCTCCAGAAAAGAAGGCAGTAGTCAGAACCTCATTACCTACCATCAGGGTCCAAAACAAAACCTGTTCTAACGACCCCCCAAACTCCCACCACAACCACTCGGGCCTCCTCCATCCCCCATCTCCTCCCTCCCCCCAGGACTAACTTCCTAATCCCTCCCATCAACTTTAAGCTCATCGGAGGGCCTTAGACACCCATCTCCTCAAGAGCAGACGCAGCAGCTAAAACCCACCCAAGTGAGTACAACCCCCATGCCTTAAACAAACCAGACAAATCAAGGTCAAGGGGGAGCAGTAGTGTCCATCTCCTTCTGTAGAGTGGAATCGGTGTCAGAGTTAGATGATTTTCGGGAACGTGGCACCTTACACCGCTTTGGCAGTGATGTCGCCCACTTTCCATGTGTGCCTCTCTGCCGCAACGGATGCTCGCCATGTTGCAGAAGATCCAGAAACTCCATAGCTGCTGACAAGTCCGTAATTTTCTGAGCACTGTTATTCCAGTCGAAGAGTAAGGCAAAAGGGAAACCCCATCTGTAGGAAATCTCTCTCTTCTGTAATACCTGGGTTAAAGGCTTAAAACTCCGTCGACGCTCAAGGGTATACTGAGAGAGGTCCTGATAGATTTGAAGTTCCTGACCCTGGAAAACAACTGAGCGTTTACCCCGCAGACTTCTCATAAGAGCCACTTTATCAGAGAAGAAGCAGAAGCATATTATAATTGCTCTGGGTTTTAAACTAGATGCACGATGAGCCCCCAGAGATCGATGTGCTCGTTCGAATTGCACCGGTTTAGGAGCGTTAGGTAAACAGAAGGCATACAAATCTTGGACTAAAGCCATCGTATCCTCCGTCCCTCCCGGTTGCTCTGGAAAGCCTAGGATTCTCAAGTTATTACGTCGTTGTCTGTTTTCAAGATCATCCTGTCTTTCTTTTAGCTCCTTTGATAGTTGATCTAATTTCACAAGTTTAGTTTGGAGGGCCAGAGACGAATCCATTTGCTCCCCGATATTTATCTCAGTCTGCGTAACTCTGTCATCCAGGGACTTTATATCAGAGCGGATATCACTCACTGCCTTAGAAAAATCCTGGTGAAACAGCTTGAGCTCTTTTAAGATTTCCAAAAAATCTGCTTTTGTGACTGGAGACTGCGAACCCGAAGCAGAAGCTTTGGATGCTGGGAGGCCCTCCACACCATGTGAGGGTTGAACAGGAACAGAGTCTGAAGATCTAGCAAACTTGGAGAGGGAAGCTGCATAGGATTTGGCAGTAGCCATCATGGATGTATAGAACTGATGTGTCGACCATACAATATTTTGTAATAAGTGCCCTCACTGCATCCAGGGGGAGCCAACGTTCTTCATAGAAGATCCACCACCTGGTCTCAGAACAAATATTCTGGGGAGTTTCTGTTGAGATAGGGCTGCTTTCATCTAACAAGAGACATGAAGGATCAGCAGCAGATGAGCCAGCCACGATTCCTCCGTCAGAAACTATTAGAGGAAGAACAAGATCGGCTTTCCTAAAGCTACGAGAGTTAAAGAAAAAGTTCCAGCCTCGAATTGGAATGTTACAAGATGCTCAAGGTTCTATGTTGAATGATGCTGAGGAGATCAAGAAAAGGTGGAAGGAATATACAGTTTTTATATGATAAAGATCAAGTTGACCAACAGCCGTTTCAACCTGTACCTTATGATCAGGAGCCATTGGTGATGAAAGAAGAAGTTGAAGTAGCATTGAAAGCCTTATCAAAGAACAAAGCACCAGGCATTGATAGCATTCCCATAGAAGTATTGCAGCAATCTGATGCAGCTGTTACCGTACTCTAAAGGCTCTGCCAAGAAATATGGAAGACAACATCATGGCCAACTGACTGGAAAAGATCTGTGTTTATACCAATACTAAAGAAAGGTGATCCAACTGACTGTGGAAATTATCGCACAATCGCTCTGATCCCACATGCCAGCAAGATTCTACTGAAGATTATTCAAAAGAGACTACAATCATACCTGGAACAAGAACTACCTGAAGTGCAAGCAGGGTTCAGGAAAGGGCGAGGAACGAGAGACATCATTGCGGATGTGAGATGGATCCTTGAAAAGACTAAAGAATACCAAAAGGATATCTATTTGTGCTTTATCGACTATAGCAAGGCTTTTGACTGTGTAAACCATGAGAAACTCTGGGCCACATTAAGAAGCATGGGTATACCAGAACACCTGATCGTTCTCTTGCGCAATCTGTACATTGATCAAGAAGCAACAGTTCGAACGGAACAAGGAGAAACAGAATGGTTTAAAATAAGCAAAGGTGTAAGACAAGGCTGCATACATTCCCCCTACCTGTTTAATTTATATGCAGAACAAATCATCAGAGAAGCAGGATTGTATGAAGACAACAGAGGTGTGAAGATTGGTGGAACACTCATCAACAACCTTCGCTATGCTGATGATACCACATTACTGGCTGAAAGTGAAGATGATCTGAAACATTTGCTTCTCACAATCAAAGAACATAGTCTCAAAATGGGCCTGCACCTTAATGTAAAGAAGACAAAGGTCATGACAACTGGCATAATCAACAGGTTCATCGTTGAAGGAGAAGAAATTGAAATTGTGAACAACTTTATCCTACTTGGATCAACTATCAATAAAGAAGCAACAAGCAGTCAAGAAATCAGATGACGCATTGCTCTTGGCAGAATGGCTATGAAAGACCTAGATAAGATTCTCAAGAGCAGAGATGTCTCTCTCCATACAAAGATTCGACTTGTTCAAGCCATGGTATTTTCAATAACATCATATGGATGTGAAAGCTGGACAGTGAAAAAGACAGACAGGAAGAAAATTGATGCCTTTGAATTATGGTGCTGGCGACGAATACTGTGTATACCATGGACTGCCCGAAGAACAAACCAGTCGGTACTAGAGGAGATCAAACCTAAGCTTTCTTTAGAAGCTCAGATGACAAGACTTCGACATTCATACTTTGGACACATCATGCGAAGAGAGAGATCATTAGAGAAAGACATTATGCTTGGCAAGATAGAAGGTCAACGCAAAAGAGGAAGGCCAGCAATGAGATGGCTCGATACGATAACAGCAGCTACGGGTACCAGTCTGTCAACAATGAGCCGCCTGACTGAAGACCGGACACAATTTAGGATAGCTATCCAGAGGGTCGCCATGAGTCGACTCCGACTCGACGGTACTTAACAACAACTGTGTCACTTCCACACAGGAACTCCCCTCAGCACTGAAAGTGAAGAAGCAGCAGAAAAGATTATATTTACCCTGCAATACCATACAAGAACACACGAGGGCGCTCCAGGATAAAAAATCAGATCCACTGATAAAGCAGGACGTCCACAGCAGTCTTCATCCGGCAGTCAGAGACATCGGCAGCACCAAGCAGCAACTCGGCTTATCAGAAGAGGCAGGAACAATTGAAACAGGAGCAGCCCCAACAGATTCTTGAAGCTCCTGATCCAAAGCACTGCAAACCACAACCACCTCAGAGGAGTCAGTCGGTCTCACGCACGTGCGGCAGCCATCTTGTAAAGACGCATGCGTTCCAACCATGCGTTCCAGGAGCTGGCAGCCATTTTGGAGAGATACATCACTATTGGGAGCACACGTAAGCAAAGGCACCGGCTTCGTCAACTCCGGCTTGCGTTCCAAGCGATTTTCCCGCCTCTACCACTGCCCCCGTCTGCGTTCCAGCTCATCTCTAACAGGTACCGCCATTATGGTGTCAAATAGCAATGTAGGTTCACATAGATGAAGCACTAAATATACTCGGAGGGCTAGTGAATAGCCGGGAGGAAGTCTCTGGTCCAATAGACAGTATCCGGAAGGGAGCTCCACACACAGCCACTCTCACTTCAACCTTCACAACTGCATCCCTTACAGATTAATTAAATCGACAGCTGAGGAACAGAGCCAGGCAGGGGGGCAGAAGTCATACTTGCATTCCGGTCTCTGCAGCTATTCAAATCAGCTTAGCATCTTCATCCGAATACAGGGTACAGAGCAGCACAACCACCATTCAGCGGTTTTCTCCTACCGTGCATCATCAGGAGAAACAAGAACTTGGATCAGGGTTTAGTCCAATCGACAAACAGAGCACAGAGACAGGCAAATCATCGGAGTGAGAGCTTTCATTCCAAGCCGCATTTAAACCCCGATCCATGGAACTGCTTCAGCCCCATACCGAGCGCAGGAGTCAGTAGCTAGACTTCAGACTAGGGCACCTCCAGAGAAATCGGGAGCCCAAGGGTTGTTAGAGACAAGGGGAGCAGACTACCGAAAGCAGTAGAATCAGTCAGCTTAGCTCTTTTGAATGATGGTAGTTTCAGACCATAAAACTCATTTTATAAGCATCGGGTCACGGCATATGAAGGGAGAAGCTGAGGAGCTCTAAGAAAGCGCGGCCATGTTAGTCGGGCTCACCCATTTGTTCATTCTGGCCAGGCGGTCAATAGTACACTCCCACTGCCATTGCCTTCCCCTTTTTACATGGAATTTCAATCCATAGAGATTCTACAGCAAATTTTGTTTCCTGCAAAACTTTAATCCTTTCTGACTCAATGCCCTCTCTAACATAGAGCGCAACTCCTCCACCAATTTGATCAGTTCTATCATTACGATATAGTTTGTATCCAGGTATCACAGTGTCCCACTGGTTAACCTCCTTCCACCATGTCTCTGAGATTGCAGTCATATCTAACCTCTCATTTAGTGCTATATATTCTAACTCTCCCATCTTATTGTTTAGACTTCTAGCATTTGCATACAAGCATTTTAGAGACTGTATTTTATTAATATTAATCTGGCTATTGGTAGGCATGGGTAATTTGGAATCTTTATGCTCTGTCTGCACCTTACTCAAGGGCATTTGGGCTACTATACTCTTTTTTGGAACCTCACTGCTTTTGGTAGTATCCTTCAAGGATACCTTCGTCCGAACCATGCGCTCCTGGGCGACTGTCGGCTTTCCCCTATTTTCTAGTTTAAAAGCTTCTCTATCTCCTTTTTAAAGGTTAATGCCAGCAGTCTGGTTCCATCCTAATTAAAGTGAAGCCCATCCCTTTGGAAGAGCCCCTCCTTTCCCCAGAATGTTTCCCAGTTCCTAACAAATCCAAAACCCTCATCCTTGCACCATTGTCTCATCCACGCATTGAGACTCCGGAGCTCTGCCTGTCTTTTGGGTCCTGCACGTGGAACAGGAAGCATTTCGGAGAACGCTATCCTGGAAGTTCTGGATTTCAACTTCCTACCTAAAAGCTTAAAATTTAACTTCCAGAACTTCCCTACCACATTTTCCTATGTCATTGGTACCAACATGTACCAAGACAGCAGACTCCTCCCCAGCACTATCTATGATCCTATCTAGGCGGTGCGTGAGGTCCGCTACCTTCGCACCAGGCAGGCATGTTACCAGGCGATCCTCACATCCACTAGCCACCCAGCTATCTACATGCCTAATGATTGAATCACCAACTATGACAGCTGTCCTGAATATCCTCTCATGGGGACATGGCCCTGGAGAAACGTCCTCGGTGCGAGAGGGTTTTACATTACCTGGAGGACAGTTCCTAGTTACAGGATCACTTCCTGCCACACCAGGGTGATGCTCTCCTGTCACATGACCTCTCTCCTCCATGGCAACAGGGATGCTGCCAGACTGGAGGTGGGACTTCAGGTCTATATCCCTGTAGGTCTCGTCCATGTACTTCTCTGTCTTTCTTATGTCTTCCAGGTCTGCTACTCTAGCCTCTAGAGAACGGACTTGTTCCCTGAGAGCAAAGAGCTCCTTACACTTAGTGCATACGTAAGACCTCTCACCAACTGGGAGAAAATCATACATGTGACACTCAATGCAAAAGACCGGAAAGCCCCCATCTCGCTGCTGGACTTTTGTCTGCATCTTAGTTTAAAGCTTGTGTTTAGGTCTTTTAAATTCTGTATATAATAAGGACTGGTGTAGATGCTTATACTAATAAAAGTGTATCTAACACCCCCAATGCACCTTGTTCACCTGAAGCTTAATTAATCTCAGGTCCTCAGTGTATGACTGATTTGGATAAAGAGCTGCACCTGAGAGCAGCCCTTTTCCTTCAAGATGGGTAGGTACCTATAAAGCTACAATTACCCCAGGTGTGGGTGGGTGCTGGGGAGGGAGGGAGGGAAATAAGTCCTATTAAAGAGGGCAGTTACAAGGTACCCTGTCCTGAACCCTCAGCAGGGGGAGAGGGGGTACCACACAAAGCCCAGTTAGTTGAGAGAGGCAAGGTAAGTTATACAGCTGAGAAAGCTGAAGCAGCACACCAATAAACAATAAATAATTAAATAAACAGCTAGAACTCACTGCAAGTTGTCACAGGAGGTAATATCCACCTCTCTAGCAGAGCACTGTTACAGCACTGCTCTTCCCAGAGCAGAGAGAAACAAACAAAACTGACTATGCACACGTAGTGGAGACAGGAAGAAGGTTACACAATACCTCAGCAGGAGGGAGGGGAGGGGGGTTCACTCAGGTAGGAAAACAAAATTTAAAAACACAGCAGGTTCAGGGGGGAGAGCAGGGAGAAAGATTTAATTTAAAATGAACAGTTAACCTGGCTACCACACAAAGCCCAGTTAGTTGAGAGAGGCAAGGTAAGTTATACAGCTGAGAAAGCTGAAGCAGCACACCAATGAACAATAAATAATTAAATAAACAGCTAGAACTCACTGCAAGTTGTCACAGGAGGTAATATCCTCCTCTCTAGCAGAGCACTGTTAGAGCACTGCTCTTCCCAGAGCAGAGAGAAGCAAACAAAACTGACTATGCACAGGTGGTGGAGACAGGAAGAAGGCTACACAATACCTCAGCAGGGGGGAGGGGAGGGGGTTCACTCAGGTAGGAAAACAAAATTTAAAAACATAGCAGGTTCAGGGGGGAGAGCAGGGAGAAAGATTTAATTTAAAATGAACAGTTAACCTGGCTACCACACAAAGCCCAGTTAGTTGAGAGAGGCAAGGTAAGTTATACAGCTGAGAAAGCTGAAGCAGCACACCAATGAACAATAAATAATTAAATAAACAGCTAGAACTCACTGCAAGTTGTCACAGGAGGTAATATCCACCTCTCTAGCAGAGCACTGTTAGAGCACTGCTCTTCCCAGAGCAGAGAGAAGCAAACAAAAAAATACAATAACAGCAGCTACGGGTACCAGTCTGACAACAATGAGCCGCCTGACTGAAGACCGAACACAATTTAGGATAGCTATCCAGAGGGTCGCCATGAGTCGACTCCGAGTCGACGGCACTTAACAACAACAACAAGAACATGGGGGAGAATGTATGTGCTGGAGGAGTGAGGAGATGACTGCGATTCAGTGGGGGTTGAATAATGCAACCTCGACTCTCCATCTCCCCCCCACCCCAAAGTGGCCAGCAGGTACAGAAGCTTGCACTGCTGCCATCACTGCATTTATTTTGGAGGGTGGGGCAAAGGGTGGAGCTGGAGGTGTGACAAGGGGCGGAGCTGGAGGTGTAGCAAAGGGTGGAGTGGGGGTGTGACAAGGGACAGGGAAATAGCAGCATACAGGCATGACATGGCCGGATTTTCTCTTTCAAAAAAGTTGACAACCCTACAAGCAACCACTGTCTAAACTGCATATTTGTGTTAAAGCCCTAAATTATACTTGCTGATAATTTTGTTCTTATAAGCTGGTTTTCACTGAAACCACACCCGTGTTTTACATCTTAATCTTATACTCAGATTTGATAACATTTGATTTAGGAACCAACATATTAAACAGCGCTAATAGCAACCCATTAATGTGCATTAATGGGGTGGTGTTCAGTGCAGATTACATTAAGTAGTGGTATGTAAATGACATGCAGGAGTTTTGGACAAACATGAGAGACTAGTGTAGAAAACATTAACAAACAAGACACAAAAACCTCTATACTCGCATTGTGCTGGTACTGACTCTGGCAGGCCACAGGGATCTGATCTCCCGCAGGCAGAAGAGAAGGGGATAGCCAAGATCATGGCACAGATGCAAACTGCCTGTCTGCGGGAGATGGGTTTCCCATGGGCAGACAGCCTGCATCTGGGCTGCAATGGTGGCCTGCCCAGGGAAAATCGGATCCCCCTCGGTAGAACAGGAGGAGGAGCAGGCTGCCTGCAGGGATCTGAGCCAGTCGGGGCCTGCAATTAAAGAAAAGGAAAAAAGTTAGATGGGAGGATGGGGGGGGGGGGGAGTGAACTTAAATCTTAAAAAAGCCAGAAACTAAAAAAAAAAAAAAAAAAGGAAAGAGGATGGGGGAATTCTGGCCAGTGGGTGGGAGTACTAGGCGGAGGGGGAGGGGGAAGGGGAGGGAGTCTGGAAGGGGAACAGAGAATGGGGAGGCATTGGAGGCAGGAAAGGAAGAGTGAAAGTTTAAAGGGATGAATGCATGGAAACAGAAGGGTACAATGCCTAATTACCAAAAGGTGCATTCCCCTCCCCCAAGAACATACATATACAAGCACACCGCACCATACACTCGCACACTTAGGCACCCTACCACCTTAGACAGACACATACCCCAGCTCCACACTATATACTCAAGTACACACACAGGAACCTCACTTCTGCACCACACACACAGAAGCTCCCCAGCTCTGCAGCACACACAGATATGCACCGCAGCCCTGCACAGCACTCACATTAAGGCACCTACCACCACATCCCACACACAGACTGGCACACCACGGTTGCATCACACATCTCTTTGCTGACGCTTTCAGATCTTGACTTTGGTGGGGGCAAACACAGTGATGGAATTCAAAACTGCATGGGACAGACACAGTGGATCCCTTTACAGCAGCAGGACAAAATCTAAATAAACTGAACCATCTAATTTCTCAACAAATAGGGTGTCCTACATGGAGCGGTGGGTTCACCCCTAAACAAAGACAGGGGGAGGGGTGGCCTGCACGGAGCAGCAGGTGCACCTACTCCTGCCATCTTACTGGGCAGACTAGATGGACCATACTGGTCTTTATCTGCCGTCATTTACTATGTTACTGATTTCCTTTGTGTTCCTTTACCATTCCCCCTAGGGGTATCCCATGTCTACAGCTAGATTAGATTGTAAGCTCTAATGAGCAGGGACCGTCTTTTACATGTGTCTGTGCAGTGCTGCACACATCTTATAGCACTATATAAATGTTCAGTAGTAGCAGCAGTAGTTTACACCCACACAGATAATAGCTTTAGCTTTGCATAGCAAGTATCTAAGATGACGTATGGCGTAGGAACTCTGCCACTGGTCTCATGAGACTTGAGAACATGAAACCAGTACAAGAGAATCGGAGGGGGGAGAGGGTGCATGAGGAGATCACAAACGCTAGCTCCAAATATTTTAGCTTGGCTCCTAAATCGGCACAAAATTTGTCAAGGCTTGCTCTAACAGTTAATCCAACTACTTCCTCTGCTGTCTCACATGTCTGCCCAATAAAACTCTGCTGAAACTGTCTCATTCTTACTAACTTCCTAAGTTTCAATTAATCAGGGCAGGAATGTATTCCATGTTAAACAGCACTGACACATAACCAAAGAGCACCGTTCCTCGTGTCTTCCCCAAGTGTACTTTTGCCCATCCTGGGATGAGCAGTAACACTTTACTTGTCCTGGCTGGTTCATATATTTCTAACCTCTCATGCAGATATCCTCGTGCCTGGCCATGAAATTGCTAAAAAGTAAGGGCGATTAACTTAAACTTAGCTTTAAATACCAGCGGCAACTAATGCAAGGAATAGAGCATCTGTGTATAGGGAACAGAGGATTGGGATAACATTCTGATACTGCTGTAACATCCCCCCACTTCTGGCTAGAGGATTCAGGGCCAGTTATAAATAATGAGCGGTCTCTAAAGGAAACCAGTATACATACTGTTGTGATATTCTAGCTTGGTAATAATGAAAGCATGCATCTTAGTCACTATATCCCCAATTCTATGCGGTGAATAGCGGGGCTGCATGTCCCACTGGTACTCTGCCTCCGTTCTCTACTGCACGCACAGAGCCACTGTGCATGCTGCAGGGGACGGAGCATGACGGGGACAGACAGTGGGAGAGATGTGGGTGGGACCGACCCCCGGACATACAGAGCTGATTCCACTCACAGTCCTGTACGTCCAGGGGTCACTGGGGGGATGCCATAAAGTGGAATAAGCATGGGGCGCCTCTCCGATCCTCCCTGGCAGCGCCGCCCCCCCCCCCCCCCAGAGCTGCAGGCAGCACAAGGTGGGTTCTCGCCACCCGACTGGGGCCCTGGCAGGGTAAAGGGAGACAGAGATGTGGTGGGCTGGCTGGGAGGTGGTGTGGATGTCTCTCAGCGGCCACTGGGGCACAGCAGGCCGTCCTTGGGCCTGATTCTCAATGCCGCAGGAACGTTTTGCTCCCACATTTCAGAATCACATCCAAACAGGCCCGTCCTGCTTGGGGCCATCCAGACAGCCCAGATGTGCCCCTTAGGGAATCGGGTTCTAAATATCAGTAAGATTCAGAGCTGCTAGACTAGTTTCACAAATAGTGATCACACCAGAAGAATCACATGAATCCCAAATAAGGATTTAACTAAACTCCTAAATCCCTAACTGCATTATTCTACATCAAGGTTAGCCCATCAAGCATGACCCTCAGATTTGGTGGTAGCATTTGTTTCCCCACTCATAGGCCCTCAGATTTGATGGCAATAAACCTAATGTACTGCTGGGCTAATCACTTTGCCATCCTTCATAAAACACTGAGCATTATCAGTGAATAGCTGCCTACTCCCTTCATATGGTCTCATGCCTCTCCACTTTTGTCCATGTAGTGAGAAGGAGGAGCACTGAACTCAGATGTGGTGGTCATATGTTATAGAGCAGGAAAGGAGAGATGTCTAACTAGTTTGCACTGATTGCTGATTGGACTTGTTGCCATTCTTGTGCTCCCTGTCTCTCTAAGAACATAAGGACATTGGAAATGCCATACTGTGTCAGACCAAAGGTCCAATAAGCCCAGTATCCTATTTCCCACAGTGGCCAAATCAAGTCACAAGTACATGTCAGGTTCCCCATGATGCTTATCCCTGGTCTTCTTTAATAATGGTTTATGGACTTTTCCTCCAGGAACTTGTCCAAACCTCTTTCAGACCCAGCTACACTAAAAGTTTATATTATATCCTCTGGTAACAATTTCTAGTGTTTGATTACTTGTTGTCTATATTTGTGGATGAAAGGGTATATCGCTGCTTTTGTATGTCTTGTGTTTATTTTCTCTTTTAGAGTGTGTTTGTGTGGGGTGTTTTGAGTTTGAATGGTAAGAGAAAGGATGGATGTTGGAATGGTTATGTGATGATGGCTCAGGGTTGGTCAAGCAAAGTTATGTGAGCGGAGTGCTGGGAAGAAGAGCAACTAGAACGCAGTACTGCTAGGGGGCTGGTACGATATCTGCAGACAGGGAGGTGTAGAAAAGAACATAAGAACATAAGATATGCCATACTGGGTCACACCAAGGTCCATCAAGCCCAGTATCCTGTTTCCAACAGTGGCCAATCTAGGTCATATGTACCTAGCAGTTTCCCCAAAAGACACAGATTCCACAAAGCTTGTATTGGGTCAAGCAGTGATATCCTGGGCACCTTTTTAATAATGGTTTATGGACCTTTCCTCCAGGAACTTGTCCACACCTTTTTTAAACTGAGATACACTAACAGCTTTTACTACATCCTCCGGTAACAAATTCCAGAGTTTGATTACACATTGAGTGAAAAAATATTTTCTCTTATTAGTCTTAAATAGTTTACCCTGTATCTTCATTGCATATCCCCTAGTCTTTGTATATTCTGATAACGTAAACAATTGATCTACGTTTACCCATTCGTTCATTAATTTATAGACCTCTATCATATCATCCCTCAGCTGTCTCTTTTCCAGGTTGAAGAGCCCTAACCTTTGTAGCCTTTCTTCATAGGCGTATCCTTTCGTTCCCTTTACCATTTTGGTGGCTCTTCTTTGAATTTTTTCTAACAAAGCTACTGTATATTGTTTTTAAGATACGGTGACCAGAATGGCACACAATATTCAAGGTGCGGTCGCACCATGGAATTTATTTTATTTTATTTATTTACTACACATTTATATACCGCTACTTCCAGCGATCAGCAGCGGTTTGATTAATCTTTGTGGGGTAGTCAATCAAGACTTGGGGGGGGGGGTATATACATAGATCTGAGGTCACAGCACACATGATTGGCGTCTTCGGGGACGAATCATACGTTTTTACATTTATATATACATATTTACATATTTAAAACATATTTAAACATATATCAGTTTTTACAAATCACTAGCAGTAGAAGGTTATATTTGATTGTAATGACATCGGAATAAGTGTGTTTTTAGCTCTTTTCTGAATTTGGTGATGTCCTTGGTTAGGCGCAGCTCACAGGGGAGTTGATTCCAGATAGTTGGTGCAGAGAAAGAGAAGGCTCTATGACTCGTAATTGTTTTCACTGTCCTGATGTTGATGGGGACTTGCAGGGTTCCTGAGTTGATGGTTCTTCTGTCCCTATTTGTGGGTTGCATGCTGATAAGTGAGGATAGGAATGATGGGGATAAGTTGTTTATTAGCTTGAAGGTGGTCATTAATATCTTGTATTGAATCCTGGCTGCAATTGGTAGCCAGTGTAGCTCTATTAAAATGGGGGTAATGTGTTCAGCAATGCTTGTTCCCATTATGATCCTGGCTGTTACGTTCTGGGCCATCTGCAGGATATTTAGAGATTTTTTAGGCAGCCCTTGTAAGATGGCATTACAGTAATCCAAGTGCGGTATAATGAGAGCTTGTGCTACCGACCGAAAATCACCGGGTTCTATTATTTTCCTTAGTGGTTGTAACACTCTTAGTTTATGGAAGATGGCTTTATTCGTTTTGCGTAGGTGTGTCTCCATTTTCAGGTTGCAGTCGAGTGTGACTCCCAGATATTTTATTTCATTTTTCGTGCTGTACGTGTTATTGCACAGTGTGATTGTAGGGGGGGGGGTTGAAGTTTGGTTTGCTGGATATGTACATGACTTCTGTTTTCTTATGGTTTATTGTCATGTTGTTTTTCTGTAGCCAGCCTAACATCTCATCCAGGCATTTTTCGAGTAGTGTATATTGAGGGTCGGCCGCATCTAGTTGCGTATAAAGCATAATATCATCCGCATAGATGTGGTATTTAATATTATGTCTTTTGAAGATGTCGCAGAGGGGTCGCATGTATATGTTGAACAGAAGTGCCGAGAGGGCAGAACCCTGGGGTATGCCCTGCGTTTGAGCGAAAGGTTCAGCTTTTTCGCCATTAAATTGTACTTGCGGCCTTCTGTTCGTTATGTAGGAGGAGAACCATTTGAGGGGAGTTCCCACAATTCCTATATCTTCTAGTTTGTTGAGGAGGATCTTATGGTGTACTGTGTCGAAGGCGGCAGAGATGTCAATGAAAATGAGTATAAACATTTTCTCTCTGTTCTCTAGGCCTTGGATGAGGTTGTTCATTAGTGCTATCAAAAGCGTCTCAACTCCATGATTTCTTCTGAACCCGTATTGCTGTTTATCTAGGGTATCACAGTCCTCGAGATGCTCTTGAAGCTGTATTAGCACAGCTTTTTCAATGATCTTTGCAAGGAATGCAATGCTGGAGATGGGGCGGTATGATGTCGGGTCTTCCTTGTTGAGCGAGTTGTTCTTTAGGATTGGCCTTATTATAGATTGTTTCAGTTGGTCAGGCATTATTCCTTGATTTAGTGACTGGTTTATGATGTGGGATATTTGCTGGCTGATCTCTTTTTTGCTGTTTTTATCCATGCTGTTGGGCAGGGGTCGAGTGGGGAGGTGGTGGTATTTATGGAGGTTAGTATGTTGATGGTTTGCTGCACATCGATGTTGTGGAAAATACTCCATTTTTGTTTACTCTCCACCTCTGTGCCTTGGCATTGTGTGTCTATAGGGAGATTGGGGATGTTGGTAGTCAGCTTGCTTGCGTAGTGGTTTGCGAGCGTTTGTGGATTTATGAGGCTATCTGGATGTTCCGGAGTGGCTGTTTTGGTTAGTGATTTAACTAATGCAAAGAGTTCACGTGGTTTGTTGATGGCTTTGCTTAGAATGTTGGTATGGTGTATCCTCTTTGCTGTGTTTACTTCATCCTTGTATTTTGATAGGAGGTTGAGGTACACAGATCTGAGCTCGATGGATTTGGTTTGTCTCCACCTTCTTTCATGTTTCCTAAGGTCTCTTTTCATTCTGGTCAGCGTTATGTTGTACCAAGGTTCTGATTTTAGTTTGGCTGCGTTTGGTGTATGGTTCTCTTTAGGGATCGCCATGGCCTGAATACCGGTATCCCAGCTGCTTGTTAAATCGTTGAGGTCTGTTTTAACCAGGTCTATGTGGGATTTGATGGTCTCAATAAGACATTCCATATTTGGTTTGTTAAATCTTCTTTGTTGAAGTGGTGCTCTTTTTGCCTTTGTGTCTTTGGATAAGGTAGGAAGCTTTATCTGCACATTGATTTGGTAGTGGTCCGACCAGGGTAATGGTATGATCTCTATCAGAGGCTTCTCAACGTTGGCTTGCTTTCCTGCAGGTGCGAAAACCATGTCCAGTGTGTGTCCCTTTTCATGGGTGGGCTCTGTTATTAGTTGTTGGTATCCTAGCTGAGTCATAGCGTCCAGGAAAGTGTTTGCGTGCGTGGCTGTAATTGATGTTAGGTTCAGGTCTCCTAGTACGATCTGGAATTTTTTGGTTGCGTTGCGGAAATGTTTTCTAATGCTGAGGCAAGTATCTCATGCTGTGGTGAGGGGGGCCTGTATATTAGGCAGATGGATACTGCGGTGTTTTCCACCTTTAGTAGGTCTATGTCTGTGTTTGAGTTCTGATAAGTAATTCCGAGTTGTAGGTTGCTCTTAGCTACTATGAGGACCCCTCCACCCTTTTTGTGGGTTCGGGGACAGTTGTATAGGTTGTATCCAGGTTTGCTGATCTGGTTTAATATGGCTGCATCGGTGTTGGAGACCCATGTTTCGGTTATACATAGGATGTCTGGTTTCTTATCTGTGATGATGTCGTGGATTATGTGTGTCTTGTTCCTGATTGATCGAGCATTGATGAGGGTGATATTATGCAGCTCTTGCCTAGCCTGGTTGTTAGCGGTTTGTGTCAGTGGTTGGCTGAGCATGTGGGTCGATGATGCTTTGGGCCTATGGCGTCTCCGATTTCTCGTTGGGCTGTTAGTGTAGGCACTGTGTTTGAGTGGGTATGTTACTGTGTCTATGTTTTGGTGGTATGGTGTGTGTAGGAGTGTTTGTGGCATTTGTATGGTGTAGAGGAGGTAGAGTGTAGTGCATAGTTGTGTATGGTATAGGTTTGGATTGAATGTGTGGGCATGGAATGATACAGAGGCATTATAATATCCTTTGTTTTATTTTCCATTCCTTTCCTTATGATACCTAGTATTGTATTTGCTCTCTTGGCCGCCGCTACACACTGGGCCGAGGTTTTTAACATGTTATCCACAATGACGCCTAAATCTTTTTCCTGGGTGGTGGTTCCTAATGTGGAACCTTGCATCGTGTAGCCATAGTTTGGGTTGTTCTTTCCTAGGTGCATAACTTTGCACTTGTCCACATTAAATTTCATCTGCCATTTGGATGCCCAATCTTCCAATTTGTCAAGATCCTCTTGCAATTTTCCACAATCCTCATGGGTTTTAACAACTTGAAATAGTTTTGTGTCATCTGCAAATTTAATAATCTCACTCATTATTCCCCTTTCCAGGTCATTTATGAATAAGGTGCAACTGACTCTCACAGGTGTTTTGTTATGAATGTACTTGAAAAAAGTCTTTATTATATGTTTTTGCTTCCGTAGCAAGCTTCTTCTCAAATTTTCTCTTTGCTTGCCTTATCAATGCCTTGCAATTAATTTGCCAGTTCTTGTGCTGTTTTCAGTTTTCGTCATTTGACTTTTTTTTCCATTTCCTGAAATATGCTTTTTTGGCAACAACAGCTTCTCTTTAAACCATGCTGGCACTTTTTTGGACTTCCTTCCACTTTTCTTAAAGCATGGAATACAGCTGGTCTAGGCTTCCAAGATAGTATTTTTAAACAACACCCAAGCTTGATGTAAGTCTTTAATCTTTTCTACTGCTCCTTTTAGTTTTTTCTTAACTATTTTCCTCATTTTATCATAGTCTCACTTTCAAAAGTTAAAATGTAGTACTGTATATTTCCTTACTATCCTTCCTCCACTAATTAAAACAAATGTGATCATGCTATGATCACTATTGTCAAGTGGCCCCAACACCCTTATTTCTTGCACCAGATCTAGTGTTCCACTAAGGACTAGGTCCAAAATGGCTTCTCTTCTGGTCTGTTCATGAACCAGCTGCTCCAAGAAGCAGCCATTTATTTCATCTAGGAACTTTATCTCCCTAGCATGTCCTGCCGTGACACTGACCCAGTCAATAACGGGGTAATTGAAATCACCCATTATTATTACTGTGCTGTAACGTTTGTTAGCTTCCCTGATTTTTTTGAGCATTTCATCATCCATGTGTTCATTCTGGCCAGGCGGTCGATAGTACACCCCCACTGCCATTGCCTTTCCCTTTTGACATGGAATTTCAATCCTTAGAGATTCTACAGCAAATTGTCAGTCTTTGTTTATGGGTGAACCCACCACTCTCTGTAGGGAACCCCTGTTTGTTGAGAAATTAGATAGTTAAGTTTATTTTGATTTTATTCTGTTGCTATAAAGGGATCCACTGTGTCTGTGCCATGCCATATGGCCTAGTAACTTTAGGAAGGTTCTCACTGATGCAGAATGACTCTTGCATATGGAGTCTACTAAGAGTATGAGTCTCCTCCTCCGGTCCTCTGGAAGATAGGTTCTGACATGAATGGTATCGAGGATTGCTCCTATGAATTCTAGCCTCTGGATCGGTATGAGGTGAGATTTCTGAAAATTTATCACCAAGCCTAGTGATTGAAGGAGACTTATGGTTTCATTGAGTACTGAGGAGAACTCTGCTGGAGAGTCGGCCTTTATCAGCCAATCATCTAAGTAAGGAAAGACGTAGATTTATTTATTTAATTTATTTAACATTTTCTTCTATACCGTGCTATTAAAATCAGCGCGGTGTACATCGAACAAGAATACTGCAATGTATACAAATAACATTGAGTTTACAAATAACAGGGAATTGATGCCTTTAGTGCGAAGATGTACCGCTCTGACGGCCATGCACTTCATGAAGACTCTTGGAGCTGATGCGAGACCGAAGGGAAGTACTCTGTACATGTTTTGATTTACAAGTTTACAAATAACAGGGAATTGATGCCTTTAGTGCGAAGATGTACCGCTCTGACGGCCATGCACTTCATGAAGACTCTTGGAGCTGATGCGAGACCGAAGGGAAGTACTCTGTACATGTTTTGATTTACGAAGCGAGGAAACCATCTGTGCAATGGTTGGATTAATATGTGAGTGTATGCCTCCTTTAGATCAAGGGAGCAAAGCCAGTAGTTTATCTGCAGGTGGGGTAGGAGGGTCCCCAGTGAGATTATCTTGAACTTTTCTTTTACGAGATACTTGTTGAGGTCTCAAAGGTCTAGGATGGGCCGGAGGCCTCCTGATTTCTTTGGAATGAGGAAATATGGAGAGTAGAATCCCTGACGAAGTTCTTGAGGGTGTACCAGCTTGATTGCACCTTGAGTCAGGAGTGAGGCTGTCTCCTGCTGTAGGAGGTTGTTGAGCTGGTTTCTGGAGAGAGCTTGGCTCTTGAAGTGTCGAGGAGGAAACTGTTGGAAGCTGAGACAGTAGCCCTTGTGGACTATTGATAAGGTGCAGTTTTCTGACATTATCATTCTCCATTGCATAATATATTTGGAAATCCTCCCTGGGATTAAGATGGCTGGACTCGCTGTACTCCCTAGTTGGGAGTCAAAAGGTTGGAGCCAAGGACACTGGTTGAATTTGAGGCTGTTGCTTTGCCAACTGAGGCTTTTTGGCTTGTTTACTCTCCTGTTGTTCTGCTGTTGAGGGTAGCCATGATGGGAGTAGGACGAGAAGTACTTTCTTTTCTTTGGATAGAAGGGCTTTTAGTTCTTGACCCTTTTCTTGGAGAGATCTGCCATTTTTCAAGAAAACCTTTTCATAGTGGTATTGTCTGTTTCCAATTCGTCTGATTTTTCTCTCCTAACTTTTCTTTCACCCAAATTTCTAAATCTGATGGAGGATGTCCTGTTTGTCAATTCAAAAGCATCGAAAGCCGCTCTGTTGATAATCTTGGAGATGTTCTGGCCGTGTGAGAGAACTGCCTGGAAGGCAGGAAACTTTTCCTCTGGAAGGAATGTGAGGGAGCCCTCCCAATCTTTGTTGACCTCCTTAAGGAACATGCCCATATACAAGATGTAAGGGTTGATGTGACTTGCTAGCATCGAGGCTTGAAAAGACCATCTTGCAAAAGAATCGAAGGTCTTTGATTTTCAGCCAGGTGGATCCGAAGCATGGGACTTTGTGCTTTTAATGCGCCTCATCGCTGATTCCTTAACAATAGAATGGTGTGGCAGTTATAGCTTTTGGAAGCCTGGGCATTCTGGAACTCTGTACATGGTGTCGAAGAGTCTGCTTATTGGGGCTATGGAGAGTGGTGTCTTCCACATCCGTGGCATGAGGTTATGAAGGATGGGGTGTACCAGCAAGATGGCGGCTTCCTTGGGCGCTGTAGGATACTGTAATATTTCAAGTTCTTCAACCCTGGGCTCCGGCTCCCTTGTAAATGTCTGGTGAAATATCAGTCTGTATCATATATATTTTATGAGTCCACCCAGCTGCGTACCTTTATGAATGCGAGAAGATTGGAAACCTCTATTTGCTCCATTCAGGAAGAGTCACAAAATGTGTAAAGGAATCTACTGGAAGGTAGCTCCTTTGTTCCTTTGTCTTTGGTGTTAGGAGCATTTTCTTTATGGATATTCCCTCTATAGTGAGCTAGGGTGAGCAGGTAAGATGATATTATGAGTTTGCTTGGTATTTTTGGTGATGTGAATGTTTTCTGTGATGCATTGCTCTTTTTCTGTACAAGATGTTTTTTGTTAACTTTTTGGATTAATATGAAAATTAAAAAAATAAAAAAAATATAGAACATCAGTATATCGATTGATGTATCTGTGCACACACTTGGGCTATCCCATAAAAAGAAAAGGGTTGACCTCAGTGTCTCATTTACTAGCACTATATAGAAATGGGTTTGGTACAACTTGTCTAAAGACAATTCGTCTAACGGACAATTGGTCTAATGGCAATTGGTCTAATCGTACAATTTGGCTAATATATAGCTGGACTAATAGGACAATTCATCTAACCCTAATCCTAATGGGACAATTTGTCTAAACCTAACCCTAATAGGATAATTTGTTTAACCATAACCCTAATCCTAACAGGACAATTCATCTAACCCTAACCCTAACCTGTCATTAGACCAACTGTCTAGAACCGTATAGAAATAGAATTTCATTCAACATATGCTATATCAATGTCCAAAAACTAACATCACCAGTCAAATCATTATTATGGAATGTGTTGCAAAACAATACCAAAAACATTTATTTTCTACTATTTCTTAAAGACAAAGAGATAAGTTATCTTCTATAAAGTCACCAAAAACACATCATGCAACACATAATGCCCTGACGCTGGCAGTGTTTCACTGTACTGCTGTTTCAGGAGGCAACTCAAAGCGGTGCTAAAAGAAAATAATCAAATTTAAAATCAACATACCAACTTGAGCTGGTGGCTACCCTATTATACATGAAGCTGCTGAATATTACAAATTGCCTTACTGAAATGCATTAATAGAGGATTAAAAACATAAAGAGAACAGAAGCTCCCAATACTGCAACTTCACACACCAATCAACAAGCTGCCATACTCACAAATTGTCAAAGAACTCAATTCTTTTATTAGAAAACATAAGGATTAAGGTCCAATGTAGGCTGCTTCCCATAGAGACATCTCAACCATTCATGATGTCTGATTAGAATCTTGAGCTCAATACCGACATCCAAATCCTTTAAAGTTTTAAATTCTCAGGAACCAAAGACTCACAGTAATCAAGAGTGATCTCAAGACCCAATCAGGAATACACACTAATGAAAAAAGAAACAAATGGAGAGCCATCTAAATTCAACCATTAAAACTATTAAAACCACCAAACAAGATACACCACAGTCATAAAAAACATTAATCATCATCAATACTCATATCTATTGGATATTTATTAGACCCAGTCATCTATCAACTATATTACTCTTTTCACACAGCTTCCATTCAGCATATATTCTAGCCCACCTATCCAATCACATTCAACCTATCAATAGCATTCATAAAAAAAGACACAATGAAAACCATCAATCACACCAATAACTCCATTGCAAACCATGCCTCCAAATGAGAAATCTATGAAACTACATGCAACTTTGTCAAAATATTTTATTCAAAGATGAACCAAACTTAAAAGGTTCTACTATTGTCAAAAACCCTTGAGACCAAGCAATCGAATGCTAAACACAATACCTATATCGGTGCCACAATCCATCGCTATGTAAATGTTATAGAAATACATATAGTTAGGTGATCCAGTCAGTCACCTTTCCACTAAAGAGACATCCTTCAAAATCACAACCGATTGCTAATAGACAAAATCCATGCCGATGACACAATTGATCACGTCAAGAAAACATGACTAACTTGTATCTAAGATTAGGAGGCACTCCATGCCCTCAGAAAACCACAAATAAGTATTCCAACCTCCTGTCCACTAAAGAGATATAGTTTTATATACATAAATATTGCAACAAAACTGTTTAAAAATGGACAGCAATTATCAGTGAGTATGAAACCCTCCAACTATTCCAACCCTCTTCACCATCATTCCACTACAGCTGCCAGCTCTACCCATATACATCATCCATCAGACACAACTTGTCCAAAGACAGAAAAAGTAATCATTCCATGTTCCAGGCATATGATCTATGAACACTTGTAGTCTCATCAGCATAAATGCCAGTCTATGGTACTTTTTAAGACCATCCGGATGGATGACACTTAATCGGAAAATCCACCTCCGTTCTTTACAATTAAGCATTTTCCACTGATCATGGGAGTTCGGGGGAACATGATCCAAACAAAAAATATTCAGTTCTTCAAAAGAATTGTCCTGAGCAACACAATACTCTACGATAGGAGCCTCTAACACTCTGCAGTTCAAACGGCTTTTGTGTTCCAACATTTGGACATGCAACTCTCTAGTTTGGCCCACAGGGGCATTTGATAACATAGACTACAAAAGAAGACTGGCATGTTGTGTGCCATGACAGCTGGTACTTGTGGCCCATATGTTGGAACTCAAGTTCTAAAGAGACTACAAATTTGACAGCGCCCACATTTCATATGTCTCCCACTAACTGGTTTACTAGATTTACCATGTGGAAATTTAACTGAACTGACCAATTCTTTAATGTTTTGATTTGGTCTACAGTCAGGCAGCTCATTGTTGACAGAGTGACACACATAGCTGCTGTTATTGTATCTGTCTATTTCATTGCTGGCTTTCCTCTTTTGTGTTGACCTTCAACTTTGCCAAGCATGATGTCTTTCTCTAATGATCTCTCTTTGCACAATATGTCCAAAAGAATGAAAGTCAAAGAATTGTCATCTGTGCTTCTAAAGAAAGCCTAGGTTTGATCTCCTCTAGTACTGACTGGTTTGTTCTTCGGGCAGTCCAAGGTATACACAGAATTCGTCACCAGCACCATAATTCAAAGGCATCAATTTTCTTCCTGTCTATCTTTTTCACTGTCCAACTCTTGCATCCATATGACGTTAATAAAAATACCATCATTTGAATGAGTTTAATCTTTTTATGGAGAGACACATCTCTACTCTTGAGAATCTTGTCTAGGTCCTTCATAGACAATCTGCCATGAACATTGCTTCATCTGATTTCTTGAATGCTTGTCAGATAGTTGATTTGAGTAGGTTAAAGTTGTCCACTATTTCAATTTCTTCTCCATCAATGATGAACTTATTGATATTGCCATTTAGAAGGATCTTTGTCTTCTTTACGATAAGGTGTAGGCCCATTTTAAGACTATGTTCCTTGATCTTGAGAAGCAAATGTTTCAGATCTTCACTTTCAGCCGGTAATGTGGTGTCCCAAATAAACAAATCAAAATTAAACACCAACCACTCAAAAATTATTGTATAAAGAAACTTAAGAGCAGTGATAGCCGAGCAATAAATGTTAGAAAATTTGTGTTGAGGAAGTCACGAGAGGAGATTTTTAGGAAATTACAGGTCATACATTATTGTGCATCGCACAGTGTTACTTCTGATTCATCTTTTGTCAGAGAGCCATCAAGGTGAATTCCTCCAGTTGCACTTGATCTGCTCATTCAAACATTTCAGAAATGTGTTCCTAGGGATGTAGATATTTTGGAGCAGTCTAACATAGGATCACAATTTTCTAATTTATCTAGAGAACAATGGTCTGCTCTACATGAATTACAGAGGATACAAGATATAGTAATCCGTAAAACAGATAAAGATGGAGCTACTGTTGTACAGTCTTTGGATCAATATAGGTCTCATTTGTTTTGAAGGACTAAAGGGGACTGCTACTTCTGGAGAGAGATCAGCAAATTGTAAGTTTTTACTTCTGGGAATTTGTCTAAATCTTGGAGAAAAAGGGATTCTTTAGATTAAAGATGATTAATCTGTGAACCCAGTGTATTAAATCAGTCAGGGCCTAGTAGCAGCAAAGAGCTTGCAGTTTAAATTTAAAAACAGCAGAGAACTTTCTGGTTAAATTTAGACCCCAAGACTCCCTCTGTCCAAGCTGTCCCTTTTCCAGGTTGAAGAGCCCTAACCTTTGTAGCCTCTCTTCATAGGAGTAGCCTTCCATCTCCTATACCATTTTGGTGGCTCTTCTCTGTACCTTTTCTAATAACGCTATATTCTTTTTAAGATACGGCGACCAGAATTGCACACAATATTCAAGGTGCGGTCGTACCATGGAACGATACAGAGGCATTATAATATCCTTTGTTTTATTTTCCATTACTTTCCTTATGATACCTAGCATTCTATTTGCTCCCTTGGCCTCCACTACACACTGGGTGGAGGGTTTTCACATGTTATCCACAATGACGCCTAAATCTTTTTCCTGGGTGGTGGTTCCTAATGTGGAACCTTGCATCGTGTAACCATAGTTTGGGTTGTTCTTCCCTAGGTGCATAACTTTGCACTTGTCCACATTAAATTTCATCTGCCATTTGGATGCCCAGTCTTCCAATTTATCCAGATCCTCCTGCAGTTTTCCACAGTCCTCTTGGGTTTTAACAACTTTAAACAGTTTTGTGTTGTCTGCAAATTTGATAACCTCACTCGTTATTCCCTTTTCCAGGTCATTTATGAATATGTCAAAAAGTAGCGGACCCAGTACAGATCCCTGGGGTACTCCATTATTCACCTTTTTCCTTTGGGAAAATTGGCCATTTAGCCCTACCCTCTGCTTTCTATCTTTTAACCAGTTCCCGATCCACAATAGTATACTGCCTCCTATCCCATGACTTTTTAGTTTTGCCAAAAGTCTCTGATGAGGGACCTTGTCAAAGGCTTTCTGAAAGTCCAGATACACTATATCAACTGACTCAGCTTTGTCTACCTGTTTATTCACACCTTCAAAAAAACATATCAGATTAGTAAGACAAGATCTTCCTTGTCTAAAGCCATGTTGGCTGTCTCCCATTAGGCCATGATTATCTACATGCTGTGTAATTTTGTTCTTTAGGATGGTTTCTACCATTTTCCCCAGTACTGATGTCAGCCTCACCGGTCTGTAATTTCCCGGATCACCCCTGGAACCCTTTTTAAAAATTGGCGTTACATTGGCGATCTTCCAATCTTCAGGTATTACAGATGATTGTAATGAAAGTTCACAGATTACTAATAGCAGGTCTGCAATCTCATATTTCAGTTCTTTCTACACTCTTGGATGTATACCTTCCGGTCCAGGTGATTTGCTACTATTCAGTTTATCAAATAGTTGTAATACATCTTCCTGGTGTAGTGATATTTCTCTCAATTCCTCTGCAGTATCACCTTTAAATACCACTTCAGTCTTGGGTAGCATCCCTACATCTTCCTCAGTAAAGACCGAAGCAAATTATTCATTCAGTCTCTCCGCTATAGGCTTGTCTCCTTTTACTGCCCCTTTTACCCCTCTGTCATTTAATGGTCCAATTGACTCTCTCACAGGCCTTTTGCTACGAATGTACTTGAAAAAGTCTTTGTTTTGTGTTTTTGCTTCCGTAGCAAGTTCCTTCTCAAATTCTCGCTTTGCCTGCCTTATCAATGCTTTGCATTTAACTTGCCTGTGCTTGTGCGGTTTCCAGTTTTCTTTGTTTGGCTCTTTTTTCCATTTCCTGAGAGATGCTTTTTTGGCAGCAACAGCCTCTCTGACCTCACCTTTAAACCATGCTGGCAGTTTTTTGGACTCTACATCATAGGCATTAAAAAACTCCCCCTACTTTTATTATAATTTTTATTCAATGGTTCAGTAAACACAGAGGTGCCTAAAAAGTACATTGTCTATACTCATCACACACATCAAAGCATTAATCAATCAATCTACCAAAGCTCTTAAACCAGTCTTACAAAACTACCAAACAACTTTAACCAACACTAAAGTCCTTTACTAAACAACAACCTTCACATACACTCACAATGACATCTCACAACTTATATCACACATTTAAAATTCAAAACTCAAAACACCAAAGAGAGGGGTGGGACAGAGAATGCACTTACATGGCACGTCAGCATACAGTATAGCATAGCAATGGCAGTTATAAATAACCGATTACACAGCAGTACTGGCCTGCAGTATGAGCTCAATTATAATGATAAAAGCACCTCAGAACTGGGGCAAACACTGCAAACAAGAAAGAAACTAGTAAAGTTCAGAAAACTTCACAAAAGCACAGCTGGTCTATTTATCTTAAAGTTGTCACTGAAGAACTTTGGAACAGCTCTCAGGGAACACTGGCTGAACAGGCTGCACTGCTGAAACCCACTCTAAACAAACTTCACTGCTAAAGCAGCCACACAGAATTTGCTGCCCAATGGCAACAATACCTCTTTATACCCTTCTGCCCTTACAAAGATCTTTGTTTTACCCCCACAGGCTTTATCAGGAGCAAGGGAAGGGAGCCAGGAGACCCTAAGCACAAACCAGAGTCTGAAAATACCGGAATCCTGTCTAATCGGGGACAAACTCTGCCCCCACTGGAACAACTAGGAAGCCTTAAAACTCTTAAGAGAGAGGCATAGATTGGGACCTCTGATCAATTAAATGATTTCTTCATTATTTGAATGCCAGCAATATTGCTATTAAGTATGAAATTTGTTGCCACCAATCTACCATACATTTTTAGATGTGACTGTGTTGAAGTGAGACAACCAGTTTGAGACTACCCTTTTCACTAATCCAATTGATAGGTATACTTTTCTTTAATACCATAGTTTCCATCCTTATCCTTTGAAGAACAGTCTGCCACTTTCTCAACTTTTGAGATGTCAGTGCATCTGCTCGACTGATTCCAAATTTCAACATCAAGCAGGCATTCTGATTACCAAATTTAAGGATCATGGATATTCAGCAGCAGTTTTGAAGGAGTATTATAGATAATGAAACTGTCCTTTACAACAGGTTATTTTCCCACTTCACTCAAGCAGACTTCCATTAGGCCATTATTGAAAAACCCCAAACTGGACCCCCAAAGGGTTGACTCCTATCGACCAATAGCTAGCATCCCCCTCTTAGCCAAAATAATTGAGAAAGAAGCACAACGGCAAATTCAAGATCACATAGACTCTGTTGCTCCCTTAGACAGCTGCCAACATGGGTTCAGAGAACATCATGGGGTTGAGACACTACTTACTGGTCTATTCAACAATATCATCACAGGAATTGACAACATCCATCAAGGTTTTGTGCTCATCTTCCTAGACATCGCCACGGCGTTTGACTCCATGAGTCACGAAATCCTCCTCGGAAGACTAAAAGAAAAGGGTGTCTGCAACAATGCACTAAAATGGTGTAAGTCTTATCTGGACGATAGATGGCAATATGTGAAGTCTGGATCAGAAGAGTCAAGCCACTTCCATCAAAAGCAAGGGGTACCTCAAGGATCCTCATTATCCTCCTTACTCTTCAATATCTACATGCAGCCCATCTGCAATATCATAAGATCATTCAACGTAAACTGCATGATATATGCAGATGACATTCTTTTATACATGCCTTTCTCCACAACCCACATGGACCTGACCCCACTCACAGATTGTTTCAATGCAGTGTCAACATGGCTCCAGACACAGAACCTACGCATCCAGCATAAAAAAACAGAGGTCCTTTTCATCACCAGAGACTCCAACTTTACACCCCCGTCCCACGTCAGTGTCAAGGAAGCGGACTTGCAAACTAAAGATGCAATAAAATACCTGGGAGTTACCCTGGACCAACATCTAGACATGAAACGCCACATAAGCAACGTAGTCAAAGCCATCTACTTCAAAATCCGCTCACTCACTTGCGGAGCCCGATGTCCAGCGGGATGGTCGCATAGCGCTGAGGCTCCCGAGAGGCCTACTCAGAATCCTGAATTAACACCGTCTATACTTAAACTTCTGCCCTGATCTTGCCGGGGCACATTGGTGAGATGGCGGGGACCAAACCTATGCGCCTGGAATTCGGATCTCCAGCGGCTTCTCATGGCAAACGCTCCAAAACTGAACCCCCGTCCCCGCAGAAGGGGCTGGCTTCGCGCGAGGGCCCCGAAATGCAGCAGGAAATCCTCGCAGAGATTAGAGGGGTTAAGGACCTCGTGCAGTCAAATGGGGAAGCACTCCGAGCGCTGCGGGAAGATCTTGGTGTACTGCAAGGCAAGCTAGAGGGGCTCTCTTCGCGTCAAGACAAAATGGAGAGCATTTTGGACTCCCATGCGGCCCGGTTGTCCAAACTCGACAAAGTTGAATGTCAGGTACGGGCCTTGCAGAAAGAAGTGGAAGATGGCAATAATAGAGCGCGCCGCAACAACCTACGACTTGTGGGCATACCGGAGGGAGCGGAATCGGGAGACATGAAAGCGTTTTTATGTAAAATCCTCCCTTCCCTGCTCCAAATTGCTTTTACCAAAGACTTGGAGATCGATCGCGCTCATCGTGTACCCACAAACATAATGCTCAACAGGAAGACCCCGCGGCCTATCATCTTTCGACTTTTGCGATATCAACATGTGGAGCAGATTCTCAGTGCTTCTCGGGCCAAGGGCCATGTGGAGTTTGAGGGCCACAAGATCTCCTTCTATCCTGACTTGGCTAAACCCACGGTCGACCGCCGCAAGCGCTTTCTGGAATTTCGACCGAGGCTTCAACAACTACAAGCACGCTATGGCCTGATGTATCCGGCCAAGCTCCGAGTCACGCTTCACAATCAGACAAGAACATTTGAGGACCCTGATCTACTAGCGGAGTTCTTGGATTCTAAAGAAGCCGACTTGATGCGCTGACTTCCAGAATATTCCTGCAAGTACTCTCATATCCACTGTGCCTGCCATATTGGATTTGTCGCGGCTCAGCAAAGAGTCTGGCGAGGGCGGTTTGTTGCCTTATTTTGATGCTACCTGTGACCCGACTCCATCTACCCACTGTAGCCTCGATGAGTATCAGAGACAGTGTTAATCATGGACTTTGGTGTTTCTTTTCCTTTTCATGTCTTCATCTTCCTCTCTGGGGCCTCCTCCCGCAGACATATGGTCGCCATATTCATTGGGGGTTTTGCTTCTTCTCTAAGATACTTTGGTACATACTTTTAATATAGGGTGTATTAGCCAGCATACTCGGTGATTATGTTATTGTTGCACAGATTTTGATTATGTTGTATGTTTTCAAGCACCCTTACTCATGCTTATTACTGATTGATGGCACCATGTAAGATTTTCTCATTGAACGTAAAAGGAATCAATAATCCGATAAAACGGAAGACAATCCTAAACTATCTAAGTCATGAAGCTGCGGGCTTGCTAATCCTCTAAGAAACGCATTTAAGTTCGCAGGCAACTCTTAAACTCAATACTAAACCTTACATGGTGGCCGCCTATTCCCCAGCCGTTTCTAAGAAATGTGGGGTGGCCATACTGGTAGGATATCTTTGCATGCTACTATTCTTGTGACTAGCTCAGATATAGCAGGTAGATGGTCCAGAGTTCACCTCAAGCTAGGTAGCATTGAAGTACCATGTATATGCCTTTACGCTCCTCATGTGGATGACCCTGCCTTTTCTGCTACTACTGCTCAGGTTGCGCAGGCCTCTGCTCATACTTCATTGATAATAGGGGGGGATTTCAATTTAGTTCTTGATCCTCTGATTGACTAACAGCCGCCTAGGATAAGTGGTCCCCCCAAGAGTCACATCACGCTTACCTCTTTGATCAAATATCTTGCTTTGGTTGATCTATGGAGGTTACTATATCTCAATGAGCTTGACTTTCCCTTCTTCTCTTCTTTTCACAACTCCCAGTTTCGCATAGATTTCTTTCCGCTACCAATACTGTTAGCTCCTCAGGTGGACACAGTAAAGATTCATTCCCAACATATTTCGGATCATGCTGCCATGTATTCAATCTATCTTACACCTCTGTGAGCTTTTCTCCTGGAAGATAATGGGACTCCGTTTAGCGGCGGAGGTCCCCTCTCTTCCTAAGAAGGGTCGCTTTCTCCTTGCTTTCATGCTGGGCATAGCCATGTGTTTAACCACGAGGAATTGGAAGGATAGCTCTCGACTTACTGTCAATGAATGGTGGAACCTCGTCTGCTTATATAGTACATATGAGCAGATATCTCGGAGAGCTATTCCTCATACCCAAACTCATTTTCGCCTGTCTAAATGGCCGATGCTCAATAATCATGTACAATCTGCTCATTGTTCCGATATGTTTGTTTAAGGTGCACTCATCATGTTTCAGATCACCGTTAGGTCTTGTAACACAATTATGTCAGTACACGCCCGCTTCGGGAATGATTAGTTTTCTAGAGAAGAAGCAGGGGGGAGGGGGGTGGTAGGGGTTTACTTTGCTGTATGTATTACACTTTATGTATCTGTCTTTAGCTGTATGTCTTCCTTTCCTCTGTTGTTATAAAACGAAAATAAAGAATTAAAAAAAACAAAATCCGCTCACTCAAACACCTACGCTCCCTGCTGGACCCAGACGATTTCCGAACCATATATCAAGCGCTGATCCTGCTGCATTTTGACTTTGCAAATGCCATCTTACAAGGTCTTCCCCAATCCACACTAACCCCCTTACAGTTGGCCATGAATGCCGCAGCTAGGGTCCTCTACGGTGCATCCAGAAACAACCATGTGACTCTGATTCTCAAACAGCTGCACTGGCTACCGATCCATGGGAGAATCACCTTCAAATCCCTTTTATTAGCATTCAAGGCAATCAAAGGTACTTCATCCCTATCACTCACGCATCTAATCCACATGGTCCCCCCCAACAGATCAAGAAGAACATCAGCTGTAAACTTGCTAGCTATACCAAAGGCCTCGACAAAGTCCAACACGAACACCACAAACAGGGCATTCAGTTTTTATGTCCCCAAATGCTGGAACACTCTACCCCCCGACATTAGGGCCATTACCAATCTATATCAGTTCAGGAAGGCTCTCAAAACCCACCTTTTCCACCAATACTTCCCAGACAGCAATTGAACTAGATATCCCTTCCAAAAAATGACCCAGTCTAGAAATGCCCTCGCAATTTATATTTGCAGTGTAGACAGCTTATGTATATAGTTAACCCGGTTATCCAAGTTTTTACTCCTGTTCAATGTAAAACCTGACAGTCTGTAGTTATGGTCGTTATGTTATGATGTAAACCGCGCTGATTCTAAATAGCGCGGTATATAAGAAACTGTAATAAATAAATAAATAATAAAATAGATGTGCGTGGTTTAATCGCAGCTGTTGGCTCAGATTGTCACTTGTGTGTTGCAACATTCTCCAGTTTCTGCCGCTATGGCATCTTCAATCAAACTTCATTGGACAGTCCTTTCAGCGCTTCCTTGTCTTGCTTCTACATGCCCATGGATAGCTTATAGTAGAGGGCAGAATCTGTGAGATAAACTGTGCCCTGCCATCCCTTGTAGCCCTCGCAAAGTCTGTCCTACAGGTCATTGTAAGTGTGGACTGTGCAATGCTATCGTGGATGAAAGTTCTAGTGTGAGCATTAATGGTTGCACGTTCCATCTCCAGTAGTTTACATCCTGTGAATACTATGAGTTTGTCTGTCTCAGCATAAGAATAATCTTGTAAAGGCTCAAAAAGAAGCGCCCATAGTTCAGCATTGCCTGCAGAAAGTTCATGGGTTTTGGGATTTACAGTGTATGGCTATAGATCACATGCCTAATAACCCTAGGGGTGGGGATCATGGTAAAATTCCACTTCAGTGAAAACAGCAATGGATCTTTCGGCTGAACTCTTTAGAACTCCATGGTCTTAACAGGAAAATAGAGTGGGGAGTTTTTCTATAGTTACTTTTGAATTGCTCCTTTGATACTGTGTGGCTTTTCACCGTGCCCCTCTCTTAAGAGTTTTAAGGTTTCCTAGTTGTTCCAGTGGGGGCAGAGTTTGCCCCCCAATTAGACAGGATTCCTTTAATACTGGTATTTTCAGACCAGTTTGTGCTTAGGGTCTCCTGGCTCCATTCCCTTGCTCCTGACAAAGTCTGTTGGGGTGAAACAAAGATCTTTGTTAGGCAGAAGGGTATAAAGAGGTCCTGTTGCCATTGGACAGCAAATTCTGTGTGGCTGCTTTAGAAATGAAATTTGTTTAGAGTGGGTTTCAGCAGTGCAGCCTGTTCAGCCAGTGTTCCCTGAGAACTGCTCCAAAGTTCTTCAGTGACAACTTTAAGATAAATAGACTAGCTGTGCTTTTGTGAAGTTTTCTGAACTTTACTCGTTTCTTTCTTGTTTGCAGTGTTTGCCCCCGTTCTGAGGTGCTTTTATCATTATAATTGAGCTCATACTGCAAGCCAGCACTGCTGTGTAATTAGTTATTTATAACTGCTATTGCTATGCTATACTGTATGCTGATGTGCCATGTAAGTGCTTACTCTGTCCCACCCCCCTCTTTGGTGTTTTGAATTTTGAATTTTAAATGTGTGATATAAGTTGTGAGATGTCAGTGTGAGTGTATGTGAAGGTTGCTATTTAGTAGAGGATGTAGAGCTCTTAATTTCCCCTAAAGCTTTTGAGCTATTGGAGTAAATTTAGTTGAGTTAGGAATTATTTGGATTGTTTTGGTCCGAGAATTTCTGTTTGATATATGTAACACTCTCATTGTGGATTTTTTTGCTTGTGATGCATATTCATTAGGAATAGCCTGAAAACCTGGTAGAATTGTGGCCCTCCAGGACAGATTTGGAGACCCCTGACCAATAGTGTAATAGCGCACACTATTCCTCAATAATGTATGTTATTATTCAGTAGTGTTCCCTAAGGCTCAGTAGTGTGCACTATTTATCAACAAGTACACTATAAAAGAATAGTTTGCACTATTAAACAATATGCAGAGTGGAGTAATAATGTGCACTGTTGAGTAATTGGGTGCATTATTTGAGCTATTTGAGAAAATAGCCCAACAACAACTGCAAGATCACCTTGACAAAAACAAAACTCTTTATCCACAGCAGCACAAATTCCACCCCTCTCATGGTGTGGAAACCCTCATGGTCACTCTTCTGAACACCCTAATTAAAGGGATACAGGCAAAATGGTCTGGATTTGTCTCAATGTTTCTTGACATATCAGCAGCATTCGACACAGTTTTACATAACATCCTACTAAGCAGACTACAGCAAATCAGCGTACAAGACAATCTTACTTAACCAACAGATATCAACTCATCCGAACCAGCAACACCACCTCCTCTCCGTTCCAACAAACCCAAGGAATACCTCAGAGCTCCGCACTCTCAGCCATGCTCTTTAACATCTACCTTCAACCCCTCTGGGCAATAACATAATCTCAATATGTCAATTTTCACCTATACACGGATGACATCATGCTGTATGGGCAGATCACAACTACTAACCCAGCAAACCCTCAACTAATAGACTGCTTCAATGATGTTTCCACTTGGCTACATGAAACAACCTCACCAACCTCAAGAAAATGGAAGCCTTATTTGTTACCAAAGATCAAACTTTCACCTCCCCCACCATACCTCACCCTGGGAACAACCCACATAAAAGTTCACTCGCAGGTGAAATACCTGGGAATCATACTTGATCAAAACCTTCATTTCAACAACAGATTGCAAAGACCGCAAGAACAATATTCTTCAAAGCTAAGATGGTACAATGCCTCATGAAGGCAATGACACTCCCCCACCTAGATTACTGTAATGCAATATACCAAGAGCTCACCACCACAACCATCAATCCACTTCGGACAGCCCTCAATTGCCAGAATCATACAGAACCTGAAGTATGATCACATAACCCCTGTACTGAGAGAACTCCACATCCTCCTATTTCAAGCACAGATAAATTATAAATCTCTGGTACTGATACATAAAGCCCTCCACCAACAACCACCATCTCCCTTGCAAGCCCTGCTCACCCGGGTGAACTCTGGAAGGCCAACATGCCAGACTACAAACAATGTGCTCACTGTGCTGCATGAGAGGACAAAGTTTAATCTCCAATCCTGTAATCGTGCATTTGATTTATACGCCCCCTCACTCTGGAATTGCCTTCCAACACAAATACGTAGCATCATGGACCTCCATAACTTTAGAAAACTGAAAACCCACCTATTCCGGGAACACCTGGGATTGGAATGGACCACCACACAGAGAAGTCCACTACGAAGATTAAGACTGGTGACAGAAACAGAACTGTATACAAGTCTAGTACTGCCAAACTCATGAATGTAAATATTAATGTAAATATGTTTGACCCCCCCCCCCCCGGTGATGGTATCCCCCCCTGTAATTATGAACCCCCCTGTTTTATGTACCCCTTTATCATTGTAAATCGTTTTGACCTGGAGAAAAGCGATATATAAGCGAAGCTAAATAAATAAATAGGGTGCAGTATTGTAGAATAGAGTACATTATTGACAATATTGCTCCTAAAATGAAAACAAAAAAAAAATCCAAATAAAATTAAAAAATACATAAATTACATGGGGGGGGGGGGAGTGGTCTAGTGGTTAGGACAAGGTATTTCAGGCCAGAAGGCCAGGGGTTTAAGTCCCACCTGGGGACAGCAATCTCAGGCCAGAGGGACTGGGATTTCTAGTTCTATAGGCACCCCTTGTGGTCTTGGGCAAGCCACTTAACCCTCCATTGCCCATGTTCCCTGTAAGTATTAGCATATGTCTCTCATATCCCCTCATGTTAAATGTATCCCCCAATTGACCACCCTGACCCAATGAAAAGCAGGATATAAATACAGCAAAATAAAAATAAATTAAATTGTTTTGGCTTGAACACCTCTATTTTTCACACCATTCTTGGTTTCTTCTGAGAGGAGGGGCTGAGGCACAAAGTAGAGGGCTGTTCTCTGCTGCCTGAGATTCACATTGCTTGGCCAATAAAGGCTGCAGGTCTTATCCCTATGCCCCTGCTGTGCCCTCATATTGTACCACTCTAATGCCATAGTTAATTTTGATAGAGTCTCACTGGTGCAATAGAGATTAGCAATGAGTATCTTTTGAATGAAAACATTATTTCTGATTCAAATTCAACTGGTTTGTTAACAAATGGATTTTTAGTACTCACATTAGTCCTGGACAAAACTAAATTGTCATATCTGAAGAATAGACTGAAAAGTGAGTCTGAAAAGCCCATCTCCAAACTGAATAATCCTTATGTTGGTTCTATCAGCTGCTGTGCAGTGGGGTGGACTGGAGCATACATTGGTTACCTTCTCTTAATTGTAAGTCCTTTGAGGAGAAAGCATGAACCCCTCTGAGCCTGCTTAATTTATTTTTGCATATGTCATCATCTTTAAAAAAGATTGTATGGTTTTTAATGCACAAACTCTCAGGGGGTGCACAGCACATAAACTGCACTTCAGAACTAATTCTTCAGACAAACATTTAAACTCACTATTTCCAATGGTGGTCTCACACCCTGGCATGTAGTATCCTCTATTTAGATAGAAATCAAGATGACCAATAGGACTGTACATTCCTATACCTGAAATACAAAGATTTAGATTGTAAAGAAACAGAAAATTATTTAAGCCTTTATAATAACGAAGAACAACCATGAAATTACTGCCAAATGTCCCACTGAAGATGTTAGATTACATCAGAAATTAGTCTTTCAAATTTACCATATATATTACTGTTCTATATCCAGGGGCGGTTCTATCATAAGGCCAACTGAGGCGGTGGCCTCAGGCGGCAGTTTCTAGGGGGCGGAACTATTTGCCGCTCCCTAGAAACTGCCTATGATAGAACCACCGACGCTGTCCAGAAAGATTCATTTAAAATCAAATGAAAGCAGCCGCGGGAACATTTCTCAAACTGTTGGGTTGCGTCAATCTTCCTGAAGCTGGCGGGTGGGGGGGGGGGGGACCCGAGGTCTTTGCTTCTGCCGCCCATCTGCTTCCATTGCTGCTGCTTCCTCCAAAGCGAAAGAAACTCCGAGGGAGTGATTAACATGAGGAAAGATCTACAAAAGCTGGAGGAATGGTCTAATGCTTGGCAATTAAGATTTAATGCGAAGAAGTGCAGTGTCATGCACTTGGGTAGCAGAAATCCAAGGGAAATGTACACGATAGGGGGCGAGAGGTTGGTGTGCACGGAGCAGGAGAAAGACCTCGGTGTGATTATTTCTGTAGATCTCAAGGTGGCAAAACAGTGCGACAAGGCAGTGGCAAAAGCCAGGAGGATGTTGGGCTGTATTCGAAGAGGAATTACCAGCAGAAAGGAAGGGGTACTAATACCACTGTATAAGTCTCTGGTGAGGCTTCACTTGGAATACTGTGTTCAGTTTTGGAGACCGTATTTTGCAAAGGATGTAAAAAGAATGGAAACTGTTCAGAGGAAGGTGACCAAAATGATTTGGAGCATGCGTCAGAAGCCTTATGAGAAGAGAGTTTAAATACTTAAAGAGAAATAATGAACAAACAAACCTCTTCCAAAGACGGGGAAGCTGTAAAACTAGAGAGCATGACATGAAGCTGCAAGGGAGTAAATTGAAAGGCAATGTCAGGAAATACTTTTTCACGGAAAGGGTGATGGATGCTTGGAATGCCCTCCCGATGGAGGTGGTGGGGGCAAACACAGTGACGGAATTCAAAGTGGCCTGGGACAGACACAGTGCATTACTTTACAGCAACAGGATAAAATCAAAATAAACTGAACCATCTAATTTCACAAAAAATAGGGGTGTCCTACATGGAGAGATGGGGGGAGGAGCAGTGGGTTCAGTCCTTATCAAAGATATGGGGAGGGGTGAAGACATGGGGAGGGGTGCAGCTACTCCTGGTGGGTGCATCCCTAAACAAAGACATGGGAAGGGGTGCAGCTACTCCCTAAAGACATGGGAAGGGGTGCAGCTACTCCTGCCATCTTGCTGGGCAGACTAGATGGACCATACTGGTCTTTATCTGCTGTCATTTACTATGTTATTATGTAACTCTGTTCCTGCGGCTGCTTTCGTTTTGGAGGAAGCAGCCAGCAGCAGCGGAAGTGGAAGGGTGGCGGAAGCGATGACCTCGGCCCCCCCCTTTGCTGGTTCCAGGAAGATTGATGCAACCCAGCAGTTTGAAAGCAGAGCCACAGGAATGGAGAAATGTTCCCGCAGCTGCTTTCATTTGATTTTAAAGGATGAATCAGTGAGGTGAGGGGGGGAGGAGGGAAGGGAGCAGACAAGGGGGGGGGGGGGGGGCGGGGAAGGGATTAGACAAGGGGGGGCCTGGAAGGGAGCGGACAAGGGGGGGCCTGGAAGGGAGCAGACAGGGGGGGGCCTGGAAGGAGGAAGACAAGGGGGGGCCTGGAGGGGAGCAGACAAGGGGGGCCTGGAGGGGAGCAGACAGGGGCTGCCTGGAATGGAGCAGACAAGGGGGGAGCAGACAAGGGAGCAGACGGGGGGGGGGGCCTGGAGGGGAGCAGACAAGGTGGGCCTGGAGGGGCGCAGACATGGGGGGAGCTGGAAGGGAGCAGACAGGGGGGCCTGGAGGGGAGCAGATGGGGTGGAGCTGGAAAGGAGCAGAGCAGACATGGGGGGGGAGAGCTGGAAGGAAGCAGACATGGGGAGGGGAGCTGGAAGGGAGATGACACCCGGGGATGGCACTGGAAGGCGGATGGACAGGGGAGAGGGGGAGCTGGAAGGGAGCTAACATGGGAGGGGGCACTAGGACTGGAAGTTCGCTGATACCTGGGATGGTATTTTAACTAGAAGGGGCTGGACAATGGGGAAGGAGGGGGACTGCAAGAGAATAGACACCAGTGGTGGTACTGGAAAGGCAAGGGGGTTGGTACTAGGAGGGGAGGCTGTAAAGGCGGCTGATACTAGGGAGAGTTACTGGGACTGAAATAAAAGCTGATGGAAGAAAATGAAGAAAGCAAAAGGAGAGACAAGAAATGGCAGATGGACTATAGACCATAGAAAAAGAGCTAAGAGAAGACAGAGGAAAACGGAAACCTCAAATCGGGACCAGCATGATCAAAAATCATCAAACAACAAAGGTAGAAAAAATAATTTTATTTTCAATTTAGTGATTGGACTTTGTGCTATCTATATTTCACACACTATGGGGAACGGCATGTCTTATCTGGTTTGACACCGCATGCAGAGTCTGGCTTCTTGGGGTTTCATTTTAATTTTTGGCTACATAAAACCTTACAGGAATACCCTCCCCCCAGACATAAGGGTGATCCCCAACTTAACCCAATTCAGAAAGACCCTAAAACACTACTTATTCACAAAATATTTCTCAGTGTAGTCTCAAAAGGGAAATACGTGTGCCATGTATATAACTGTAGATACCCAATAATGTAACAATTCTATATAGTTACCCTGTCAATCCATGTTTAACCCCTGTTCAAATGTAAATACATTACACTTATCCTGTAATGTATATGGTTTTGTTGAATGTACACCGCACTGATGTGAATAGCGCGGTATATAAGAAATGTTAAATAAATAAAATAAATAAATATATATTTTTATTTTTGCTTTAGGTTGTGGTCACTTATTCTGTACTTGGTAAGGGTCTGTGTTCTAAGTGTGCGACCAAGGCCAGCTGTTCTTTTAACATGGAGTTTGTACGTAGGTATCTGTACTGTAGTAATTTGACTTGTTCAGCTTTTCAAATAGGTGTATGGATGTTTTGGGGCCCATTGCAGTGTTTATAGTGCTGCTTTTTTCTTGGTAGGCCCTTTATTGTATGAGTTTTGGAAGTGTATGCTGGTATGATATGGTAGATTTGGCCTTGCAGATCTTAGTGACTTTAGTAAGGTTTTATATTAGTTCCCAATATGCCTGGTACTTGATTTGTGAGATGACTAGAATCAGCTTTTTTTTTATATATATATTGAGTTCTGTGGGTGAATGTCCTACCTCTGCTCTGCACCCATTGTTGAGGAGGGGGTTCTGTGAATGCAAAATGTATGTTCAAAAAGAAAAAGCAAGCACCATAATGCAGTTTATAACAAAATACAAATGAATTATAATTTGGAGTTATAAACTGCTGTGGTTCTTGCTCTTTTCTTTTAGTTCCTTGGTGTGTGAACATCTTTCATTTGCTCCACATTATCTAATTGACTTTTTGATTTGGTTCAGTCCCTGACTAGAGTTTTGAGAAAGATCCCCACCTGGGAGGGAGAGGGGGGCATGCTGGTGGGGGGGGGGAGCACCATCTCATCCCTCGCCTCAGGCAGCAGATTACTTATGATATAGACAGGGGCGGCTCAAGGCATTCAATATGCTTAAGAACATAAGAAATGCAATCCTGGGTCAGACCAAGGGTCCATCAAGCCCAGTATCCTCTTTCCAACAGCAGCCAATCTAGGAAACAAATACCTGTCAGCTTCCCAAAAAGGAACACACACATTCTACATTGCTTATCCCAGGGTAAGCAGTGGATTTCCCTGGTCCTCTTTAATAATGGTCTATAGACGTTTCCTCCAACTTGTCCAAAACGTTTTTTCAATTGAGTTACACTAAAAGCTTTTACTACATCCTTCAGTAACAAATTCCAGAGTTTGACTACTGTTGGAGTGGAGGAGTAGCCTACTATTACTATTATTAAACATTTATAAAGCACTATTGTGGATCCGGAACTGGTTAAAAGATAGAAAGCAGAGAGTAGGGCTAAATGGCCAATTTTTCCAATGGAAAAAGGTGAATAGTGGAGTACCCCAGGGATCTGTGCTGGATCCTCTGTTTTTGACATATTCATAAATGACCTGGAAAAGGGAATAACTAGTGAGGTTATCAAATTTTCAGATGACACAAAACTATTTATAGTTGTTAAAACCCAAGAGGATTGTGGAAAAATGCAGGAGGATCCTGATAAATTGGAAGACTGGGCATCCAAATGGCATATGAAATTTAATGTGGACAAGTGTAAAGTTATGCACCTAGGAAAGAACAACCCAAACTATGGTTCCACAACGCAAGGTTCCACATTGGGAACCACCACCCAGCAAAAAGATTTAGGCGTCATCGTGGATAACATGTTAAAACCCTCCGCCCAGTGTGCAGCGGCGGCCAAGACAGCAAATAGAATGCTAGGTATCATAAGGAAAGGAATGGAAAATAAAACAAAGGATATTATAATGCCTCTGTATCGTTCCATGGTGCGACTACCCCTTGAATATTGTGTGCAATTCTGGTCACTGTATCTTAAAAAGGATATAGCGTTATTAGAAATGGTACAGAGAAGAGCCACCAAAATGGTAAAGGGGATGGAAGGCTACTCCTATGAGGAGAAGCTACAAAGGTTAGGGCTCTTCAACCTGGAAGAGAGACGATTGAGGGGAGATATGATAGAGGTCTATAAATTAATGAATGGAGTGGAATGGGTAAACGTAGATCGATTGTTTACATTATCAGAATATAGAAAGACTAGGGGACATATAATGAAGCTACAGGGTAAACTATTTAAGACAAATACGAGAAAATATTTTTTCACTCAACGTGTAATCAAACTGGAATTTGTTACCGGAGGATGTAGTGTAGGGTAGCTGGATTTAAAAAAGGTTTGGACAAGTTCCTGGAGGAAAGGTCCATAAACCATTATTAAAAAGGGACTGAGGATATCAATGCTTGACTCAATACAAGCATTGTGGAGCCTGTGTCTTTTGGGGAAACTGCTAGGTATGTATGACCTAAATTGGCCACTGTTGGAAACAGGATACTAGTCTTGATGGACCTTGGTCTGAAAAAAACAGCGGAGGGCAGATACCACGGCCAACAAGACGGTGTAGATAAAGCCAACTTTATTGGGTCCTCAATAAAGTTGGTTTTATCTACACTGTCCTGTTGGCCGTGGTATCTGCCCTCCGCTGTTTTTTCCACTTGTGCTATCTGCGGAAGGCTCTCTTTTCCCTTCTTTTGACTTGGACCTTGGTCTGACCCAGTATGGCATATCTTATGTTCTTATGTTCACTACAAGGCTTATGCAGCACTGTACAAACACAGATACAGTCCCTACTTGTCAGAGCTTACAATCTAATCAAGACAGACAAGAGAAAAGATAAGAAGGATAGAATAGGGAAGGGTAAGGAGTCACAAGGAAACAAGGGATCAGAATCCAAAAGCAGCCTCAAATTGGTGAGACTTTAGCATAGATTTGAAAGGGGACAGAGATGAAGCCTACTGTACAGACTCAGGAAGTTTGTTCCAGGTATAAGGAGCAACAAGGTGAAAGAACTGAAGTCTGGAGTTAGCAGTTGAAAAAAAGAGCAAAGAGGGGAGCAGGCCAGTAGAATTGCAGAGTTCATGAGGAGAGGTGTAGGCGGGAGAGGAGAGAGGAAAGGTAGTGAGGGGTAGTAGAGTGAATGCATTTAAAGGTCAGAAGGAGGAGTTTCAATTGGATATGGAAACAGAAAGGAAGTCAATGAAGTGACCTGAGAAGAGGGGTTATATGAGTATATCAAGGCTGGCAAAAGATTAGTCACACAGCAGAGTTCTGCATAGATTGAAGGGGAGAGAGATGATTCAGAGGGAGACCAGCAAGAGGAGGCTGTAATAATCGAGATAGGAAGTAATTGGAGAGTGGACAATTGTTAGTAGTATGTTCAGAGAGGAAGTGCTGAATTTTGTTAATGTTATAGGAAAGAAATTACATGTTTTAGCTATAAGGAGAGGGAGGAGTCAAAGATGACACCAAAGTTATGAGCTGAGGAAAAAGGAAGTAGAAGAATATTTTCAACAGAGATAGGGAAAGGAGAAAGGGAAGAGGAAGGTTTAGGGGAAAAATAAGAAGTTTGGTTTTGTCCATGTTTAGTTTCAAACGGAGATGAGACATCCAGGTGGCAATGTCAGAGAAGCAGAGATATGGGCCTGGAGTGTCAGAGAAATATCAGGTGTAGAAAGATAGATCTGAGAATCGTCAGCATAAAAATTATACTGAAATCCATGGTAGCAGATGAGAGCACCAAGGGACTGGGTGTAGTGAGAGAAAAGGAGAGGGCCTAGAACAGACTTTACACCAACTGAGAATGGGATAGTAGTAGAGGAGGACACGCTAGAACAAACACTGAAAGAGCAACGGGAGAGATAAGAAGAGAACCAGGACAGCACAGAGCCCTTAAAACCAAGTGAGGATAATGTGTCAAGGAGAAGGTGATGGTCAACAGTATCAAAAGCAGCAAATAGGTCAAGAAGAATAAGGATAGATTTAGCCAGAAACAAGTCACTGGCGACGTTGGCAAGTGCCATTTCAGTAGAATGTTATGGGTCAACGCCAGACTAAAAATGATCCAGAAGGGCTTGAGAGGAAAGAAATTCAAGACAACTGTGGAGGCCTGCATGCTCAAGAAGTTTGGAAATGAAGGGAAGAAGGGAGATGGGACAATAATTAGAAGGAGAGCTAGGATCAAGAGAATTTTTCTTGAGTAGGGGTGTGAACACATCATGTTTGAAGACTTCAGGGACAGTAGCAGTGAAGAGCGAGAGCTCGAGAATATGTGAGATGGAAGGGATGAGAGAGGAGGAAATGGAGTTAAGCAGATGGGTGGGGATAGGATCAGAAGAGCAAGCAGGAAAGAAGATGAAAGGTTTCATCTTCAGTGATCATGGAAATGGATGAAAGGGTAATAGAGATTGATGGGAAAAGTTGATATTGAGGTGGGGAAGAGGGGATGAAGTTGTTCTAGTTGGGAACTGAAGAGTAATCTTGTGGATTTTGTTATGGAAAAAGTCGGCTAGGGTTTGGACAGAAAGAGAAGGAGGGGTCAGAGAGGGAGGCACCTTGAGGAGAGAATTAAGAATAGAGAAAAGATGGTGGGGATTAGTGGCAAGAGAATTAGATGGATATAGTAGTTTGTTTGGCTGACTGGAAGGAGTTAACATAAATGTGACGTGAAGAAGCCTAGTGGTTAGTGTACTGGCTTGATAACCAAGAGACCAGTGCTGAATTCCCATTAGCACTCCTTGTGGTCTTGAAAGGCCTGGCAATCTACCTCTGGTCACGCTATCAAGAAAACCCAGGAGCTGTTGGGTCAGCAGGAGTCAGCACTGACTTAAAGGCACATGTTGCATTTTTGAATGAAAAAATATTTTCTTTGAATAGTCTTAAATGGGCTACATTGTAGCTTCATTGCATATCCTTTAGTTTTTCTACATTTTAAAGGAGCAAACAACTATCTACATTTACCTGGTCCACTCCATTCATTCTTTTATAGACCTCTATCATATCGTTCCTCAGCCATCGTTTTTCCAAGTTGAAGAGCCCTAACCTTTTAAACCTTTCCTCATAGGGGAATCTTTCCATCCCCTTCACTATTTTGGTTGCTTTACTTTGTACCTTTTTCAATGCTGCTATTTCCTTTTTAATATATGATGACCAGAACTACACACAGTATTCAAGATACGGTCGCACCATGGAACAATATAGAGGCATTATAATATCCTTGGTTTTATTTTCCATTCCTTTCCTTATGCTTACTAGCATTCTATTTGCTTTCTTGTCTGCTGCTGCACACTGGGCAGAGGATGTCACCGTATTATCCACATAGATGCCCAAATCCCTTTCCTGGGTGGTGGTTCCTAATGTGGAACCTTGCATCGAATAACCATAGTTTGGATTGTCCCTTTCTAAGTGCATAACTTTGCACTTGTCCACATTAAATTTCATCTGCCATTTGGATGCCCAGTCTCCAAATTTCTCAAGGTCCTCTTGCAATTTTTCACAATCCTCTTGTGTTTCAAAAGCTTTTAATAATTTTGTGTCATCTGCAAATTTGATCACTTCACTCATTATTCCCATTTCCAGGTACTTTATGAATATGTTAAAAAGCAGCGGCCCCAGCAGAATTCAGAGAGCAGAGAGTAGGGCTAAATGGCCAATTTTCTTAATGAGAAAGGTAAACAGTAGAGTATTCCAACCTTTCTCATTAAGAAAATTGGCCATTTAGACCTACTCTTTGCTTTTTATCTTTTAACCAGTTCCTGATCCATAATAGTATACTGCCTCCTATCCCATGATTTTTTAATTTCACCAAGAGTCTCTCATGAGGGACTTTGTCAAAGTCATTCTGAAAATTGAAAAACACCATATCAACCAGTTTATTCACACCCTCAAAAATATATGAGATAAGAGATTAGTGAGACAAGATTTTCCTTGGCTAAATCTATGTTGGCTTTCTCGCATTAAACCATGACTATCTACATGTTCAGTAATCTTATTCTTTATAATGGTTTCAACCATTTTGTCCCATACTGACAACAGGCTCACCAGTCACTAGTTTCCTGGATTATCCTGGAATCATCCTGGTGTTACATTGGCCATTCTCCAATGTTCAGGTACTACAGATGATTTTAATGATAGTTCACAGATTAATAGTAGGTCTGAAATCTCACATTCAATACTTTAAGCACTCTTAGATGTATACCATCCTGTCCAGATGATTTGCTACTTTTTAGTTTATCAAATAGTTGTGATATATCTTCCCAGTTTATCGAGATTTGTTTCAATTTTTCCAATTCATCACCTTTAACCACCAATTCAGGCATGGGTACTTCTTCTTCAGTAGACTGAAGCAAAGAATTCATTCAGTTTCTCTGCCTTGGCCTTGTCCTCCTTTAGCACCCCTTTTATCCCTCTATCATCTAATAACCCAACTGATTCTCTCACAGGTACAGTATTTCGCTACAAATTTGCTTGAAAAAGTTTTTAATATATGTTTTTGCTTCCACTGCAAGTTTCTTTTCAAATTCTCTCTTTGCCTGCCTTATCAATACTTTGTATTGATCTTGCCAGTGCTTATGTTTCCCATCTTCGTCATTTGCCTCCTTTTTCCATTTCCTGAAAGGTGCTACGACAGTGTCTCTGACATTTATTTCTTTATTTATTTAGCCATGCTTATATACCGCTTTTCACCAGGTCAAAGCGGTTTACAATAAACAAGGGGGAATACATTGAACAGGGTTATTTGTATTTACAGGAGGGAAGGAGTATACCATCACCAGGGGGAGTATAACATATTTACATTCTCGCGAGATGTATCAGTCATAACCTTTAAACCATGTTGGCAGCTATTTAGCCTTCCTTCCAGCTTTTTTAAAGCATTGAATACATCTGGTCTGGGCTTCCAGGATTGTTTAAAAATACTATGCCCATGATTGATGTAAAGTTTTAACCTTTGCAGTTGCTCCTTTTAATTTGGTCTTAATTATTTTTCTCATCATATTATAGTCTCCCTTTTAAAGTTAAAGCTAATACTGTAGATTTCCTTGCTGCTGTCCCTCCATTTATTAAATCAAACAGAATCACGTTATGATCACTGTTGCCAAGTGGCCCCAATACCATTATTTCTTGCATTAGATTTTGTGCTGAACTAAATATTAGTCTAAAATAGCTTCCCCTTGTGTTGATTCATGAATCAGCTGGCCCATGAAGCAGTCATTTATTACATCTAGAAACTTTATTTCCCTAGCATATCCTGCTGTGACATTGACCCAGTCTATCAGGGTAACTGAAATCACCCATTATTACTGTGTTGTAACTTTTGTTAACTTCCCTGATTTCTTTTAGAATTTCATTATCCATCTGTTCATTATGGCCAGGCAGACGATAATACACCCCCACTGCCATCGCCTTCCGCTTTTTACATGGTATTTCTATCCATAGAGATTCTACAGTGTATTTTGTTTCCTGTAAAATGTTTATCCTATTTGACTCAATGCCCTCTCTAAAATATAGTGCAATCCCTCCACCAATTTGTACCCAGGTATCACGGTGTCCCATTGGTTATCCTCCTTCCACTAGATGCCAATTATATCAAACCTCTCACTTAGTGCCATATATTCTATATATTTAAAAAAATGTTAAACCAAGTTCATGGAGGAAAGATCATAAACCATAGTTAAAGAGGACTCAGGAAATCCACTGCTTACCCCGGGACAAGCATTGTGGAACCTGTGTGCCTCTTTGAGAACCTGCCAGGTACTTGTGACCTGGATTGGCCACTGTTGGAAACAGGATACTGGGCTTGATGGACCTTGGTCTGACCCAGAATGGCATTTCTTATTTTAATTCTGCCATCTTATTTTTTCGACCTCCAGTATTTGCATTCAAGCATTTCAAAGTTTGTTTTTTGCTCATATTAACAGTCTGGCTATCAGATGACGGGTAATTTGGAATCTTGCAATTCTCTCTGCTCTTTACTTATAGGCATCTAGGTTACTTTTACCGTTATTGGAACCTCTTTATAGGGATGTCTTAACTTCCCTCTTTTGCTAGTATCCTTCAAGGATACATCTTTCCGAAACATGCACTCTTGGGTGAATTGAATTTCTTTAACTGCCCAGAACAAACTGAAGAGGTGGAGGAGTTCCAATAATAGCCAGAAGTGATCTCCATCTCCAGTGCGACTTAGCCCATAGCACAACCAATCTTGACAGCATCCTCATCTCAAACCTTTGCCTTTATTGGAACCTCTTTATTGGGATGCCCTGACTTCCTTATTTTGCTAGTATCCTTCAAGGATACATCTTTCCGAAACATGCACTCTTGGGTGACTGTTGAATTTCTTTATTATCTAGTTCAAAAAGCTGCATCATGCTCCTCCTCTGCCTCCTAGCCCAACTTATCTCATGGACAGGTTCATTCACACAACACCAAGGCCTAATACCCACCGTGTGAACTCTGGGACATAGAAGCTACCACAACTCCCCTATCCCAGCAGACCAACGCCGTCAGCAAACCATCGCCGGCTGATTCACATAATCTGCCAACCTCTGGATAAGAACAAAAGACAAGTTCCCACTCCTAAAAAATCTAAACTGCATGCTAATAAATGCTCGATCCATCTGCAACAAATGGCCTGCACTCACTGATTACATCAATCATCGAAATCTTGACCTACTCCTCATCACCGAAACCTGGCTAACCGACACTGACACGGTCCTCACTAACTAACTAAGACTTCCTGGATATGACCTCTTCAACTGTCCCAGAACAAACCAAAAAGGCGGAGGAGTTCTAATAATAGCCAGAAGTGATCTTCATCTCCAGTGCGACTTAGCCCATAGCACAACCAATTTTGACAGCATCCTCATCTCAAACGAGACCTTAGCAACCTGCCTCATTTACCGACCACCATCTTCAAATGCTGATGAACTGGCTACAATCCTTGATCTAGTATGCAACCAGAATACCCGGCAGAAACAACTCTGGCTCCTAGGTGACTTTAACCTCCCATCACTCCCTACTAAACACTGCATAGCATTCCTGGAGGCAATGACCGTGCTGGACTATCACCAACTCATTCACACCCCAACCCATACCAGAAGTAACATCCTGGACCTTATTTTTGCCCCTTTACCCCCCCCCCCCCCCCACGCACTGAGCGACCAGACCCCACCACTCATTCTACCGGTTCCCTGGTCCGACCATAATGCCATACTCTTCAACATCCCATACAACACAGAAAGACAACATTCCTCTGCTTCAAACTCCCCCATACACTGTCGCTTCAGACACTTCAATAAAGAGACATTCCTAAATGACACTCTGCATGACCTTAACCCCGACACCAATGATCTGGGTGAGCTAATAGAAAATTGGAACAACAAACTCTCCAGAGCTGCACTCTTACCACCCTCCACAAAACCTACCTACATGAACCACTTAGCCGTGTGTTTTACCTCCGACCTGCGCAAATCATGAATACACCTCAGGAAACTAGAACACCGCTCGAGATGATCCAGACAGATTAACGACCAAACTGCATACCTGGATAACTTGTACCAGCATTGAAAAGCAGTCAACAATAAGAGAAAGGAATACCACACCAGCACCCTCATGCGCTCTCTCAACAAACCTTGAGAGCTCTTCAACCTCATCAAATCCCTCAAAAAGGACACATCCTTAAATGAACCAACAAGTACTCCTAGCCCAGAGGCCTTTGCCACATACTTCCAAAGCAAAACCGCCACAACTACACCCGACTCGACTGGTCTGACTTCAATAACTCACCTAGACACATCCATCCCCCTGATGGTGCACCCATACCCGCGCTAGAAGGCTTTTATCCATACACTCCGAGCAAATAGAGAATATCATCTGCGGAATCAACACCACCACCTCCCCAACTGATCCATGCCCAGCTTTCTGGATCAAGCAAGTATGACCTTAGTCCTGCTATAGCCAAAATCGCTAACTGTCTGAAGGCTGTCTACCTCTGCCTCTCAAAACCGCCTCCATTAGACCACTCATAAAGAACAACAAGCTAAATCCATCAGTTTCTATAGACCCATATCCAGCCTCCCCTTCTTGGCCAAAATACTAGAAAAAAATTATCCACCAACAAATCCAGGACCACATTGACTCATATGCACCTCTGGACCCACAACAACATGGGTTCTGCCAACAACACAATGTGGAAACCCTACTGACGACTCTCTTGGACAGACTCCACACAGGCCTAAACAAGAAAAAACAAGGATTCATCCTGTTATTCATGGACATTGCCTCTACTTTCGATACAGTCAACCACAATCTCCTACTCACCCACCTATTTCAAAAAGGTATAAGGAACCAAGCCTTCAACTGGTTCTAGTCATACCTGTCTGATTTCCAGCAACAAGTCTGCATAGAAACCTAGTCATCCAAACCATTCCAGCAGATGCAAAGAGTCCTGCAAGGCTCATCTCTCTCCTCCCTACTCTTCAACATTTATGTTAAGCCAATCTGCACCATTATACAGTCACTCAACATTTACTTCCACATCTATGCCAACAATGTCCTACTCTACGCTCCTTTCTCCATAGACAGCCCCGACTATTCTCCCGTTGCAGAATGCTTCAATGTGGTCTCAGACTGGCTCACTGCCCACAACCTGATGGTTAACAGTAGAAAGTCAGAGGTCTCATTTGTAACTAAAGACCAAGCTTTCACCCCACCAACTTCCTTCAGGATAAAAGATCTTGAACTCATAACCAAGCAAGACGTATGTTACCTTGGGATCATCTTGGACCAACATCCAAATTGGGAAGCCCACATACAAACCACCATCAAGGCAGTCTATAACAAAACTAAGAACCCTCTGACATCTACGCCCTCTCCTTGAATGTCTGCTTCCTCCCTCACAAACCTCATACAGCGTGCCCCTGAAAACAGAACCAGAAGGTCATACATGGTAAACTCACTTGTCACCCCCTCAGCAATAAGAACTTGCATCCAGTCAAATAAAAATCGCGCCTTTTCTCTCTATGCACCAACCCACTGGATGCCCTACCTCCAGCAATCTGTGCCATCACAGACCTGACATCCTTTAGGAAGGCCTTAAAGATAAACTTATTTCAACTAGCTTATGGCCACATTTATGATATGGTTGGATCAAAGCCCTCAGGACAACTGACTGCTGATTACACAGGTACACTACCAAAAAACTGCCTCCAGTTTTGCAACTGATTCCTATAGATTTTGGGGTGCTGAATCCAGGAAAAATAGCCAAAATGTTCCATCACATCACGTTTTCTTGCAAAATTAGATTTCTTACCCATATAAGGAAAGTTCACATAATTTCTTTTTAGCCGACTGCAGTTTATTTTCTTGGCCCAAAATAGAGGTTGTAATGGTTAACTAACTAGAAACACTCCCTCATGATATTTTAGAGTGTTTTGTATTCATTTTATACATTAACAGGACAATTGGGAGGCGGGGGGCTAAATCCAGTACTCACGCTGGCGCATGTTCTTTCCTGTTCGCCTCGCCTTGTTCGCTCGCTCAAACACGGTGGTTGCGACATGAACGTTCCTGTCAAATTTCAGTTTCTTGCAAGTTCATTATTACCTTTTGTTTGCTCAGTCGTAATCCAGCTTTATTCCGAAGTGGTTCACTGCAGTTGTAGTTTGCAGTGCTGTGTATTTGTGATGGCTCACAGAGCCAGAGGTTGCGTCAACTCTCCGGACAGTTTTTGTTTTATTTGTGGGGAATATACCATGAAAAAGCGGCAGAGGAACATTTCTGCATTTATTAAAAAAGTATATTTCGCCTATTTTGGTTTGAAGTTAGGCGATCAAGACAAACCGTGGGCTCCTCACAAAGTGTGCAAGACATGTGAGGAAGATCTACGCTTATGGATGAAAGGTAAAAAACAAGCATTTCGTTTCGGAATACCTATGATGTGGCGTGAACAAAGAGACCACAGCAGTGACTGCTATTTTTGCTCTTGCATTGTGAAGGGATACAACTTAAAAAATAAGAACGTAATAAGTTACCCCAACCTTCCCTCAGCAATTAGGCCTATGCCTCATAGCAACGAAGTACCAGTGCCTGAACCACCAAAATCTTTGGATCATATTTGTGTGGACGGTTCTGATCATGATGAGACTCAGATGGCTTTTCCCGATGAGTCCAGTACTTCCGAGTTTGAAACTGAACCAGATCCGAAACCTGAACTTTTCTCTCAAGCTGAATTGAATGATTTAGTCCGGGATTTAAGACTCCCAAAAGATGCTGCCCAACTGCTAGGTTCTCGGCTTAAACAGAAAAATCTATTGTCACCAGGAACAACTTTTTATTGGTACCGCAACCGCGAGACACAATTTTTGAAGTATTTCAGCAAAGAGGAAGATTTGGTATTTTGCAACGATATATACGGAGTGATGGAAAAGTTTAAACTCAAGTATGATCCTGCTGAATGGCGGCTGTTCATTGATTCGTCAAAAGACAGCATAAAAGGTGTTCTTCTTCATAATGGCAACACATTCACTTCAGTTCCTATTGCTCACTCTGTTATTCTCCAAGAAAAATACGAGAATTTGGCCCTGATTCTTCAGAAGATTCGTTATGATGAGCATAAGTGGATGATTTGTGGAGACTTTAAAATTCAATCCATGCTATTAGGGCAGCAATCCGGTTTCACCAAATATCCCTGCTTCCTTTGCTTGTGGGATAGCCGGGCCCATGACCTACACTGGGGGAAAAAAGACTGGCCAATTCGGGAGTATTTGAGACCCGGTGAGAAAAATGTTCTTCATGAGAGCTTGGTACCTCGTGATAAAATTCTATTACCACCTCTCCACATTAAGTTGGGTCTCATTAAGCAATTCATCAAGTCCCTTCCAAAAGATGGTGAGTGCTTTCGGTACCTTTGCTCAAAGTTCCCCCGACTTTCTGAAGCAAAGCTAAAGGAAGGAGTGTTTGTTGGCTCTGATATAAGGAAACTCATTTCAGATGGAGCATTCGCTGAAACGATGTCTGAGAAGGAAAAAGAAGCCTGGGATTCCTTCAAGGATGTTGTTCTCAAATTCTTGGGGAACAGGCGGGATGAGAACTATAAGGATATTGTTGCCAGGATGCTCAATGCCTTCAAAGAACAAGGCTGTAACATGAGCCTGAAAGTCCATTTCTTGCACTCCCATGTGAACTACTTTCCCGAAAACTTGGGGGCGTACAGTGAAGAACAAGGTGAAAGGTTTCACCAGGACATCAAGGACGCAGAGAGAAGGTACCAAGGAAGATGGAACACCACTATGATGGCTGATTTCTGCTGGTTGCTGCTGCAGGAAACCCTAGATGAAAAATAGGCCAAGCAGCGCACCAAGAGAAGCATTCGGGGGAAGAAGAAACGGGCCCACCAGGAGATTGATTGACCCAAGAATGACTTTAAAATCTAAACTGTGTTGACAAATATCGTGTTTTTACTAAACTTTGAAATAAAAATTTGCTAGTTATTACCACAGTGTCGGATCTCATTTATTAGAATTTTATTTTCACACCATCGGGTGTTTGTCTTCATGTATTGCAATGGTGCGGTTTGCGTTTTCTATTCTTACATACATACCTGTACAACATTTTTTGCACATTTCTTTGCTTTGCTTTGTGTCTAACCTCGCTCTTATATGCTCAATGTTTGTGCACATGTATGTGGCTGTTTTAAGTGCAGACAATTTTGCTACCATCACAGTGTGTTTTGTTGACATTACTCTATTCTTATGTGCTGCCTTGTTACAATTTTCTTTATTCTTATTTGAATAACTACTAAACAATTAGTATAAAGAATTCATCCAAGAAACTTTTATCTCGATCGCACTCAATCTGAAACGTTCACCTCAAACTGCTATCCCAATGTAGCAAAAAAATCTGTACGTGATGGAGCAAATTGGTTACCAGATTTGGATTCAGCGCACCAAAAAACGTAAAAATCAATCGAAACATTAGAGGCAGTTTAAAAAAAAATTTTTTTAGTGTACCTGTGTTATTTATTATTTTATTTTATTTACATTCTCTTATATACCATGCTATTCTGCATCAGTGCGGTTTACATTGAACAAACTGAAATTACATTGAACAAGGCATTATAGCTTGGAGATAACTATTTTACAGGGTACATGGGCTATGGAGGGTTAAGTGGCTTGCCCAAGACCACAAGGAGCACCTGTGGGACTAGAAACCCCAGTCCTTCCGGCCCAAGGTTGCTGTCCTCTAGTAGGTTTTGAACCCCTGACCTTCTGGCCTGAAGTACCTTGCACCAACCACTAGGCCACTCCTCCACTCCACTGCTGATATAGCTGACCATGAAATGAGAGTCAGAAGCTTACATACTGGGACATGGAACATATGAAACATGAATCAAGGGAAGTTGGAGGTGGTCATAAATGAAATGGAATGTGTACAACTTGATCTGTTGGGTGTCTGTGAACTGAAATGGAACTTTGCAACTGATGATCTACTATACTGGAAATGAAAGACAAAGAAGAAATGGTGCTGCATTTATAATTAAGAAGAAACGTGCAAGAACTGTAATGAAATACAATGCAATCAGTGAACATTTAATTTCTATTCCTCTATGAGGAATGCCCATCAACACAACTTTAATTCAAGTATATGCCCCAACAACAGCTGCAGAAGAGAATAAAATTGAAGAGTTCTATGAACAAGTACAAGCTGAAATTGACAGAACATGCAAACAGGATATCCTGATAGTCATGGGTGACTGGAATGCAAAGTTGGCAACAAAGAAGAAGGCAAAATGGTTGGAAAATATGAACTTGGCAACAGAAATGAAGCTGGAGAAAGACTAATAGAATTCTGCAAGACCAATGATCTATTCATCTCAAACATCTTCTTCCAGCAACACAAGCAGCAACTCTACACATGGACCCATTGGTTTATACTAAAATAAAATTGACTACATCTGTGGAAGTCAATGATGGAAACGTTCTATAACATCAACAAAGACAAAACCTGGAGCTGACTGTGGTACAGAACACCAACTATGCAAACTCAAGCTAAAGTTGAAAAAGAGCAAGCCACTCATGAATTTAGCAAAATATGACCTTCAGAATACACAACCAGAATTTAAAGACTGTCTACAAAATTGATTTGTTGCTTTAGATACAAATGAAAGAGGTCGAGAAGAGTTATGGGATGACATCAAGAAGGTTAGGTTGGAAGAAAGTGAGAAATCTCTACAAAGGGTGAAAAAGCAAAAACGGCCAAAGCGGATGACCGAAGAAACTCTGAAAATTGCCCAGAAACACAGAGAAGCTAAAGCCAGAAGAAAGAGAGGCAATCACAGAATTCAACAGAGATTTCCAACCTACAGGAAGACAAGACAAGACAAGGAGAAATACTACAATGATGCATGCAAAGAAATAGAAGCAGAAACTAATAGAGGAAGAACAAGATTGGCTTTCCTAAAGCTATGAGAATTAAAGAAAAAATTCCAGCCTCAAACTGGAATGTTACAAGATGCTCAAGGATCCATGTTAAGTGATGCTGAGAAGATCAAGAAAAGGTGGAAAGAATATACAGAGTTATTATATAATAAAGATCAAGTGGACCAACAGCCGTTTCAACCTGTACCTTATGATCCGGAACCATTGGGGATGAAAGGAGAAGCAGCATTGAAAGCCTTATCAAAGAACAAAGCACCAGTCATTGATGGCATTCCTATAGAAGTATTGCAGAAATCTGATGCAGCTGTTACCATAATTTCAAGGCTCTGCCAGGAAAGTTAGAAGACAGCATCATGGCCAACTGACTGGAAAAGTTCTGTGTTTATACCAATACCAAAGAAAGGTGATCCAACTGACTATGGAAATTATCACACCACCATTCTGATCCCACATGCCAGCCAGATTCTACTGAAGATTATTCAGCAGAGACTACAACCATACCCGGAAGAAGAACTGCCTGAAGTGCAAGCAGGGTTTAGGATAGGCCGATTGAGAGACATCATCGAGGATGTAGGACAGATCCTTGAAAAGACTAAAGAATACCAAAAGGATATCTATATGTGTTTTATTGACTACAGCAAGGCTTTTGACTTTGTAAACCATTAGAATCTTTGCACCACATTAAGAAGCATGGGTATACCAGAACACCTGATTGTTATCTTGCACAATCTGTACATTGATCAAGAAGCAACAGTTCGAACAGAACAAGGAGAAACAGAATGGTTTAAAACCAGCAAAGGTGTATGATGAGGCTGCATACTTTCCTCCTACCTGTTTAATTTATATGTAGAACAAAGCACCAGAGAAGCAGGACTGTATGAAGACAACAAAGGCGTGAAGATTGGTGGGATACTCATCGACAACCTTTGCCATAGTGATGATACCACATCACTGACTGAAAGTGAAGAATATTTAACCAGATTTCTATACCACTTTATCCTTTAATCAAAGCAGTTTACATTATGTAATCACTACAAACAGGTATTGGATACATTCCCTTGTCCGCAATCTATGTGTCCTGAGGTAATGTAGGGTTAAGTGGCTTGCCCAAGGCCACAAGGAGTGCCTATAGGACTAGAATCTCCAACCCCTCCTGCCTGAGATTGCTGTCCCAAGGTGGGAATTAAACCCCTGGCTCTTCAACCTGAGGTACCATGTCTTAACCTCTAGGCCACTCCTCCTTCAGACAATCTGGAACATTTGCTTCTCAAGATCAAGGTGCATAGTCTTAAAATGGGCCTGAAACATAATGTAAAGAAGACAAAGATCCTGAGGAAATTCTGGCAAAATAAATAAGTTCATCATTGATGGAGAAGAAATAGAAATAGCGGACAACTTTAACTTACTTGGATCAACTATCAATAAAGAAATAACAAGCAGAAATGTCTCTCTCCATACAAAGATTTGACTTGTTCAAACCATGGTATTTTCAATAACATCATATGGATGCGAAAGTTGGACAGTGAAAAAGATAGACAGGAAGAAAATTGATGCCTTTGAATTATGGTGCCAGTGACAAATACTGTGTATCTCATGGACTGTCCAAAGAAAAAAACAGTCAGTACTAGAGGAGATCAAACCTAAGCTTTCTTTAGAAGCTCAGATGACAAGACTTCAACTTTCATACTTTGGACACATCACGCAGAGAGATAGAGAAAGACATCATGCTTGGCAAGGTAGAAAGTCAACACAAAAGAGGAAGGCCAGCAATGAGATGGATTGATACAATAGCAGCAGCTATGGGTGCCACTCTGAAGACCGAACACAGTTTCGGACAACTACCGAGAGAGTCGCCATAAGTCGAAGCCGACTCAACGACACTTAAGAAACAACAAATATGACTTGCAGAACCTTAATTACTCTATTCCTAATGAAGATAATCCTGAAAGTAAATAAGACCACCTCTTTCCCCTTAGTAGATTTAGGAGCCTATAAATCAAAGATTAGGCCTGGGGTGGGGGGGGAGTTGGGTGGGTATATAGAAAAGAAACCCAAACTAAAAGCTTGCTTGCTATACAGTGCTCTGACTTTATAAAACACAGAATTTTAAAATAAACACATATTTTATCAGCTTAAACCCAAAGAATTTCCTCTAACCCAAAAGTCTGAGAAATTCCCAGCAGGTAAATATTTAAAGGTGCTGATTCCTTCGAAGCAAGAGTGGCTTCTTTTAGTAACTCTTTGAGACTAAAAATCACAGAGTTCTGGTTGACCTATTTATATCTGTGCTTCTAAGGCAATCTCTTTTTTCAGTTTCCTTGGTAATTTACATAACCGGCTCCTGAATAGCCCTTCTGCTATCCCTCACTTAGTCTGTTCCAACTTTCCTCCAGTGGGAGGAGATGAATCTTCCTAGTCTGCCCACCTCTGGTCTCAGATTCAAGGAGTAGAGGCGAAGTACTTCTGTCCACGAAAGAAGAGTGATTTTTTTCTGATAATTTTAAAATGGCTTAACAGGTTGAAATGAGAGAGACATTTAAATACCTCTGTCGCATGAATGCACAGGAGGAGACATGGATTGCACTGTGTAGGATTGCAAATTTCTTTGAAATTGCAATGTTTAGGGCTGTGAATTTGCCTGATGCAGAGCTTCTGAATACTCCAGCGAAGCTCAAAACACAATCTGTGTTGCTGGAACTTGCCTTGAATTTGTGCTGATCCTTTTTGGGTCATGTGGTGCTTTCGTCTCTACCGCTGACACCACTGATATGGCCTCAATTATGCTGACTACTGCTATGCTTCCTACAGTCATTGCATGAGTTGAATATACTGTTAGGACTTTGCAAGCTAAGTGCAGGATTTTTGCTTTTGGCTGCTTGTGGTTCACTTGGTGGTGATTATATATGTTTGGCGTCTGTGGGTATTTTTTTCCAACAAAAAAAGAGGTCTATCTAGTCTCTCTCTTTTGTAGGCTCTGTTTCATTCTCTGGCTCTGTTTTCTTTGGCAAGGAGTAGAGGGGCAGGGCCTGCAGTCCAATGGTTGACAGACTCTTGACAAGCCATATGTGATCTCTGCTGCATATTGAGGAGACGACAGGGAGAGAGGCAGCAGCCACCGCTGCACTTTATTTTGGATCTGGAACACTTAGTGAAGGTAAACCAGACCAGCAACGAGAGCCCCCCGAGCTGTGTAAAGTTTGTAAGAATGTGAAGGGCTGAGAGAGCGAAGCTTCTGCTGACAAGTGTGCAGGAGGCATTGTGTGTGACCAAACCGGTTCCCAAGCTGCTGCTGCTACTCCTCTTTCTCATTGCTCTTGTGGGTACCAAAGAGTTATCCTCAGTTTGGCCCTGATTGATTCAGCTTTGGCCCTAGTCAGCACAGAGCAAGAAGGGAGTCCCAGCTAACCGGGCCCTTTGTTTCCCTGAGAAATGGGCTTAAGTACTCTCTATGTATGTACATTTCTGTGTGTGCGACACATATGTGGTGTATCTCTTCCTCTAAGTAGGCAGAGCTGAAAATATTAAAGAAAGAGACTAACAGGGAAGAGGAGAGGATGCTATAAGGGATAGGGAGTAATGAATGAAGGAAGAATGAAGGTAACAGGTTTGGATGTTAGTCTGGAAGGGAGGGAAAGAGGGGGGGGGGGTCAGCAGATTGGATGAATGATTAAATCTGAGAAGACGGAAGGAGAGTAGATGAGAAAGTAAACTGATGGTGTGAACCTGGGGTGAATTAGTCTGGCAGAAGTGAGACTGGGAGGCAGTGAGATAAAAAGGATGAACAGATGGGGGGAAAGAGTGGATGAGTGAGTCTGGAGGTACTGAATGGATATGTCTAAGGGAAAGAGATAAGGGATAAGCTGCCGGGAGAGGCGGGGTGATGAAAAATAGTTGAACCAAGAGGAGGAGATCCTGAGGGCTGAGCGTAGTTGAGAGAGAGGGAATGAGTCTGGACAGGTGAACCAGGGAGGTAGAGAGGAGAGACCTAGAATGAACTTGGAAAGCTTGAGAATGAGGGGGTGATCCTTAGGGAGTGAACCTGAGGGGCTGTGAGAGGTAAGTCAAGAGTGAGTGGATGATCCAAATGCCCTTGAGTATGGAGCAGACAGAACTTAAAGATTCCAAATTACCCCTGCCTAACGATAGCCAGTTTAATATGAATAAAATATAGTCCCTAAAATGCTTGTATGCAAATGTTAGAAGTCTAAAAAATAAGATGGGAGCATTAGAATATATAGCACTAAATTTATTTATTTATTTAGCAAGCATTTGTAGCCCGCTCCTTCCAGCGATCAGAAGCGGGTAGGATTACTATTGTGAAACTGCCGAATCAAGGCAGGTACAAATTTTGTTTACATACAGATTGTCAGAAAAGCACATCATACAGAGTTAACACTTCTTAGCTATGGGGGAGTTCATTTACATATATACATAAATACATATATACAGGATAATCTTCTTGGACACAGTGGTCAGGGGCTGCTCCATCTGTGGGTTTAGTTCAGGTTGAAATGTGATTGGAAAATGTGCGTTTTGAGTTTCTTTCTGAAGTCTAGAAGGTCATTGCTAGCTCGTAGTTCTGGTGGGAGTTGGTTCCACAGTGTTGGCGCTGCATATGAGAAAGCCCTGTGGCTGGTGTTAGCTTTGGCAGATCTTATATCTGTTGGAATGTGAAGGATGTTGGAATTGTGGGTTCTTCTGTTTCAGGTAGGAGGTTGCAATCTTACTAGGTTGTTGAGGAAGGAAGGTGCTAAGTTGTGGATGAGTTTGAAGGTGGTTGTTAGTATTTTGTATTTTGTGCGAGCTGTTATGGGTAGCCAGTGTAATTGAATTAGTACTGGTGTGATGTGGTCACTTAGATTTTTCTTCATTATGACCCTGGCAGCTACATTTTGTGCCATTTGTAATATGTTTAGGTTTTTTTTAGGTAAACCTTGTAGGATGGCGTTGCAGTAGTCAAAATGTGGCATGATGAGTGCTTGGGCCACTGTTCTGAAGTCTTGGGGATCAATAATATTCCGAATGGGTTGGAGCACTCTAAGCTTGTGGAAAACTGCTCTGTTGGTCTTTCGGAGGTGTTTTTCCATCTTTAGGTCAGAGTCAAATGTGACTCCTAGATACTTTATTTCTTTTTTTGTTTGGTAAGTGTTGTTACATAGTGTTATTGATGTGGGAGGGTCAAAATTCGGTTCTTTGGAGATATATATGTGGCAGGCTAGATATGATTGGTATCTCAGAGATATGGTGGAAGGCTAGATATGATTGGTATCTCAGAGATATGGTGGAAGGAGGACAACCAATGGGATACTGTGATATCTGGGTACAAACAATATCGCAATGATAGAACTGATCAAATGGGTGGAGGGGTTGCACTCTATGTTAGAGAAGGCATTGAGTCAAAAAAGTATTAAAGTTTTCTGGAAACAAAATTTGCTGCAGAATCTCTATGGATTGAAATTACATGTAAAAAGGGGAGGGCGGTGGAAGTGGGGGTGTACTATCAACTGCCTGGCCAGAATGAACAAATGGATGATGAAATGCTCGAAGAAATCAGGGAAGCTAAAAAACGTTACAGCACAGTAATAATAATGGGTGATTTCAATTACCCCGGTATTGACTGGGTCAGTGTCATGGCAGGACATGCTAGGGAGATAAAGTTTCCAGATGAAATAAATGACTGCTTCTTGGAGCAGCTGATTCATGAACCGACAAGAGGGGAAGCCATTTTGGACTTAGTCCTTAGTGGAACACAAGATCTGCTGCAAGAGATAAGGGTGTTGGGGCCACTTGGCAATAGTGATCATAGTATGATCACATTTGATTTAACACTAAAAGCCCCAAAGTGCGTCAATTGACACAAATGCATATTTGAAGTTGTATACCAGTGCCACTGCAAGAACCATGTCAGTCATATTCCATGACTTTGTTAGCAAGGTCAAAATGTTCAAATATGTGCCTCAAAAATTAATGACAAATGCACCACCTAGCGGGAAAATTAATTTATACCTAGAAGCCCCAGTGTACGTCAATTGAGGCACTCAATTGTCTTGGATGCTTCAATTGACATACTTTGGGGTTTCTAGGTATAAATTCATGTTCCCACTAAGTGGCGCATCTCAATCACTGTTTACAGTTTTACTCTGACATTACAAACAATAAACACACGATGACATCATGTAATGACATCACATACTGCACGTATTTAACAAATAAGTAACTTCACATTAATTTACATCTGCATTTCATGCTAAATGCAGTCGTCGTGATAATGCATCAAGTGACGCACTTTGGGGTTTCTAGGTAAAATTCCTTTTGGGGCTTCTAGTGTTAATTAATGGAGGAGAAATGGTAAGGAAATTCACAGTACTACCTTTTAAATTTGGAAAGGGAGACTATGATAAAATGAGGAAAATAGTTAAGAAAAAACTAAAAGGAGCAGTTACAGAGGTTAAAGACTTACATCAAGCTTGAGTGTAGTTTAAAAATACTATCTTAGAAGTCCAGAGCAGCTGTATTCCATACTTTAAGAAAAGTGGAAGGAAGTCCAAAAAACTGCCTGCATGGTTTAAAGGTGAGGTCAGAGAGGCTGTTGCAAAAAAACCCATCTTTCAGGAAATGGAAAAGAGAGCCAAATGACGAAAACTGGAAACAGCACAAGCACTAGCAAGTTAAATGCAAGACATTGATAAGGAAGAAAAAGAGAGAATTACATAACATAAGAACATAAGATATGCCATACTGGGTCAGACCAAGGTCCATCAAGCCCAGTATTCTGTTTCTAACAGTAGCCAATCTAGGTCATATGTACCTAGCAGTTTCCCCAAGAGAAACAAGTTCCACAATGCTTGTACTGGGTCAAGCATTGATATCTTCGGCCACTTCTTAATAATGGTTTATGGACCTTTCCTCCAGGAACTTGTCCAAACCTTTTTTAAACCCAGCTACACTAACAGCCTTTACTACATCCTCCGGTAACAAATTCCAGAGTTTGATTACACGTTGAGTGAAAAAATATTTTCTTTTATTAGTCTTAAATAGTTTACCCTGTAGCTTCATTGAATGTCCCCTAGTCTTTCTATATTCTGATAAGGTAAACAATCGATCTACGTTTACCCGTTCCACTCCGTTCATTAATTTATAGACTTCTATCATATCTCCCCTCAGCCGTCTCTTTTCCAGGTTAAAGAGCCCGAATCTTTTTAGCCTTTCTTCATAGGAGTATCCTTCCATCCCCTTTACCATTTTGGTGGCTCTTCTCTGTACCATTTCTGAAATCGCTATATCCTTTTTAAGATACGGCGACCAGAATTGCACACAATATTCAAGGTGCGGTCTCACCATGGAACGATATAGAGGCATTATAATATTTTTTGTTTTATTTTCCATTCCTTTCCTTATCATACCTAGCATTCTATTTGCTCTCTTGGCCGCCGCTGCACACTGGGCCGAGGGTTTTAACATGGTATCCACAATGACGCCTAAATCTTTTTCCTGGGTGGTGGTTCCTAATGTGGAACCTTGCATCATGTAACCATAGTTTGGGTTGTTCTTCCCTAGGTGCATAACCTTGCACTTGTCCACATTAAATTTCATCTGCCATTTTGATGCCCAGTCTTCCAATTTATCAAGATCCTCTTGCAATTTTTCACAATCCAACTTTAAATAGTTTTGTGTCATCTGCAAATTTGATAACCTCACTCGTTATTCCATTTTCCAGGTCATTTATGAATATGTCAAAAAGCAGCGGACGCAGCACAGATCCCTGGGGTACACCACTATTCACCTTTCTCCATTGGGAAAATTGGCCATTTAGCCCTACCCTCTGCTTTCTATCTTTTAACCAGTTCCTGATCCACAATAGTACACTGCCTCCTATCCCATGACTCTTTAGTTTTGCCAAAAGTCTCTGATGAGGGACCTTGTCAAAGGCTTTCTGAAAGTCCAGATACACAATATCAACTGACTCACCTTTGTCCACCTGTTTATTCACTCCTTCAAAAAAACATAACAGATTAGTAAGACAAGATCTTCCTTGTCTAAAGCCATGTTGGCTGTCTCCCATTAAGTTGTGACTATCTACATGCTGAGTAATTTTATTCTTTATGATGGTTTCTACCATTTTTCCCGGTACTGACGTCAGGCTCACCGGTCTGTAGTTTCCCGGATCACCCCTGGAACCCTTTTTAAAAATTGGTGTTACATTGGTGATCCTCCAATCTTCAGGTATTAGAGATGATTTTAATGATAGTTCACAGATTACTGATAGCAGTTCTGCAATCTCATATTTCAGTTCTTTCAACACCCTTGGATGTATACCATCCGGCCCAGGTGATTTGCTACTCTTCAGTTTATCTAATAGTTGTAATTTGAGAAGAAGCTTGTTGTAGAAGCAAAAACACGTAATAGAGACTTTTTCAAGTACATTCGTAGCAAAAAACTGAGAAAGTCAGTTGGTCCATTAGATGATAGAGGGGTTAAAGGTGCACTAAGAAGGGACAAGGCCAAGACAGAGAGATTGAATGAATTCTTTGCTTTGGTCTTTACTGAGGAAGATATAGGGATGTTATCCATGACTGAAATGGTAATTAGAAATGATACTGTGGAAGAACTGAAAGAAATATCGATACACTGGGAAGATGTTTTACAACTATTTGATAAACTGAAGAGTAGAAAATCACCTGGACCAGATGGTATACATCCAAGGGTGTTAAAAGAACAGAAATATGAGATTGCAGACCTGCTATTAGTAATCTGTGAACTATTATTAAAATCATCTCTAACACCTGAAGATTGGAGGATGACCAATGTAACCCCAATTTTTAAAAAGGGTTCCAGGGGTGATCCGGGAAACTACAGACCGATGAGCCTGACTTCAGTACTGGGAAAAATGGTAGAAACCATCATAAAGAACAAAATTGCTGAACATGTAGATGTTGTTGTTGTTAAGTGCCATTGAGTCGGTGTCGACTCATGGAGACCCTCTGGATAGTTGTCCTAAATTGTGTTCAGTCTTCAGTCAGATGGCTCATTGTTGACAGACTGGTACCTGTAGCTGTTAGTGTACTGATCCATCTCATTGCTGGCCTTCCTCTTTTACGTTGACCTTCTATCTTGCCAAACATGATCTCTTTCTCGAATGATCTCTCTCTTCGCATGATGTGCCCAAAGTATGAAAGTTGAAATCTTGTCATCTGAGCTTCTAAAGAAAGCTTAGGTTTGTTCTCCTCTACTACTATCTGGTTTGTTCTTTGGGCAGTCCATGGTATACGCAGTATTCGTCTCCAGCACCATTATTCAAAGGCCTCAATTTTCTTCCTGTCTATCTTTTTCACTGTCCAGATTTCGCACCCATATGATGTTACTGAAAATACCATGGCTTGAACGAGTCTAATATTTGTATGGAGAGAGAATCTTGTCTAGGTGTTTCATAGCCATTCTGCCAAGAGCAATGCATCATCGGATTTCTTGACTGCTTGTTCCTTCTTTATGATAGTTGATCCAAGTAGGTTAAAGTTGTCCACGATTTCAATTTCTTCTCCTTCAACGATGATCTTGTTGATTTTTCCAGTTGTCATGATCTTTATATTAAGCTGCAGGCCCATTTTAAGACTATGTTCTTTGATCGTGAGAAGCAAATGTTTCAGATCATCTTCACTTTCAGCCAGTAATGTGATATCATCAGCATAGCGAAGGTTGTTGATGAGTCTTCCGCCAATCTTCATACATCTGCTGTCTTCATACAATCCTGCTTCTCTGATGATTTCTTCTGCATATAAATTAAACAGATAGGGGGAAAGTATGCAGCCTTGTCTTACACCTTTGCTTATTATAAACAATTCTTTTTCTCCTTGTTCCGTTCGAACTGTTGCTTCTTGATCAATGTACAGATTGGTATACCCATGCTTCTTAATGTGGCCCAGAGTTTCTCATGGTTTACACAGTCAAAAGTCTTGCTATAGTCGATAAAGCACAAATAGATATCCTTTTGTTATTCTTTAGTCTTTTCAAGGATCCATTTCACATCCGCGATGACGAACCCTGCTTGCACTTCAGGTAGTTCTTGTTCCAGGTATGGTTGTAGTCTCTATTGAATAATCTTCAGTAGAATCTTGCTGGCATGTGGGATCAGAGAGATTGTGCAATAATTTCCACAGTCAGTTGGATCACCTTTCTTTAGTATTGGTATAAACACAGATCTTTTCCAGTCAGTTGGCCATGATGTTGTCTTCCAAATGTCTTGGCAAAGCCTTGTAATATGGGAACAGCTGTATCAGATTGCTGTAATACGTCTATGGGAATTCCATCAATATCTGGTTCTTTATTCTTTGATAAAGCTTTCAATGCTGCTTCAACTTCTTCTTTCATCACCAATGGTTCCGGATCATAAGGTACAGTTTGAAACGGCTGTTGGTCCACTTGATCTTTATCATATAAAAAGTCTGTATATTCTTTCCACCTTTTCTTGTTCTTCTCAGTATCATTCAACATAGAACCTTGAGCATCTTGTAACATTCCAATTCGAGGCTGGATTTTTTTCTTTAACTCTCATAGCTGTAGGAAAGCCGAACTTGTTCTTCCTCTAATAGTTTCTGCTTCTATTTTCTTGCATGTGTCATTGTAGTACTTTTCCTTGTCCTGTCTTGATGCACGTTGGAAATCTCTATTGAGTTCTGTGATTCTTTCTTTCTCTTATGGCTTCAGCTTCTCTGCATTTCTGGGCAATTTTCAGAGTTTCTTCCGTCATCCATTTAGGCCGTTTTTGCTTTTTCACCTTTTGTAGAGACTTTTCGCTTTCTTCCAACACAAACTTCTTGATGTCATTCCATAACTCTTCTGGAGCTCTGAAATTTATATCTAAAGCAGCAATTCGATTTTGCAGGTAGTCTTTAAATTCCAGTGGTATATTCTCAAGGTCATATTTTGCTGCATTCATGAGTGGTTTGTTATTTTTCAACTTTAGCTTGAGTTTGCATAGTTGGTGTTCTATACCACAGGTAGCTCCAGGTTTTGTCTTTGTTGATGTTATAGAGCTTTTCCAGCATTGACTTCCACAGATGTTGTCAATTTCATTTTTGTACAATCCATTGGGTGAAATCCATGTGTACAGTCGCCGACTGCGTTGCTGGAAGAAGGTGTTTGAGATGAATAGATCATTGGTCTTGCAGAATTCTATCAGTCTTTCTACAACTTCATTTCTTTTGCCAAGTCCATATTTTCCAGTCACTTTGCCTTCTTCTTTGTTGCCAACTTTTGTGTTCCAGTCACCCATGACTATCAGGATATCCTGTTTGCATGTTCTGTCAATTTCAGCTTGAACTTGTTCATAGAACTCATCAATTTCATCCTCTTCTGCAGCTGTTGTTGGGGCATATACTTGAATTGTAGTTCTGTTGATAGACATTCCTCATAGACGAATAGAGATTAAGCGTTCACTGACTGCATTGTATTTCATTACAGTTCTTTCAGATTTCTTCTTTATTATAAATACAAACCATTTCTTCTTTGTCTTTCATTTCCAGCATAGTAGACTATGTGATCATCTGATGCAAAGTGCCTGATGCTAGTCCATTTCAGTTCGCTGACACCCAACAGATCAAGTTGTACACGTTCCGTTCCATTCTTGACCACCTCCAACTTCCCTTGGTTCATGCTTCGTACGTTCCATATCGCAATATGTAAGACATCTTTACAGCTACCTGACTCATTTCATGTGCAGCTACATCAGTAGTCAGACGTCCCAAGATCTTTGATCTTACCACATCATAAATGCTGGCTTTATTCTGAAGTCTTCATCTCTTCCTCAGTAGCTAGTTGAGTGCCTTCCGACTTGGGGGTCTCATCTTCCAGCACTATAGTACAATTTGCTTTGTTGTGACTATCCATTGAGTTTTCATGGCAAGATATAAAAGTAGATCTCTGGGCCTTTCCTCCACGCAGTTTAAGTTTAGTGTTGTTGCCATTGTCACAGAAATATGATCCTCCACCGTCAACACTGTCCCATTCTGCTGCTGCCCAGATAGGTGGTTTGTCTTGGTCTGGCACCTCAGCTGAGACCTGTCCATCTTGGGAGACCCTGCCAGTAGTTAAACTACTGATAGCTTAGCCCTCAGCATCACTGATGCACACAAGCCTCACAACATGACAAGCTGCGAACCATGTGAGGGGAACATGTAGATAGTCATGGCTTAATGGGAGACAGCCAACATGGCTTTAGACAAGGAAGATCCTGTCTCACTAATCTGGTTTTTTTTTAAGGTGTGAATAAACAGGTAGACAAAGGTGAGTTGGTTGATATAGTGCATCTGGACTTTCAGAAAGCCTTTGACAATGTCCCTCTTCAGAGACTTTTGGCAAAACTAAAAAAGTAATGAGATAGGAGGCAGTGTACTATTGTGGACCAGGAACTAGTTAAAAGATAGAAAGCAGAGGGTAGGACTAAATGGCCAATTTTCCCAATGGAACAAGGTGAATAGTGGAGTTCCCCAGGGATCTGTGCTGAGTCCACTGCTTTTTAACATCTTTATAAATGATCTGGAAATGGGAATAATGAGTGAGGTTTTCAAATTTGCAGATGACACAAAACTATTTAAAGTTTTAAACCCATGAAGATTGTGGAAAATTACAAAAGAATCTTGATAAATTGAAAGACTGTTCATCCAAACGGCAGATGAAATTTTATGTGGACAAATACAAAGTTATGCACCTACGAAAGAACAACCAAAACTATGGTTACACGATGTAAGGTTCCACATTAGGAACCACCACCCAGGAAAGCGTAGTTACTCACCTGTAACAGGTGATCTCCGGGAACAGCAGGAATTTATTCTTCACATATGGGTATCATCGGTACCGACAGAGCCTGCGCAGGAACACTCCCCAGCGTCCAATAGGAAAGCTTTTGGGAGCATCCCACAGTACCTACGTGCTGTCTGCCCACCTTTCCAACTGTCCCTCTTCAGTTGAGTTTATAGCTGAGACAAAGGAGAGAGTGAGAGAGAGAAAGAGAGAGATAGAGATACAACTCCTAGGGGAGGTGGGTGGGTTGTGAAAACTAAATTCCTGCTGTTCCCGGAGATCACCTGTTACAGGTGAGTAACTACGCTACCTCCGGGAACAAGCAGGAATGTAGTCTTCACATATAGGGACTCCCTAGCTGAAAGATGCCAGGGAGATGGCCCCAGGAAGCTGCAACCCATTGTGAGATGGGTCATGCTTCCTCCCATGGATCTCTGGCATCCAACCAGGGACGGTGGGTAGGTGCTGAATTAAGTCTGAAAAAGATGTTGACAAACAGCCTGGCCAAACAAGGCATCCCGATGGGAGTCCTTGTCTAAGCAGTGGTGGGCTGTAAAGGTATGTACCGAAGCCCAAGTGGCCGCTCTACAGATGTCGTCAATAGACACAGAATGAAGGTTAGCCATAGAGGCTGCCATGGCTCTCACATTGTGAGCTGTGGCATGGCCCTCAAGAGGAAGACCCTTACTCTCATAAGCAAAGGATGTGCATTGTGCAATCCAGTTAGAGAGAGTTCTTTTGGAAACTGGAAATCCCAAATGACTAGAATCAAAAATAACAAAGAGCTGAGAAGATTTGCTGTGTTGCTGTGTTCTTTGTAGGTAAAAAGTTAAAGCTCTTTTATAGACCAAGGTATGAAGGTTCCTTTCTGCATTAGAGGCATAAGGCCTCGGAAAAAATACAGGAAGGTAAACCGCTTGGTTTAAATGGCAAGGCGAAACCACCTTTGGCATAAAGTGTGGATGAGTCCTAAGAACAACCTTATCATGGTGAAATCTTGTATAAGGAGGATCAGCCACTAGAGCTTGCAATTCACTAATGCTTCATGCAGATGTGATTGCAATTAGGATGATGACCTTCCATGAAAAGAATTTTAGAGATGTAGTGGCTAAAGGCTCAAAGGGCTGTTTCATGAGCTGCCCGAGAACAAAGTTCAAATCCCATGCCACCGGTGGTGGTCTAAAGGGAGGTTTTGTTAATAGACTTCTCATAAATCTTGCTATGAGTGGATGAGAGGAAATAGGTTGTCCATTTAGAGGCTTTTAGGAAGCTGCAATAGCACTAATATGGACTTTTACTGAATCAGTCTTAAGACCAGAATTTGATAAATGAAGGAGGTACTCTAGTAACGATTCTAGAGGTATCGCAAGGGGGTTAAGTCCCTTTTGAGAACACCATATGGTAAACCATTTCCCCTTAAAGGTGTATGATCATCTTGTGGAAGGTTTTCTGGAAGCCTGAAGGATGTCTTTTACCTGTTGAGAAAGGTTGAAATACTGAAGTTCTAGGCTTTCAGCAACCAGACTCTGAGATGCAGGGACTAGGGATTCATATGAACATAAGATATGCCATACTGGGTCAGACTAAGGTCCATCAAACCCAGTATTCTGTTTCCAACAGTGGCCAATCTAGGTCATATGTACCTAGCAGTTTCCCCAAAAGACACAGGGTGATAATGGAGATGGAAACCACCCTTGTTTCTTCCCCATTTTATTAATCATCGAGATGGCCTCTATTAACGGGTGCTCGTACCCCTTTACCCCTTTACCTGTCTCCTCTCTCTTCTCTAGCCATTGAAACAATGACTGGGAGCCTATTATGATTCTTTCCAGTTCCACTCCTGTATGGTAGTGATCTCTCCATGCCTCTTTATTATACAGGCCTTATAATACCATTTCAGAGACGGGAATCAAATCCCCCCCCCCTGAACTTTAGAAAGTAGTAACCTTCTCATTTTTATCCGTGCCCTTCTACCACCCCACACAAATCTCACCAGCTTTGCTTCCCACTTCTTAATAATATACCCCAGGATCCGAATG